>PGCI01000040.1:0-411248 GCA_002873125.1 Puccinia coronata f. sp. avenae
TAGGCATCAATCAGTCGGTTCAGTCTCCTTCGCTCGTCTTTTGTTGGAGTAGCGATACCCTGGTCAATGAGGAAAATTAGAAAATTTCATAAGATATCTGACTTGCAAGCCCGAAAATTGAAATGTAGGAGGGAAAACAATCCAATTGACTCAAAACAATTGCTTTGATGATATCGGCATGAACCATTGTGTTCTCTGGGCTTCGTTTGAGGACGGTAAACATTCTCGTTTTAACCAAATTTTCATTTACGGCAAGGAACTCTTTGTTTATGGGAGACATGACTGCTTTTGGTGGATCATCACTTGTCAAAGAATCAATGATATTTCCCATCGTTTGATTTTCGACGGGGCTAAAGGATAAGGAGCAATCCAAAGGTGATCCGATGCGAGTAGAACCGAATTCATCCAGATCAAAGACGGGAGTTCGAGAGCTTGAGGGAGCTTGGTGATTTTCATCTTTTTGAATTGAAGTTTTATACCACTCGGAGGTTGCGAGATATCGCCTGTGAACCACGCGATTTGTCCATGCTTTGTGCTGATACGCGCGGAACTTGACAACCAATTGAAGATCAGTGAGAACTTTGACAAAGTGAAACAGAGATTTTTGATCGTGCTTCAGTTTGCGGCCTAATTCTATCACTGTGGCCCCAGCTTCCCTCCCTTGAGCCACGATGGTAAGAACTTGGTATACGTAGGGCGTTAATCTGGGACTCTGTGATGCACATTATGAAATAGTGGCCCATGTCAATTCGATTCATGGATAGAGTAATGATATGTACTCACCCGAGTATCAGTACCCACGACAGCTTTCCAGCAAGTCATGGGGTCGACAGCTATCTTCAACTTGCTTTCACCAACTTCGTCTAGCCCATATTTTGTAATAAGTTCGTCCCTTGATAGAGTGCCCAAAGTGGGATACAATTCTCTCCAAACGGAAGGGGAGGGGTTAACAGCTAGTTTGCCAGGAGCAGTGGCTTTTTTGAGGTCTTTAGACTGAGGAAGCTGAAAGTTTTTTTGAACTTTTCCCGTCTCTAGTGCTCGCAGTTGACCGATGCTCAGACAAGGGGAGTTGGCGTCGGCGTTCTTGGCATTCGATACAACTTCGCTCTTGTTCCTGTTCTTTGTTGATTTTGTGAGTCGGTTGGGACGCTGAGTCATTTTATTGGCAGCCTTGGAGGCAATTGTGGGCAATTGCAAACTTTTGGTGGGATTAGCGTCATTGCTGGACTGGGCAATGCTGGAAATGTTTGAGACTGGATCTCGGGCAGGATCGTCTTCGGCTACCTCGTTAGAAATCGCCACTGGTTCGAGAACACCTAGCCTAACTGGCTCCAATTGACAAAGCTCTCGCCAGACGAAGTTTTTGTAGGACTCATCCACAAACTGAGTAGGTTCGGCTGGATAGCGAGCTCCTCGACGAGCGTAGTAAGACTCAATGAACCCATCCAGCCGGGCGACCGAACAGCCTGCCAAGATTTCAACTGTCAGTCAAAATAGTCTGAAAGATCTCAACAGCTGCATCAAGGCTCTACCTTCCTCGCCATCCATGGCCATCTCCGTCACAAGATGATGTAACAATTCATCAAGCATTTTCACAAATAGTTTGCACCGAATGAGCCGAGCCTATCGAATTTCAAACGAGGCAACACCAATTTCCGAAGCAGCGTCAGTCGTTCAGATGAGTCAAGCCAGGGTCATCTCAGCCGGGTGAGCAACGAGATAGATCCGAGTTCGAAGATTGGGACAAGGGTGGCGGAGGATAGTTCGAAGTGGATATGTAGTGGTAAACAGAAACTAGCAAGAAACAGCGGCTGATGGAACCCCACTTCCGCGGTGCTTGAGGGGGGGGAGCCGCGGCACAGTCAACCCCCTCACGAGACCTGTCGCACAGTGACAGGGCAGATAACAATCCAAACAGGCAATCACTGATGAAACCACAAATGCAGCTTAACTGAAGACTGTTTCTTATCTTTGAGAAGCAAGAGTGAATCATTATTGTTTTTGTGCAGTGCATGGGTACATGAGGAACCGCACCAGCTGCGTAAGTATCAAAACCCAAATCTGCAAACTCTTTTTTGCAAGGTTGTGCATGAATGTAAATATGTTCCTTGTACAGTATTGTTTCTCATTGAACTACATTCAAGTACGTCAGGACCATCATGGGCAAATTAAAAATGTTAAGCTGGTCACAAAAATGGCACTGGGCCACAGCATGTAAGCTTATTTTTGAAAGTAATCTGATCATTTATTCATGACTAGAATCATTTGATCAAATTTCAACATCTTAGCTAGCTGTGGTACTGTGACACTGATACTAATGTTGAGGAAAGGGAAAAATCATGTATGAAAATGGGGAAGAAACATGGAAGGTAGGCTTCTGACATTTTTGAAAGGAAAAGAACTAGAGAAAGATTATAAGTTCACTCTGCTCAACATCAAATTAAACAAGACACAGAGGCTTTTCTAGATAATATCTTCAATTCAACTCCGAAATGAAGAAAAACCCTTAGTGTGGAGTGACATATAAGGAAAGTAGTAACAAATCTACTTGAATGATCAATAAATGAAGACTATCCACATAAACCATATATGTGAAAAAATTGACTTAGAAATCACAATGTGAGAGGGATCAACAAAACAATTTACATAATAACCGAATCCAGATAGTAAGCAACCAACTAATGTAAATATTCATCTATGAAAAAAGGATAAAGCACCAAGAAAAACATATACTTTGTCTAATCATTTCAAGCAAGAGGATGGAAATACTTATGCTACTTTGGGGACATGAGAATGGGTTGTGATGCATGTCAATCATCAATTAGAAAATTTGATGAGACTGAGAGTGAGAGTCATCATGTGGATGAAAAGCTTACAGAACATTAAAAATTATGTCACTCAGCTATGAAAACTGCGAGGTAAACTCTCTAAAGGAAAGAAAAAGAAGAATCAAACAATTTGGAACATCTTGAAAAACCGTATAGTTTAAATGATCTCATGATTTTGCATTGTTTGCGCAGGGATATTCTGTTTTTCTTTGTTCGAGAAGAAGAGAATTTTGCCCTCGGCTTCTTTGAGGGTTCTATCGATAGATTCAGTGCTATCCCGTATCCACTTGTCCTTTTTCTCATTCACCAAAATAGAGACGATATTCCAAACCAGTCCGTTCTTCTTCGTAGGTCCATGAAGTTTATGAGTATCCAGAGCACGCACGTCTTCTTCTTCCAATAAGTCCTTCAAGGATTTCCACGAGTAGCTGGAATGTTTTTTGGCATGTTTTCCATTTTTAATGTCTTGGTAGAAAGATTGTAGGTCTTCCAGGATCTCACGAATCAGTCTATCCCCTACTGGGACCTCTTTCTGTTCACGAGGACTCATGAGTTGGGTGCAAAGTAAAGAGGCAGTGAGCACACTTTTGTTTATCCTTCTCATAAATTTTCTTATCGACTCAACCCCCATGCAGAGAGCATTTGATAAAGGGGATTCCGGCTGTGTTAAGTGTAAGGGTGTTAAAAGATGTGTTAAAGAAGAGGAATGAAAAGCTCCATAGAAAAGGACTTCGTCTGCCATGGTGACTGAGATGTCAAATACCTGAGCACTGGTCCAATGCTCCGAATATCCTTCATTTTTGTATACCAATTGCCTATTGATGTAACTAGCGAGACGAGGAACACATTTTTTTCTTTGAGGAGAGTAGTAGTCAGAAGTGCAAGCTGCGTCGTCTTTCATTTGCTCTAACAATTGGAAAGCTTCAGATAGAGTTGCAATAGACTGTCTGGAGGTTACCCCTATAACTGTATGCATCATCATTTCTGGGTTTTTCTTGAGGGATTCCATACGACAGACCTGGACTAACATATCGAACGACGAGTTTATATTTGCTTGTTTCAATCTATCACCATAAGGCCCATTGGAATGGTTGTTCTCTTTCGCGGTGATTTCCATTCGTAGTATGCCGTTGCTTTGCAATGTTGGGGATATAAGAGTAAAATCTTGCGTGGTTTTTCCTTTCTTCTCACCTCTGTGTTGAGGGACATTTGAGGGGGATGCCTTGGGTTGTTTCTTCACGTGGAGCGATGATGGCGTCAGTCGTTTCTTCACAGGGAGCAAGCTCCCATACCCCGTTTCCGGGCCTAGGCGACCATCAGTGATATGGTGAATGTTGGCACTAAGCTTGGAGAGTCGAGTGGGGGCCGATTGGGTGGTAACATCTCGGCATCCTTTTCGGCCGATGGTAACCACCCCCAACGCCAACCGGTCTCAGAAAGCAGAGATGATTCGGCTGATGGACAGCTGACAATATGATAGCCAGGCCGGGTATTACTTATTGAAGGCCTTTGCGGTGAACGTATCAAATCTTCAATCACCTCATCAGCAGGGTCTATTCCTGTCTCTGGGCTCGGATGTGATAGTCTGAGGGCCAAGTGCTGGTCCGTCAGCCTGAAGATCCAACAGAAGCATGCTATGAAACAGAACTTCATCTTGACCATATTTGCAGTCGCCTTGATAATTCTTGAGCGGGAAATATAATCTGGTTAGGGCCTGGATTTGAATACCGGAGGGGCAGACCAAATGATTTGCATTTCTAACCGTCACCCATGAGTATGTAAACGATAGATGTGTACCCGCTTGATACGTGTGCGCTCCATGCGGAATCTGTGGACAGAGTCCATATCGTATACTCCGCAGCTTGAGCCATGGATGAGACTTGTGGAAATTAGTAAAGCGAAGCACTGTTATGATTTCTTCACTGGTTTTATATACTTCGAGGCCACACATAAGGCCATACGGGGAAGCCTACTCATTTTGAGGCGATTGCATCATAAATATTTTCCTTATTGCGATAATCTGCGCGTCTCTCCAACTCTGTAACCCACAAGCAGACCAGGCGGTGGACGTACTTGTTTGTATTTATTCAAAGCAAGGTGCTGAATATCGTATCCAGAGATCAGTGGCCCTTAAAGGGGATGCTTCTGCACAAAACAAAAATATGTCGTTATCTCACTTTGCCCCGGGCCTTGAGCCATCTGAATCTTTGTTCAATTTGTTTTTCATGCAAAAGGAACATCCTCCTCCTCCTGATTCAAGACCCAGTGTGTTTGTTAGACTTTGGAGCATTCGGTAATGTTGAATGTGGCCCTCCGAGTCCGGCCTTCGCCTCTCGGTCTCTCTCGGCACTCCCGACAAGTGGATGCCGCACCATGCCGCGGCGCGTGCGCCGTGCGGTCCTTGGCGGTGGAAGACAAACTGCTTCGGAGAGAAGCAATCCGAGATTTATGTACACCTCCCGGGGCGATGGAGTTCAGGCCGCTTGCGATCATCGAATCTGATCTTCCCCGATCATACGTATTTAAATATGTATAAGCATCATCATCGAATCAATAATATTGAAAGCAACAGCCGTGTAAAGAAGCCGCATGTCAATTTTTTCAACAGTCAGCTGGGTGAACACTAGTAGGACCCAGGAAACCCCCGAAGTAGGTGGGTAACCTAAATGTATGAATTTTTGGAAAAAATGGCAAAATGATACGCACGAAATTTGTATGAATGGGGTTACAAAACCAAAAGGGTACACACCAAATGTGGCAAAAATGTATGAATTTCCAATGAAATTCAGTTAAATCCGCTAAAAACCCTATAAACCCGGCCGTTATACGGGGGGTTTCGGGTTCCCGGTGGCATTTTGCCTTAAGCATACACCGCGGGTGCACCCCGGCGTTCTGAGATCGTTGAGCTTCAGGTTCACAGAACGTTCGTCGGGTGCGCCCGCCCCGACGTGTCTGGTTGGGTCTATGGAAAACGGTTCCCAGAACGCTAGGGAAATATGTTCACAAAACGCTGCCAAACCGTCTGTCATCGGTTCTGAAACCAATGGCAGGACGGCACTGCATGGGCGGGCAGCCCCGGGTCCGGAAAAAAAACCACCAAAACTGAACTCCAATCGGACTCGAACACCGATCAGACTCCAGCACTGATCATTGGCCAGGTGCAGCCAGGGTGGAACAGCACTCTGCCGTGTATGCCAACCTGTCATGAAAGAGAACCAGATTTATCGCCTTCTGTCCATCGGCTCTCTATACAGTTCCGCCACTCGATGGGGTAAAAAACAGTGTAGGGAGCCTTCAGGGAGTCCCCTGCAGGTCCTTTGAGATTTGAGTGCTCCATCTGTGAGCAGATCAATTTATTGTGTAGCTTCCAGAACGGTCGGAGTAGTCAACTGTTCTGGCAACGTATTATCTTGCCGTTCTCCAAACGATTTGAAAACAGAATAGTTTTCAAATCGATGTGAGGACGGCATGCGGAGCGTTTCCCAGGTGCGTTGGGAAAACGGTGGGATTAACGTTCTCCGATCAATTGGAAACCAGAATGGTTTTCCAATCGATTGGAGGACGGAATAGGATTGTTGTCCCATGACGTTTGGAGAACGCCGGCCTTTTTGAGCCGATGTGTTCCAGGAACGTCGGGTTAGGGCTCGGAGCGTTTTCATAACACTCGCGGCTACCAACCGTTCTGGAAACCCATCGACGCAAAGCGAACTGCACCCGTGGTGTACGCACGAAAATGTATGAATTGGCCAAAAAAAGCCATTCCCCGGTGCCCCCCGATGTATGAATTTCGCCAAAATCTGGGATTTTACGTTACCCACCTCTGTAGGGGGTTTCCTGGGTCCTACACTAGTGTGAACCTCGTCCTCTACCAACGTAGTTAATTTGATAACCGGGTTCTGGGCAAGGTGATAATGATACTCACCTCATGCACCCGGGACGTGGTACTGGGGGCCTTATCGATCGCCGGCGCTTCCAAGCGCGCAGCTTCATGAGACCCATGAGGTCATCACAGGCCATCACGGCCGGGTCGTAAAGAAACATTTATTTACTTATTGAATTGCCTTCAAGTTCTAGCAGCGGAGCCAAAGGGATCAGCAACTTTGAGTTACCATCTTCCAAGTTCTGTCTTTGACATTTCAAATGCCATGATAGAGCTATAACAGATAAAAAAACCTACCCTGTCTTACGATCTGCAATCTGCATGATTTCTTAATCCTCATCAACACTCATCAACCCTATAAGCGTACATAATAAAGAAAACAATACGTAATTGCTGGTTATCTAAAAAGATAACCACATCCAAAAGAGTATCACCGTTTGTGACGGAAGACTGTATGATATTGTGTCGCGCCTATTCTCCCCCTACGCGCCAGTGCACAAATATTTTTCTGGAAGACCTATTTATCAATCAGTCATCGCCAGAACGGAAAATGACTACGAAGCCGCCGCCCAAGTATGAGCCAAATAAAGTCGGGGATAATTCTGCGACTGTGGATATAGACGTTTTCCCTAATACCGATGAAGAAGAAAAAGCGAAAGACGAGACTTGCTCACATGGATCCATGGATGGGGCGTCGAGAGTGGTTCAACGGCAGCTAAAGCAACGTCACATCTCGATGATTGCGATGGCAGGTATGTGAAGATGAGGACCAACCCGACGGAAGAAGGAGTACACATATACGAAGCAGACTGATTCTCACAACTTGCACGTACTCCAGGTACCATCGGAACAGGCCTATTTCTGGGAAGTGGTCAGGCACTTCGTCACGGCGGTCCCGTCGGTACTCTGCTTGGTTACTCCCTGATGGGTGAACAACTTTCACATTCACATCTCCTTTTTCGCTTCTTACAATCAGGAGTGCATACCCTTTGGGATGAATCATACTAACCTTCTTACTGCATTGGTTTTTTCTAGGTATCGTCGTGTTCAGCATGCAGGTCTCACTGGTGAGAGATGTTCTGATACTCGGCTCTTTGCATACTATAGTGTCATACCAACTCAACGAATACTCTTTGTTATGACTGGTAGGGTGAAATGGTTACAATGTTCCCGGGTACATTGGTGATATCGATCATCAAATTGGATCTATATAACCCTCTCTCTGACATTTTTTTTCTTCTTGGTTTCTGGATCCTTCAAGTGACCGGCGCGATTCCTTATTATGGCGAGCGGTTCGTTGACACTGCGATGGGTTTTGCAGGTATTTTCATCTCACCTCAAGCACACTCAGCCATAAGGATACTCGGGCATAAGAAAATATCCAACTTAAGAAAAACCAAATTATTTTTCTTTTTCCCTTGAAACTGGATCAAGTTGGCGTCAACATCTGGTGTGTATGGAGTTGATTCTTTTGGGAACTTTTTCCATCCCATTTAACCTTTCTGATTGCATTTGATGATGTTTGGTTCCGGTTAGCTGTGCCGCCACTGTTGCCCTCGCCGCAGAAATTACTGGTAAGTTACAAAAATGGGTTTCATTTTTTATGAGCAAGTCATAACAGGTTTGATCCAACTTGAACTTGAGCCCATTTTATATTTTGAATACAAATAGCGGCAGCAATCCTGATTCAGTATTGGGATATCACAACACCCGCATGGATTTACATTTCAATTGTGGGCTTTTTCATATCAGAAATGCGACTCACTCGTGTCATTGATCATTCAAACCTTGCCGTGCTCATTTTTCTCTCTCTTTTCTATATCTGCAAGTTTTTATTTAGCATCTGTGCCATCAACCTTTTCGGCGTGAAATGGTATGGTGAAGTGAGTTTTACATTGTCATCAACCCCTCAAATTACCAACCAATTCCACGCTCACTGATTGTCCTCTTCTGGATTCCACGTTGAATAGGCTGAATTCGTATTCTGTAAGATTTCAACGCCTTCAGTTAATTAATCATCGATTCCGCATTTCTGATAATTTGAGTGGAGATATAAAAGAACGGATAATTCTAACTTGATAAATTCACTCTTATCAAG
The DNA here is from genome assembly GCA_002873125.1 of Puccinia coronata f. sp. avenae. NCBI lineage: Eukaryota > Fungi > Basidiomycota > Pucciniomycetes > Pucciniales > Pucciniaceae > Puccinia > Puccinia coronata. Next base: position 8,807 of record PGCI01000040.1, read on the forward strand.
CCAGCATCAAGTTACTGGTCATTGTGCTGTTGATAATACTGGGGATTGGTCTAGACTTAGGTTTGATCCTTCCTGATCCGCTCGGCTGCTACATCTTATTTTGAAAGACCATGATTGCCTCACACGATTTGGGGAATTTTGTCTGACCAATTTGTTTAGGTGGCGGGCCCAATCACGATCGCATTGGGTTCCGGTGAGTCTCTTTTACAGCCTCATTAGGATTTGATTTTCTTAACCTGATGAGGTGCGATGTGACTCGAGAAAGATACTGGGTGCATCCAGGCCCGTTCACCCAATTGCACGACATCGCTGGCCCCACGGGTAGATTTCTGGGATTCTGGACGGTGTTTATCCAAGCAGCGTGCGCGTGTTAATCTCCTTGATCTTGAGATCATGCATGCTGAAAAATTTGAAGGCCTTTTTCCATTTATTTACACAGTTATAGCTATCAGGGTATCGAGTCCGTAGCCATCATGGCTGGCGAGGCCGAGAATCCTCGCAAGTCCATCCCGAAAGCCATCAAGAGGATCTTTTTCCGGTACAGATTATTATACCTTCACGCTGAAAAAGAACCTTTCTGATCATCCTCTTTTTTTGTTCATCTTAGGATCTCCATTTTTTACATTGGCGGGGTGGCAGTTGCCGGTTTATTGGTTCCTTCTAATTCTCCACAACTGGCTTCAGCCAGAGGGCACGAAACTGCGCAGGCTTCTCCCTTTGTGATCGCGATCAACAGCGGCGGGATACGAATTCTACCAGACATAGTCAATGCTGCCATTTTGATTTCGGCCTATTCCACGGGCAACACGGCTCTGTGTGAGTTGTATTATTGGCCACAACTTGTTATTCTTTGACTTATACCTTGCTTTTCTCCAGATTGCGGGAGTCGAGTTCTCCATGGCCTGGCATCTCGAGGGATGGCGCCTTCTTTGTTCACCCGATGTACCCAATCTGGGATCCCTATCCTTGCGCTAATCCCCACAGCAGCTGGAGGACTTTTAGCTTTCTTGCGACTCAATAATAGCGGCGAAACCGTCTTCCGCTGGCTCACTAGAATCTCTGCCGTCACTGGACTTTTTACTTGGTTATCCGTCTTGATAGTGCGTCAAGATATATATCTCGTAGCTCACCATGGCATTTTTTGTTAAATCAAAAGTAACCTTAATGCACTTCTGGGAACTAAATCCATATTTACAGTCCTACTTGCGATTTTATCACGCCATGAAGCATCAGGGAATTGACCGGAACAAGATACCATACAAGTCCCCTCTCCAGCCGTACCTTGCATACTTTGGATTATTGATGATAGCCATGGTGATCTTGTTCAACGGATTTGAGGGTTTTCTCAAAGATAACTGCTCAGTTTCCGCTAAACTTTTCTCTATATTCCGGCGTACCATTTTGCGAAAAATCTCTCATTCACCGCCAGCGAATTTGTGTTTATCTTGCACTCCCATTTTGTTGACAACAGGTCCACCTCCAACTTCATAACTAATTACATCACCATTGTAGTCTACATGCTCTTATATGTCTATTGGAAACTAACGAAGCGTTGTAAGCTTGTACGGATCCCACATATAGATTTGGTAGCCGGAACCAAGCAGTTCGAGTTGATGGACGAGTACTTCAAGAAGACTGCGCAACCACCAAGGAGCTGGCTAGGAAGGTTTTGGGATTGGGTTGGTGGCATTCTTTCTTGCATTCAGAATCCAATAGTCATATTGATCAACTCACTTTTTTTTTTTCAAAACACTCAACTTGCGAATTCCGGTTTTTAGCTTATGTAAATCACTAGCTATCATCACCCATGTCGTTATAACTACGAGGACTTCTAGAAAGGGGAATAACTGGTGACAGTTTAACCTCGCCGAAGGGGGATGACACATTTACATATATATAATGTAGAAGATAAAATAGTATCAACGGACCTGCAATATCATGTATATAACACCCAAGCATTTGTACATATTTAAATACGTATGGAAGAATGATAAGGAAAATATGTAGGCAGTTGACGTCTCTAAACAGTGGAATTGAACTGAAGCCCGCACAAAGAAACTTGGAGGATAGGGAGCAGTGCTAGGTCTCCATACAAACTAAATGAGACGCGTGTCCGATATGGATTGGGTTGTAGGCCAGTGGGAGATGGAGTGCGCTGTTGAGTGGGTATTTTTATTTACATAGCACAGCCTCGGAGTCGCGGTCGCCGCGGCTGACCGTTGGCCCAGCGCATACATATACAATCACAGTTTGATCAGCTGCACTGGGACCACTCATCTCGCATCTCATTCATTCTTCTTCCCCACGATGGCCATCAAAGTGCTGGACAACAACTACCTCGCCATCACCTTCCTCATCTCGCTCGCCATCCAGTCGCTGGCGTTCCTCGTCTCCTACACCCTCCAGTTCGACAAGATCACCGACTTCTCCGGCGGCTCCAACTTCTTCATCTTGGCCCTTATCACCCTCGTCTATGGCCAAACTTTCCTCTCTCGTAATTGGATCGCGTCGCTGGCCGTTATGCTTTGGGCCATCCGCTTGGCGGGCTTCTTGTTGTTCAGGTGCGCTTATTTACCTAAAGGCTTGCATCGATTTTTCGGAATACGTTCAAGTTTCAAAAGAACTTATCTCATCGCCGTGTTTTTTCTTTTGAAGGGTCCTAAAACGAGGGAAGGATGACAGGTTTGACGAGATGCGATCGAATTTCTTCAGATTTGGAGCATTCTGGCTCTTCCAACTCATGTGGGTATGGATTGTATCGCTCCCGGTCACCGTGCTAAACTCGCCCAACATCTCTGCGCTTTCGACCGAGCCCATCGTGTTTGGAAGCGGCTCAGATGCGGTCGGCTTGATCTTTTACATCATTGGAATGCTGCTCGAAACTCTGGGCGATTGGCAGAAGTTCCAATGGAAGGCTAGGACTAAAGGTCAGCCTGGTTTGCCCGTATGTAGAACTGGCGTCTGGAAATGGTCAAGGCATCCGGTCCGTTGCTCTTATCATGTATCCCATATGTATCCTGCCTGTCTTTCAGACCCGCTGTCTTATACACATCTTCCTTATTTTTTTCTTTCTCATGTTTTCTTTCTCGTAGAACTATTTCGGGGAGATTTTGTTATGGTGGGGCATTTGGTTAATGGTATGTGGTGTTCATTTTCCTACCTTCATTTCACAACCGAATCCTATGAATGAAGGTCTGATATGAGTTTCTGCCAACTCACTTGACACTCCGACTGTGACGTTCAGACGATTGAGTCGGCCAACAACCCAGGCATCCGTGACGACTCGAGGCGGCTCTTACACGCGACGGTGATCTCACCGATCTTTATCACCATTCTACTTCTGTTCCTGTCAGGCCTCCCGACGGCTGAAAAGCCCGTCCAACGGAGCTTGTTCGTCAAGTCGTACAAATCCAAACTTGTCAAAAATATCCCTCAATCACCCTTACAAGAAGGCGAAGAAGACATCGAGCCTGAACAGGAAGATCTCTGGGAGCAGTATCAAACTTATCTCGATCAGACTTCCATCTTATTCCCCATCCCCAATAAGCTCTATCAGTCCATTCCTAAATCACTCAAGACTACTCTCTTGTTGGATTGGAGCATATATCGCTTCGATGAGAATAGTCTCCAAGCTCAAAAACTCATTAAGGACATCGAAGAAGATCGTCATGAGTGATTTTCGGGCTTCCTTCTAAACTTTTCTTCTCATGTTTATCTATTTACCGGCATTAGCATCTCCGGCGATCTTTCCTATCACTGACCTCGTGATTATTCATATTTTTGGTATGTTAAATAAAGCATGGTTTCATCTCCATCCTATCTCAACTTGACTTTTTGAAAGTCTTCTCATCAATTCCCTTTTTTCTACACGTACACGTAATGTCAAGAATGCCTTAACTTATATGGATATTGGTGATTTCTTCTGTGGTTTTGGTTGATTTGTATATTATCGGATTGTCTCGTAACTTATGATCGCCGTGTCTCCTTCCAACATCATTTCATCAGATCCCGTTGTACCGTGTTCCAACCACTCCCTTTTTTTTCTTCCTGAAGAACGAGAATATGCAAAGAAAAAAAAAACAGAAATTCCTAGTTATGAAATAGTGTGTAGCTGGTGTCCCTTCAAACACGTTGTATGATTCAGTGCCACTTTCTCACATGTATGAATAGGTTGAGCTTGTGGCGCCGTGTTCATGGTAGGAATGAGACACAAATCACACTGGTATAACATTGGTGGTATCCTTGATCAAGAATCAAAAAAGAGGAAATAAGCAACATAGTAACTATTTGGAGAAGTGATTAGATGAGGTAATGATAAGCAGTCAGCTCACATATATCCAACAGCTTCCATGCGACTTTCTATCTTGATTTATATATATATCTTTTAGTATAAAGTTGCTGTTGATGATGGGAAATAAATGGAGGTAAACGAGATGTATGACACGAGCAATGGAGAAAGAAGGAGGAGTTGGTCAAGCCAGTTTTTCGACCACTCTTGCTTTGAGTATTTTGACAGGCTCTCTCGGCCGATCTTCGGAATCTACATTCACCGATCCGATCCGTTCTAGCACTTTCATGCCTTCGTGTACTCTCCCAAATATCGTGTGCTTCTTATCTAAATGCGGTGTGGGTGCCTGTTTTCCCATTTGTAACCGCGGGGAAAGTATTTATATAAAAACGCGTGTTAGTCACGTTATTTCCCCCTCTCCCTTTTTTGTTGGCCCCTCTCCCTTTTTTGTTGGTCATGTTTTTCTTTTGTCGCGCAATGTATGAAAAGGGAACACTTAACTAGTGTCAAGAAGAACTGGCTCGTATTCGAGTTCGGGCCGCTGTTCGCCATCGCCAGGATTCCAGCTCCGGTGAATCTCAGTTCTGGATGCTAATTAGTAGTAGGGAAAAGCAAAAAAAACAGTCATGGTAAAGAAACAGTCAGACGCTTGGGATTCGAAAGGCAACGATAGATATGGGATTCATTAGTACATCTTGTCAGAATGATGATGGCGTACAATTTCGTCTTCAAATTTATCGCCGTAGATGCTCCTCCCACCTCTTCCAGTCCCAGTTGGGTCACCACCCTGCAGCACACATAAGTTGTCAATTCCAATCCATCTATCAGAATCCTGGCAAGCCATGAAGAAAGGGGTTCTTTGGAGAACTTTTTTGTGGGGGTGCATACCTGTGCCATAAAGTCGGCTACGATCCGATGGAATACTGTTCCATTGTAATATCCACGCTTAGCCAATTCACTGAAGTTTTCACAGGTCTACAAGGTGATGTATCTCCAAAATGGATCAAGATGGATGATTCAGATTAATTTGGAGCATGAGTCAAAAAAAAAGCGTACCTTGGGTGCATGCAGCCAGTATAGCTCGAACTGGATGACGCCCATGCTCGTCTCGAAAATCACTGCTGTGTGGTTCATCGTATGTATTCGTGGAGTGGTTTGTGGTCAGTGCTGGTCACTTTCGTGCTGCACACAGTGCTTGTCTTTCTAAGTTGCTGCGCAGTTGAGCCTCCTGCCACCGCAGCATGAGCCACCCACTCCGCAGACGGGGCTTCCTGTTGCGCAGTGGAGGGCTCCCCCTCGCTCGAGCCAAATCAAGGACCGCAGGCTTGTTGTTGTTATTGTTGTTCTTGTTGTTGTTCTTGTTGTTGTTGTGACTGACCAAGAAGATACAAAAGATACGGAAACGGGATGTCTCACTTCTCCAAGCTGCTCAAGGAATCGAAGGTGGTCGGATCGGTGGACACGAAGCTGGAGCAAGTGTACACATCCTACAATGGCCATCTGCTGAACACGAGAGACTTCGGCCTGAAGCGATCGCTGCCCACCCGGCTCAGTCCCAAGTCGCCCTGGATCAGACTCAAGGCGCTGGACACGCCCTATCGGCAGGTAGACTACCGATCGGCCTCCGCCGAAGCCTCCCTCGTCCAGATGTGGCGCCAGATGGAGATCGGCGTCAAGACCGCAAGGAAGAACCATGCCCTCCCTACCCTGGCACCCGAGCCTCGCCCCATCCGCATCGAATTCAGCTCGTTCGATGAGGGGAGCAGGGAGGCTGCTCTCTCCAACTCTCGCCTCTCCGGAAGATCTTCCAGCAATCCTTCACCCTCTCGTGCTGAAAAGGGAAGAATGAAACATATATGGCAGATGCACCAGTCTCAGTTCAATCAGTTCTTGGATATCATGCGCACCAAGAGACAAGCATTCAAAGAATTCTTGGAAAACAAGGAGACGAATAGGAGATCTATCATGTCCACTGGTCTGTTCACATTCTTAATCCCCCCCCCCCCCCGACATGGCCTTTTCACAGTGAACTGAAACACTTATTCCCGTGACAAAAGATCAAGATACACCCAGGGCATCCATCGATCTGTACCAGTACGCACAAGGAAACCCCGATCAGATCAGACGGGATATCGAGGAGTTTCTACAACACGTGACGGAGAATGAAACGGTGAAAGAGAGCAACCTGGATATCCTACCGATGACGCATCCCAACCTCGGACTGAACTATGCGCACTTTGACCAACTGCACAACGAGCGTCTGACGCCGGCTATACCGGGACGGATACTGGACCAAGCGGATGTGAAAGCGAGCCGACAGACGGTGAGCATTGCGGGGATCGTGGGGTCGCTGCAGCGATCATCGCACATCGACCTCCCCTCGACATGCTTCGAGCCAGACGTGAACGGGTACCATAACCTGAACCAAGGCAAGGCGAAATTCAGGGTCGAGTCCGCAGCCATCGACCCATACGACCTGCCGCGCGAGTCCGACTTCCAAGGGTTCAACAACCAGGTCGACCAGCCTGTCCGATGGCACGATCCGAGAGATAAGCCCAGAGCCCTCGGGAATAACCGCCTCAAGGTTAACGTCAGAGAGGGCTCCCACAGCGATAACACCCGCGTCAATGCCCGCACCCAAATCGGTAGCCTCGAATGGGTCGGTAATCCTCCCCCGAAGAGACAGGGTACCATCGTCCTCGACTTCCTCAACTCGATCACCCGAAACTTCCCCCCCTCTTCTTCTTCCTCCTCCTCCTCCTCCTCCTCCTCCTCCTCCTCCTCCTCCTCCTCCTCCAACCCTTCATCATCCGCCCCACCTCAAAATCTAAACTCCCAGCCATCTTCTGCAGCCACCCAGTCTTCTTCCAATAGCCAGAAAAATCGCTTCGGGCAGATGCAGAACGATCAGCTCATGAAGGTCCTCAAAGGTCTGGTCGGAAAACCTCCTTCTGACAAGTAAAAAAATTATACAAGATCGCTGTTGGTTCTACTCGATGCCCTCATCTCATCGGAAGCCTCCATTGATAAACTTGTTGTTCGCGGTTGCACTGAATTATATCATCTTCAATTAGTAGCATGTCTCCATTGCTTGTCCCACACACATTAAGAAGTCATTTCTTTCTCTACATGCTAGCTAAACATAGAGCTGTAATTTGCGCCACCTCACTTGAAGTTTGGAATACCAGAGTTATTCATACTCGACGCATCTCATCTAGATTAGATATGTGGGAAAACACTCTTTGAGGAAGTGGCGTGTCTTGTGTGCGAGTTGGCTGTCGCCATGGTCACGGGTGGAGGAGAGATAGCTCTTGTAACTCTTTTTGCGGGGGTGAGCTTGTAAGATTCAAGATGGGATTGAAAACATGGCAATGAACATTTTGATCAAACTATACAATGTTTTTTTTTTTTCCCCTTCTCATTCTTCCTCTCTGAAAGTTGGCATGTTCTTGGTGATCACTCTCACACACACTCCTCTCCAAAGTCTGAAGTAAAGAAAAACAACACCCATGGATTCAACACAAACTGTCTCTTTCCATTCATTTTACACATACATATCTGCATGTGGGTTACCTGTTATTTGAAAGGAAGGAACGGCACATGGACTGCTAATTGACAATGTGCTATGATTCAAAATGCTTGTTTCCTTTTCATTTTCCTCCATCCAAGTTATACTCTGTAAACTCCATCCATCATTTGACAAATAATCACCCACATGTATTTCAATATCCACGTTTTCATTATATATATATCTTTTTTTCTATTCAATCACACACATATTCATTCTGTTTATATGCTCTTGCCCTGATTTTCTCTTTTGAAAAGAGAACAAAAGGGTGTTGTTTCCAATGTGAGAATGTTAGGCCCTCTCCCCCCTTCTCTGAAACGGAGCTTATGAACGAATGATCAAAATTTATTACAGGGGATAATAATAGAGAAGAAATCTCTAGAGAGCGTTGAGTGCAGATGATATAATCTATGCTATGTACTCTATCTAAGCGTATCTATATTTTTTTTGAAGAGAAAGATATGGTAACAAGACAGACCACAGATCTAAGGGTCTTCGACGATATCTGATTTTTTGGGTTTCATGTGGTCGTCTTTGTAAGCCGAAGAGGAGGGATTTTCGGATGCTTGTTGTTTCTTTTCAGACTGGCTAGGAGCAGATGAAGTAGAAGTAGAGGATTTCAAGTTTCGATGAACCATGTCATCACGAAGTTGTCTGCCCTTGGTCAACAGCTGGTTGGATTTTGATCCTTGGTCTTCGTCCGCGAACACGATCCCTAGTCCTTCTTCTTCCGCCAGAGACAACACATGGTCCAGAGGCACAAATCCATCATGGTCGACATCTAGCTTGTCGATCAATATCTCGATCGCGTCGTCCGATGGCCTATCAACGTGTCGAATCAAATCAGCCCCAAACACACCAACATAAAAAAAAAAGAAACTGATGCATTTATGAAGGAAAAGAAAAGTTCAATTAAGAGCAAAGTTCACATGCGTACCGATGCTTGATGGCCCCTAGCGCTTTCTTCAAATCGGCCACGCTGATCTTACCGTCTTGCCCGATATTGATCTGGTGCATTCGGTTTCCTACTTCAGTGTCGTACTCCTCAATTTGCTGGTCGATCTGCTGAATCATCTTCTGGATACTCTTCACCAAAGCTGCAGAGGAGCTGTTTTCGGGCTACAAAAGAAAGGGAAAAATCATTCCAAAAAAAAAAAAAAGAAGAAGAAGAAAAAGCTGCCGTGTCAATTTACACACGTTGAGAATAGAGAGTAAGTAGTTAAAAAACTCACATCTTCGGATGCCTCTTGGTTCTCTTCTGCCAGTTCCTTGAGCTCAGTTTTCTCCTTGAGGACGCTAGATTTAGCGCTCAGGATGGACAGTGCTTCGCCAAGTTCGTTGAGCTGTTCCGAGGTCATCCTGATGGCATCTGGGTCCACCGAGCTTTCGGGCGGAAGCATGTTGGCAGCCACTTGGACGACGGTGTCCATCTTCTCCTGCTCCTCCATCTCGGCTTTCTGGATTCGCTCCTGCTCGCGCTTCGCTTTCCGGGCATCCTCTTCCTTCTGTTCTTGCTCCAGCTCGTCCTCAATCAGCTCTTCTTGCTGCTCCAGCACTATCAACCTTTGCTTGTTCGTCACACTATCGTTCGACACCTCTAGTTCGGCCTCGTTTAACTATTTTCGAAAGAAAAGATTATGGCGATGAGTGAACTATGGTTGAAATAATAATCATACGGAAATGAAAATCGGCTATTCGGCCGAGAGATCTCAAAAAAAAGTAACAAACCAATGTGTCCGGCAAACTGCTTAGAGCATCTTTCAAGCTTTCCAAAGTGCTGTCACCAGCCTCAATGTCTCCCCCACGATTAAACGCGAACGCGCGTCCGAGGATCAAGAGGGTGGCGCTCAAACCGCGATGGAGATGCAGATCGATCCATTGAGCTAGCTCTTTCTTCAGCCCCTCTTCATCGACGTTCAGTGAGCGTATACCACGCGATTGGCAGGCGTGACGGAGCTCAGCTACCGACAGGGAATCTATCCCTTCGGCATCGATCATCGCATCATCGGCCTCTAGATGTTTCATCCGCTTGCGGATCGTATATCGTAAGAAATTGTCCGTCCCGAATGCGTTAATATTCATGTAACTATCATCACAAAAATCGTTCCGTTGTTAAGTTATCTCAGTCAATCTTTTTCTTCTCATTGAAGATAATGACAAGCTTACCGGCACATACTAATGAGTTGAGGTCTCGAAAGGTTATCGAGAGTCAAATCATCTTCGAAGAACTTGGCCACTTTGACCACATCCTCGATGCTAGGTTTCTCACCCGTATTCCTAAGCTTCCTAAAAAACTCTTTAAACTCCTCCGTTTCGTTTAGTTTTTTATTCATGCCTGTTTCTTTAATAGTTTCTTGTAAAAATTTGGCCATCTCTAGTCTGACTTTCAAGAGTTTTCTCTTCTTTTCTAGTTCTTTCGATTCGTTTTGGAACGTGGAGGGAAGCATGTTGGGGAATAGTTTTAGCGCTACCGGTAGTAATAGTTCCATGAACGGCACGATTAGGAAAACTGAGAATGGGATCAGTCGGAGTAAATCTGTCGTGGTTCTTTTCAACTAACTCAGATGCAATCTCGATCAGTCCATGTCACAAACAGAGAGAGAGAGAGAGAGAGTTTTCACTAGATTGTATCTTGCCAAGTGCTTACTTGTCTTCTCTCCCTTCGCGTGAGTTTTTTACCCTTCAAGAGTTTGAGTTGGTATTTAGCGCTCAAACGTATCTCTTTTCCTAGCAGTTTTGTACCGTGCCAGTAGTGAGAGGCTTCCTCCTTGACGCCCTTCCATATCTTCTGCAGTCTGGTTGGCTGTCCATTCGCAGTAGATAAAGTTTTGGAAGAAGGTTTATGATTTGAATCTTTTTCATTCTCGGGAGGGGTGGTGGAGTTGAATCTTTTGCTGAGTAGACTAGTGTTGTACGGTTGAGTATATTTCATACGATCTCGTAGAATCAGCGAGCTGGAGAGTGTACAGTGCTTGAATGGGAACCCGGTAGTATGTGCGGATGGGAGTGGAGAAAACGATCGAAATTGCTGCTGGCGAGAGACAGACAAGACTGGCGAGCGGGCCAGTACTAGTATTGAGCCTGTTGAAAAAAAAAAACATTGACAGCACGCAAAAAAAAAAAAGAAAAAAAAAAGGAAAAGGTTATCCTTAGACACTTTTCTCCTAGATCGATGGAGTCACTGGGTGATTATGAGCTTACTTCGATGGATTATCCGTCCTGGCTGGTGCTTGGGTGTAGCCATGCCCGTGTTCCTGAGCCATGCGGTGGTCATCTCGATATCGATGGATCTCCTCACGAGTGGATTGACTTGGTGGAAGCGGTTGGTTATTTTAATACTTGGGTGTTTGCATACAACACAAGTTTGCATATCTCCCTCTTCTTCTGAACCCATTAACCAAATCACTCACAATTTCCAGATTGCTTTATATGTGTTCATCACATGTTCATGCTACATACTCGGAAGCCAACAAGCGCAATTCTAGGGCATGTATACTTTTTTTTTTGTCTACTCCTTCCCATAGATTCAATCATCTATTCAGAACATCTTGAGATGACATTCTGGGGATTAGAAACGGGGTCTTGGAATATCTATAATTTTTCATTGAAAATCTTTCATCAAGTCTTTCTGTAGACAACAAAAAATGGAATGGCCCGTAAGCATGGACACTGTCAGAAAACCCATATGAATAACTTGGAATGAGAAGATGGGCTGATTCTGGTTCTTAATCTTGGATGAATTGCAACTGATTTATCTATCATTAACGGTGGAACTTGACCAATGAAACCTAGTTCTCCAAAATGCAACATTATGTATGAATCCTAGTTTCCTCTGCTTTAGCTACAAATGAGTTCCAATAACTTGCTATCTGCTGTATAGATAAATCTAATTCTACACACAGAGAATGTTCCGAGTGAAAACTTGATCAACATAAATCTACAAGCACTAGCCTGATTAAGATGAACTTTTTTTTGAAAATGATACCCTTTAAGATAGTATCTTAACTATTTGATAATGCAAATGGAGACTCTACATAACAAGACATGATAATTACAAGTTATTCAAGTTTAATCAACTTATTAATGACATGAACAAGAAGAGTGTTTCAGGAGGAATGGTTGAAGTCTGTTTACAAGATGAGTAGACGTTGCTGGGCTTTCCAAATGTTGTACAAGGTCTATTTCCAAATTTCCAACTTTATTTGCTGGCCGTGAAAATCAATGACCATCACCAAAAAAAAAAAAAAAAGGATTGGGAATCTGGTTCTGGGAATTCCAAATTTGACAATTTGATCCCCTGGGAAGTCCATGATCAATCTTAGATAATTGATCACCCCAAACCTCAAGGAAAGTGTTGATTGATTTGGAAACATACACAGTTCATCTAGTACCACATAAGTAGGCTGTTGAGTGCAGTTTTAACCTAGCTGGTTCAGTTGATCCACTGCGCCTGAAGTTGAAGTTTCTTACCTAATTGTTTCTGCTTAATCATAATCAGTTTTGAATTCTGGCAGCAGCGATGCAGTTCCTGATCCATGTATTTTATGTTTGGTAATTTGGTCTCATAATACTTAATGTGAGAGGTAAGAGTATATGTATGTGGCTCACCATGAGAATAGGTAGGTTTGAAACCATTCTAGCTACCCTTGGAGCATATTTACCAACAGCTTGGCAGAGGCAGTGTACACTGTACACCCACTTCGTTGCCGGCCAATATTTTTTTTTTTTTGCTGTGGGTTGCAGTATGTGAGAGGGTGCTCCGTGTTGCAAGTTTTTTTTTTTTTTCATCTTGTATGTATGTGAAGGCCCATTTTTTTACGACCGAGAACCACTAGTGCATACCCGGGTATTTGACTCTCCCCGCTTATATACATGACTCTTTGGACTCCTGTTGTGATGTGTTGATCTTGTTCGGTTGCCTGGCTTGAGGTGCAATTATGACTTGGAGAGGGTTGGGGTGCTTTTCACTTCTGAAGAGATATGTACAGGGGATGGATGACAGCCAAGGCGGTGGTTGACTGGCCGACCGAGAGTGTGTGTTGTGTTCTGTTCACGGGAAGTTATGCTGAGTTCTGATCATTATGTAAGACTGACTGCTCGGGACTCGGGACTCGGGACTCGGGAGGAGAAGCACCTCGTGCACGGTGATGGCTGTGAAAGAGTGTTTCATGATCATGCAGCAGGCATGTGTGGGGTGTGAAAGGGAGAGTGTCACGTCCCCTTTCACACGATGCTGTGACACTCCGCACACTCCGCCAACTGGTTGCAGTTGACTTTCCGTTCTTATTAAACAACTTTTTTCAAGTTGAAGCGAAGCGAATTAACTTCGCAAAAGTGAAAAAAAAAAAAAAAAACAACACAACACAACACAACAACAATATAATGAACCACAACAACCACTCCCAACATCCGATCAACACATCCAGCGAAATATACTACCAACAGCAACAACAGCAGCCGATTCACGCCCATACCCACACCACCAAGCCATCCAACTCGAGCTCCAACATCACCATGGACCCGCCCGTCCAGCTGAATACCACCCCGCCAATCGACCTCTCCTCCACGCCATCCTCATCCGCACGCAGCCCATCTCAGCAGAAAAAATGGTACCATCGATTCCGTTTCTCCACCGTCCAGTACGCCCTCCTCGCCCTCCTCGCCCTCCAGTCCATCGCCGTCATCTCCATCCTATCTACCACCGTCGCTAAGATCGAACGCGAAATTCAGACCTCAAATGCTCAACTCAGAACTATCTCCACCTATCTGGTAATAAACTCAAAAAAAAAAAAAACACTATCTATTTATACACATCCACTCCTCCCCCCCCCCCCCCCAAAAAAAAAAAAAACATTCAAAATTAATATCACCCCCTTTTATTCTGCAGGCCATCTTCATCATCGCAAATATCTTCCTCATCCTCATGGTGAGTCCATCTCACGAGATCACTTTTCCCCTATGCACTAATAAACTCACTTGCTTGTTCTCCAGACGATCGACCTACTGCTCAACAAAAACGTGGTTCAACTGATTGCACTATGTGTCTTCAACTCCTCAATGGCTGTCTATGGAGCGGTCAGTCCTCGAGACTCTTGAGAAGATAAACGCACGTCATCTGAACACCGTCAAGCTAAACAACAACAACAACAAAAACGCTGTTTCTTTTTTATCACGTGCTTCGATCATGTTTAGGTGTTGCCCAACCAGATACAAAAAGCACTACACAACCCCGGCGGGGCAGTCAGCTGGAACGGGGCGCACGAAGGAACCTCCTGTAACATGGTCCGTGTTTCTCCTCCCCCCCCCCCCCTCATTTTGATTTGCCACAACAATAACTCACCTCCTTGATGCTTCCATTTTTTTTTTTTAGTATCTAAGCTGTTATGGCGTGCAATATTTGTTTGGCGATATCGAGGGTTGGATTATTGCTATTCCAGTGATTGGAGGGATCGTGTCTATCTTGATGGCATATCTGACATGGCTGATTTACAAGGAATTTGGTGCGTTTGTTTCACAAGCGCTGATGAAGAAGTATCAGTGACACATGGAAGAAGACGCGTGTGGGATTCGCTCACTGATCCTGCATCTGAACGATTTCGTGCGATGGTGTGAAAAATGTAGGGTGGGAGATATTCAAGTTGATAGGAGCGGACTTGGGCCTGAAGCGGATCCTGCAGAAGAAATACCTATTCCACATGCTGCAGAAATTTGCCCTCTTCTTCTTCGTCGGATTGAGTCTCCAGTTCCTCATGCTGGCTTCCAGCATGACCTCCGCCGAGCGCACTCTCACAATCTGGTACCCTGTTCCCCTCTTGTCCACTCCTCACTATCGCCCTTGCTTACAGTCATGACTTTGTGACTTTTTTTTTCCTCTTGATTTCCCCCCCCCCCCCCCCCCACAGCGCCCTACCGTTTAGCTTGGGTGTCGTGTAAGTTATCGGACAGCAAGATCTTGAACCTCCCAGTATCTGTTCACTCGATTTATGATAGACAGTTTGTTCGAGGGCTCACAAATATATGGTACCCACATTATCTTTTACAGCATGCTAGGTGGTCTTGCAGTCAGTAGGGAAATCCGGTGGATGATGGGCATCTATTACGTGTGCTGGACCGGTGCTACTGTAAATGGCTAATCTCCTTTCGCAACACCGATAAACGATTACTGACATGGGACATGTTATGAATGATTATAGGTCTATTTCATCTTCAAATTGATCAGGTTGTACGATAACGATTCGATTTCGGCTGCCGTTCGATCCCTGACGATTTTCTCGGTGTTGACGATCGCGCTTTTGTTTGCCACGGGGATCGTGTCGATTCTATGTTACCAGAACTTTGGGAAAGGGCTTCTGGAAACACCAGCGGGTGAGTATTATAAGTGACGGCCCAACAGATGGAATAAGAAGCACTGAGATTGATTGGTTGGATGATGATTATCTAGTGTTTCACGAATCAATATGGACAGGATTCTGGAGCGAGAATATTACGAAAGGCGCGGGACACAGCAAAAAGGGGAGCGCCAAGGCGGGGATCACGAGCAACATGAAGGCCGACCGGCAGAGTCGGATGACGCTAACGGGGCGCTTGAACGACGAGGACGAGCAGCCCGACCCCCAGGGCATCTCGGTCGTCGGCGAGTCCCATCATCGTAGACCCAGCCGCCCAGAAATGATCCATCTGAAGAACCAGCAGTACCGCATGTCCATGGATTGATACCCCTCCCTCACCGCCCCCTCACCCCCCTCCTCCTTGCTCATATCCCATCTCTATCTATATGGATAATATATATATATATATATATATATATATATCTGTACATATGCATATGTGTATATATCTATATATATGATATCTATGATAAACGGTTATACTTGTTAATATGTCGATATTGCACTACTCGCGGACTCGTTGGCTCTTTCTTCGCTTCTTCCATCCTCTCTTCTTCTTCTTCTTTTTTTTTCTTCTTCTTCTCTTCGTTCCTTCGTCGTTTTGCTTTGTTTTATGTTGGAACGTTGTCTTTTTTTTGTTTGTTGGAAAAAGAAGAAAAAAACCCCCTATCGTCTACACATACATGTAATCGCTTTTTTTTGTTGGCTCTCTCTTTCAATGTCGATTCCTTACATACTGATCTTTTTTGAACACCTTTCTCCTTCTCTCGCTTTCTACTTAGTTTTCTTATCTCTCTTCTGCCACCCCCTCTCCCCCCCCCAAAAAAAAAATCTGCTTCTTCTTCTTTGTCTCTTGCTTGGAAAAAAAAAACGAGAAGAAGATCAAAGTAATGGTTGTGTTGTTGTGTTTGTGTATATAATTTGTGCATCACTTCTCATATGTGGTTTGTCAGAGAAAGTCTTTTTTGTACGGGTTTCATCGTCGTTGGCGTCGTGGTGGTGTAGGTATGACTTGCTTGTTTTTGATGCGTTGTTTCTGCTTTTGCCTTTTTTTTGTAATTAAACCTACAGGAAACAAAGACAAAAAAAAAGGATAAATATGTACCTTTTATTTATGTACGTGTTTTCTATTTTTTATTTATTTTTTTTGCAATACTTCTGGCGAAACCGTGCATTCAATTGGACGGTTCACGTTGGGCACTATTATAACCAACTTTAACCTCAATTTTATGACACTTGTCATACAGTTTTCACTTAAAATTTGGCTTCATCCAAATCTTCCAAAACATCCAGACATAGATAGAGGTGTGAATGTTTTATGAAATTTTATCTATTAAGGTGGTTAAAAACTGGTTTAAAAATGTGTAAAATCCCAACGTGAACCGTCCTAATAACAGGTTGGAAGTTGGTACAGTGCCCGGCAATAAATTTTTGTTAATTGCCGGGCACTGTTTTGGTAGCGCACGGAGCCGCAGCCTTAACGCAATCAACGGTCAACCACACCCACACAGTCACCAGCTTGACGGCAAATCCAGCTAGCAACCTCTCTTCTTGATCCCGGATCCACATTCAACACAGTCAGCTCACCCTTGATTGGCCAAGAACTCTGTCCTGAAGATACATGACTAAACGGTGGAAACCTGCAACACAATTGGGCCGACTTGGCAAGGCGACTGACTGCTGTCAGTTCTTTATTTTTAACTTTTTTTGTCAACTTGCAGGAGAAAGTTATCTCAAACTTGAAGGTAGAGTTATTCATCTCTCTTTATTGAAAATGCTGTAGTATCAATCAAGCTGACATCAATTAAAATCATCAGAATCTCAAATCAAAAATCACATTAATCCATGATGTCTGGACTACCAAAGGGAACCGCCATGCGTTATTGGGAATTGAGGCCACTTACATCTCCAAAAATTGGGAGTTTTGCATCTGACACTTAGGTATCACATATCATGGACGCACAAGGGTAAATATTTGGCGGTCCCCTTTGCAAACATCATTACTAAGTCAGGGCTCCATGAAAAGATAAGTGCTATTGATTTAAGCTAATTTGGTTGTACATTTCATCCCAGCTGATAGTGATTCTTATCTTCAATACGTCATAGCTCAAACTACTGACTCCAGCTCAAACAATTGTACCATGACTGCAAAGGTGGACCCAATAATCTACAAGAAGACCCAAGTCAAACTTGATCTGTTGCAAAACCACATTTGCTGCTTCTGCCACAAGATTGCTGTGATCTTGAAAGCTGACCTTAATGCAATTGAACTAGCCTCCAAAGGTTTGACCAAAGTCAAGCAAAGCACTCTTGGCTTTGCTCCGGGACTCAAGACAATCAGCAAGGAGTGTGAAATTGAAGACGCAGCCACAGGTTCCAAGGACACCAATGAGTTCAAACCTGATGTGGATGAAGATGGCGAGGAGTTTGACACAGATGATACCAATTCACACACCAAATAATATGGGTCAGGCTAAATGTACTCCAACTTTTTACTTCATGCACTCCAATTTGGAGTGGAAAAGTGTGCACTCCAATTATTTTGGAGTGGGAAGCTGTCCACTCCAATATATTTGGTGTGTACAACTTTCCACTCCAAAAATTTTCACTACCTTGGAGTAAACAATCATGCACTCAAAGTTCACTCCAAAAATTTGGAGTGCACCTGAAGTCCACTCCAAAAGTTTTGGAGTGCCCCTCAAGTCCACTCCAAAATTTTTGGAGTGCACTTCAAGTCCACTCCAAAAAATTTGGAGTGCACTCAAAGTCCACTCCAAAAAATTTGGAGTGCACTCAAAGTCCACTCCAAAAAAATTGGAGTGCACAAAATTCCACTCCAAAAATGTCAAATTTTTGGAGTGAACAACCACCCACTCCAATTTTTTTGGAGTGGGCAGCTGTTCACTCCATTTTTTTTGGAGTGGACACTTTCCCATTCCAAAATGTTGGAGTGCATGTAGTAAAAGTTTGGAGTGCATTTAGCCTGACCCAATAATATCTCCAAGACGCTGAAGAAAGTTGATTTTGTCACTCAAAAGATCATGTCTTCAGCTGTCAAAAGATCTGAATTTGCTGTTTGGACCAAGAAGCTCTAGTACAAAGGACCAGCCTTGATTACTGGATGCGGCATTTATTTGAATGTCAAGTGGCAAATCCAAGACAGGGCATACCAGGCACGCAAGATTTTTGCTAAGCTTATCAAGAATGAGAGGGACCAACAAGAACGCAAAGGGGGCAAGAACGTTTCCAGGATTTCAAAACAACCAGGAGTGACTACAGGCAAGAATAAGGGAAGAGTGGATTTTAATGTAAAGGAGCATAAATCAATCAGGTTGGTAGTAGGTGGAGATGAAACATGTTTCTGATATCACTGCCAGAAAATCTGGCTAGGATGGCTGCATCCAAGTTTTTATTGAATGCGGCCATCCAATTCAAGCTTGGGTGCACGCCACCGAGTGAATCGCTGACCGATTCAAACTTGATGGCCAAATGCCCGGGCCGCTGAGTTTGAATTGGTCAGCGATTCACTTGGTGGCGTGCGCCTGAGTTTGAATTGGATGGCCGCATTCAATAAAAACTCGGATGCAGCCATCCAAGCCAACTTTTCTGGAAGTGTATAAAGCTAATTGGTGAGGAAATGATTGAGTAGACAGTTGACAGGCAAAGGGAGAATGAAAAGAAAATAAGAGGGAAAGATAAGAAGACAGAAGGGAAGGAACAAGAAAAGAAAAATGTTTGGCCTGAGATCAATTTTGTGACAAATCTGGACAGTCATCCCATTAGGGGGGTTCACAATAAGGATTCACAAGTTTTTTTTAAGCAGCGCAAGAAATTTTTAGATGTGCTGCGCACATATAATTAAGTTTTTTTTTATATTTGAGTTGAGCAAGCAAGACACCTGTGGGGGCTGCTCATGGTGTTAAAATGATATCATAAATTTAAGCAAGAATTCTTGCGCAAGAAAAAAATTCAAAGCGCACAAGAAGCAATAAATCTTATTGTGAACCCCCCTATTAATGTTGTTACAGAGCCAAGTGCTTAAATGCATGGTAACAAACTGCCACAAAGCTGTGCATATTTTGAGATGGTTGGATGAGATTAACATTGAAACCAAAACTACTGAGACCAGACAGTATTCTGATATACAAAATTTTAAAGATCAACATTCACACCTCACATCAATTCTTTCAGAAAATCTTTATCTGTTACCGTAGTGTAGTGGGAGGTTACCCAGTCCGTGGCGCTGGGAGGAGGCTTGGCCCCCTGGCTAGCCTGGCAAGCAAGGGGGGACACCCCCCGAGAAAACCACAACTGCGGAGAGCACAGTATGCTAGGCCAGGAACAGTCAGGACCACAGGACTGCGCTCTGCTGAGCTGCTGTGATTCCCTGTCTCCAGTTCACTCCCTACCAACCTCACCGCTGGAAATACAAGACCTCCCTTGCCGGATCACCCCAACCCCTGGTTTTTCTTTTTTATATAATCTTTCTGCTACACCTTGCCAAAAATGACTGATTGTCTACAAGCCATCAACACCAACCTCAAAGGAACACTCTCCTCAATGTCACCCCAGGAGACAACTCCGGTGTAGAAGAAGGCTCCTCAGAACAATTGACACAAGGACAACAACCAGCAACGGAAGGGAGCGGCAAAACCCAAGGAAGGCAGATGGCGCTCACGCAGTCCCAAGATAGAATCAGTCTGATCAAAAAGGAACTCCAGGAAAAAAGGGCTGCAATAGTGCGTCAAATAGGAGCAGCCGCAGACCCAACCCAAGATAGAAATTTCACCGGGGAAACAACTCCACAACAGCGTAGCTGTAAGCCTACAAAACTGAATACTCTAAGTGGCCTACCCACTAAGATATAGAGAGGAGCCAAGTCTGATGACATGTGTAACCCCAAACTGCAGAATAAAAAGCCAACAAGAACCAGCAAGGAAACCCCCCTCTGTCCTCCAGCTTTGCACTTGGAGAACTTATACGCCAAGGAATGGAAGCAGAGGTCAAGGGGGATCAGACAGCAGCTAGGCAGTACTTTGAAATGTACCAAACTCTCAAAAACAAGACGCAATTGGAAAATACCCCCCATCCCTCTAAAAAGAGAAACCACTCAAAAAGAGAAACCACTCACCAGTAATTGATCTAGAAGGAGGGGAAAAAACCCCAGGTTTCCCTACAAACAAACTAAAAGACAAGTCTGATTAGGAATCAGTGGTAGGTGGCCTAAAATTTACAACAGGGGCACTCCCAAAACACAACAAGACGGGGTTTACCCCCTATTTCAACAAAAACATTTGGGAACTCAAGGGACCGAACCCACTAACCATATTCAACAAACAATGGAAAAATGCGGCAATCTTGTACCATTTGGAAAAACAAGCTAAGATCAAAGAATCAGTTGGTGATTGCAACTGATACACAGGTTACCCCTACCCCAGCGAGTGGACCCAATCCTTTGCGGAATGGACAACTAATCATCAAGGATTCTATAACGCACTTGTCAACAAATAAGGGTACAAAAAGTTTGAGAAGTGGTTACTAGCCCACAAAGCAAATGCGGATGCGATTTTAGCCAAAGATTGTTGAGGTTAAACCTGCTAACATGATGTATCACCACAGTTGGGAGAGCTGTGCAGTTGAACCTAGACCAGTAACACCCAACAACTTGGCATCCACAAGCGTCTGTAGCCTAGTTGGTAAAGGCAGCACTCTAGCATGTGTCTCAGCTCTAAGCTGAGGTTGTGGGTTTGACTCCCATCAGACACATCTTCATTTTCACAGTCTCTACAAAAATAACTTTATGGCTGCCCTTTGGTATGATATCCAGATCTGAACCAACTGCTTTGCCCATTGGGTAACACTAGAAGACGGTACCAAATTGATAGCAGATATATTGATAATGCAACCCAAAGTAGCTAACTCGATTTACGCCACATGTCGCAAGTTTAAGGAGCTCAAATTTTTGGATAACCCATAATCAGAATTGGGCCCATGGGCTAGCTGGGTTGATGGCACCACCCCCTGGGGCGCGCCGATGTGCGCGTGCCTCGCACCTGCGCCCCCGCCGCGCACTTTCCCTTAAAAACCCAGAGGGGTGCGCACCCCGGCCGGGGATACCCGTTTGGTTGATCAAGCTGATGTGGGAATCCCCAATAAATAGGTTACCCATTTTCACCAAGGAATCTCCACTGCCGGCATTAACCGGTCGAACACGGCAGTTCGAGCGGTGCTTGAACAGCCGTGTTCGACCGGTGGTCGGACGGGCACTGTCCGACCGAAGCGAGAGCCAACTGGTTGGACAGATTTGTCCGACCGGTCCCGGCTGGTCCTGTCCGACCGGTCCCAGGAACTGATCGGACAGGCCTGTCCGACCCGCCGGCAGGTGCTTCGGTCGGACAGTGCCTGTCCGACCACCGGTCGAACACGGCTGTTCGAGCACCGCTCGAACTGCCGTGTTCGACCGGTTATTGCCGGCAGTGCTCAAAAATAAAAAAGAAAAAAGAAAAAAGTGAATTAACCCCCAATAGCCCCTTTTGGGGCCTTAGATACTGCGCCAAGGCGCGCACTTGCTGCACCAGCCATTGGTGCGCCCCTGGAGGGGCCAGGTAGGTGCCCGGAGGCGCGCACCTTCCCAAAAGTGGAACCGTCAACCCTACCACGGGCATCTTGGGACCCAACTACGGGCGCACCAAAGGCGGGCCACACAGTCACAAACAAGCAACCATCCCAAAGCTCCTCCACTAGCACTGGCACACCAGCCAACCCGGAGAAGACCAAGCCAAAGGCACCCCAATCTAGCGGTTATAAAGGGTCAAATTTTGACCCTAACTACCAATTGCAAGGTAACGATTGGGACAACTCAGATAGGGACCAGGGAAGGAGACAATAGTAGGTAAACATTCCTGAAAAAAAAGAGTGAACAGAATGAGAGTAGAGATGGGAACGGCAAAGAGAGCCAAGAATACCAATACAGCAGGATCTTGTAATACACCTAGTAGCTGCAAGAAATCAATTCCTAACATTTCCATGCTTCATTCTACCCCTAAGTCCAGAGCTAGGACAGTGAGAAACAAAGCCATCCCGGGAGCCCCCAAGCTGCTTGAGAAAGGGAAAGTCAGTTGTGCAGACTGTACTTTGATGAACTTAGACAATCAACACTGGCACAAATGGCCCAACGCAATTGTTTGTGAGATGGACATGACAGCATGGGAAAAGGAGCTACCACCGCCAGCAAAGCTGGCTTGGATGGCCACATCCAAGTTAATATTGGATGCGGCCAACCAATTCAAACTCGGGCGCCGTGCCACCAAGTGAATCACTGACCAATTCAAACTCAGTGGCCCGGGTGTTTGGCCACCAAGTTTGAATTGGTTGACAATTTACTCCGTGGCACGGCGCCCAAGTTTAAATCGGATGGCCGTATCCGCTATTAACTTGGATGCAGCCATCCGAGCCAGCTTTGCTGGCAGTGTACAAGCAGCAGAGCTATCCAAAGAATACAAAGATGTCATAGCCGGCTTCAAAATTGGCTTTGACCAGGGGATACCACCCTATCAGCTACCCGGCGGCGCAAAATACTTCACCCCAGATAACCACCAATCAGCAACAAACGTGAAGGATAAGATCAAAGCAAATCTATGGGACAAAATCCTGGCTGGGCAAATGTTTGGTCCTTGTTGAAATTATAAGTCAGAGACAGTAATGGAAAAGAAGATGAATACTATCAGACACTGCACATGAAGACTAGTATGACTAAATTAGGACTACTACTCAAGGTTCTTTGACTACATGGTGTGTCTAATCTGTTCTAACATGCTTTCTAATGTAGGAAAGAATGATTCTGATAAGAAAAAGTAAAGCACCATTTAAGCAGGCTAGACTATAGTAGTTGACCAAACTAAAGCTCTATCTCTCTGAAGGTTCAAATTGCCTCAGCATTGGATGAGACAACTAAGGGGGCTCAATTGCCCTTAGAAGACCAGGGAGTCACTCCTGATGTAAATTGCAATTGTAGGGAATTAGACTATCTGAGGCCAATTATGGTCTAATGTGATAATCAGGCTATGTACAACAAAAATAAGCAAAAAGAAGAAAGGGAACAAGTTGCCAGAATTCCAACAGTCCTTAAACCCACAAACAAGTAGCTCAACATTTCCCGTTATTTTTCTCAAACCCACTAGGAGCAGTGGTGAATGGAGACGGCTCCTTCCAACCAACAAACAATCTCTTGTATCCACACGGTGACCCCAAAACACCTTCTGTAAATTCATTTTTCAATAAGTTAGATTACAAAACTACATGGGACAACTTCAATGTCATATCCAGCTTCATCCAGGGCCACCCTGAATGTGTACAACTGGAACTTTTTGATTGGGCAAAAGCCTATTGGCAAATACCCACAAAAGCAGACCAATGGCCATACTTACTCATAAAAGACTTCAAAGGAAATCTCATTGTTGACACTCAAATAACATTTGGCAGTGTGGCAGGATGCGGTTCCTAATTTGGAAGGCCAGCCGATGTGTGGACCAAGATTATGATTAACAGAGATAAACTCATAAGGATCTTTTGGTGGGTTGACAACAACCTCCTGATAAAAGGCATGGAGTCAGACACAACGATAAACGAAGTAGTCCATCACTTGAACAGCCTAGGCGTAAAAATCAACAAAGGGAAATTCTTGCCTTTTGCCTTTGAAATGTTGAACATACGGTTCGGGGTACTTTTTCACCCCGCTGCGCGCAGCTTGAAGACACGGCTATGACATAGACAAAAGCTCAAACCTAATCTTAGTATATCGGATGTATATAGTTTCACGTGTAGTTCTCCATGTGTTTCCTTTTTTCTTCATCCGATTGTTTAGTTTGATTATTGTCTCACTCATCGCCTCAACCTCTTCGCGTCGCCAACAGGTCCGTTTCATCACATCTCTTCATTTCTTTCTCCCTTCCTATATTCATCGTATTGTTTTTTTAGGTTCGCTTGCCCTGCTTGCTATTGTGTTGTTAAACACTGGTCGTGTATTAACCACCTGGTTTGAAAACCAAAAGGTTAGAAATAAAATGATCCGATTGTTTAGTTTGATTATTGTCTCACTCATCGCCTCAACCTCTTCGCGTCGCCAACAGGTTCGCTCTCCCTGCTTGCTATTGTGTTGTTAAACACTGGTCGTGTATTAACCACCTGGTTTGAAAACCAAAAGGTTCGCTTGCCCTGCTTGCTATTGTGTTGTTAAACACTGGTCGTGTATTAACCACCTGGTTTGAAAACCAAAAGTTCTGAGTTCTTTATGAACAGAAGTTTATAGGCTTTATCTGGAATGGGAAGGAGAAAACCGTCCGCCTACCCAATGGCAAACTATTTGACCGGGTCACACAGCTAAAAGAGTTCCTGGAAAAGGATAAATTTAGGGTCAGGCTAAATGCACTCCAACTTTTTACTTCATGCACTCCAATTTGGAGTGGAAAAGTGTGCACTCCAATTTTTTTGGAGTGGGAAGCTCTCCACTCCAATGTATGTGGAGTGGACAACTTTCCACTCCAAAATTTTTCACTACCTTGGAGTAAACAATCATGCACTCAAAGTTCACTCCAAAAATTTGGAGTGCACCTAAAGTCCACTCCAAAAGTTTTGGAGTGCACCTCAAGTCCACTCCAAAATTTTTGGATTCCACTCCAAGTCCACTCCAAAAAAATTGGAGTGCACTCAAAGTCCACTCCAAAAAAAATGGAGTGCACAAAATTCCACTCCAAAAATGACAAATTTTTGGAGTGAACAACTGCCCACTCCAATTTTTTTGGAGTGGACGGCTGCTCACTCCATTTTTTTTGGAGTGGACACTTTCCCACTCCAAAATGTTGGAGTGCATGTAGTAAAAGTATGGAGTGCATTTAGCCTGACCCTAGATTTACGTACAAAGACGTCAAGATACTCGTGGGACGGCTCAACCACATGTCTTACATACTGCCTCAACTCCGCTGCTACCTCTGCAGTTTATACCAGTGGCTAAAAGGGAGGAAAATCTACAAATCGACAAGGGAACTACCCAAAGATGTTGATATGGACCTCCAAGAGTGGCTGCACACACTTCTAACCTTCCAGCCAACATGACTCATGCCCAATCCAGCCCCAACTGAAATTGGATGGGTTGGGGGCGCCTCTACTTCCTTCGGCATTGGTATCCTGATAGGAAACAGATGGTCCCAATTCCAGCAGAGGAACATTTTTGAAGACCCAAACCAAGAGGAGACATGGGTATCCAGACTCAAAACAATAGCAATCCGTCTTGGCATTGGGATGCTTGAAGTTTTAGGAATTAGAAAAGGTAAAACTTTCATAGTGTGGACTGATAAAACTACCACAGAAGGAGTAATTAGGAAGAGGAAATCTATTAGAATACATCAACTACACCAACTGCGACCATCGGACACATATTGAATATTCAAACCACAAGCCGGCCAAACTCAACTCCAAATAAATTTGCAACACTCAAACTGTTTTTCCTTTCTTTACTCATCAAATAAAACAAATCAAGAAAGGAAAAACAGTAAGTGTCTCACTCATCTTGACATCAACAAGAAGATGAATAATGAAGGAGGAAACACTAATGGGATTTTCTTTTTATCTTTTTCTTTTTTCATTTTCTTTTCTCCCAGAACCAATCTTACAATTGTTCATTTTTGTTGTTGCCAGTATGAACACTCCTCTGTTAAAATAAAAGGTACCCATCATTATCATCATCTCCCCATCTAACACTTGTAGTCTCATTTTTATTGCTTCTTGTTTCTTTGTATTCTAGTCTTCTTCAGTCATCTCCAGTAGTCGTTGTTGTGGGTAGCTAACATATCATACAAACCATTATCAGTTTAGAGTCAGTAATGTTTCCTTTTCTTTTTGATTATCATTTGTTCTTTCTTTACTCATCAAATAAAACAAATAAAAAAAGGAAAAACAAACCAATCTTACAATTGTTCATTTTTGTTGTCGCCGGTATCAACGCTCCTCTGTTAAAACAACAGTCTTCTTCAGTTGTCTCCAGTAGTTGTCGTCGTGGGTAGCTAATATATCATACAAACCATTATCAGGTCAGATCTTCTTCAGTCGTCTCCAGTAGTCGTCGTCGTGGGTAGCTAACATATCATACAAACCGTTATCAGATCCTTGCCAAACAATCCCCAAAAATCATAAAATCCAATGATAAAACAGTGAACAAAGAGTGGAAAAAAATACAGGCGCTAATGGTGTGGTTACAAATAGATATTGAGGCGCAACGAGTTCTGTCCAAGGAAAAAAAGGGCTGAAGGCCTATCCTGAGGCGTCAGAGAAGGACACAAGTGGAAACACAATGTCCCTGAAGATTTAGATAAATTGCTGTTCCAAGTAATGTATGATTGAGTTGCAATACCATGATTTGTTCTTTGGAATGTTTTGTCAAGAGCCTAATAGAAAGAGGACCCTTGGTCCTGAGAGGACCAGGAATTATTCCAGGAACCTTTTCACTATTGGTATCTCATCATGTTAACCAACTTAGCCAAGATTCAACAGTTTACCTCTAATGGTACTGTCAAAAAGGAAATGTTCCCAAGGGACTTACATTTCCTACGTGGCTACAAACCTAATACCCTCTTAGGCTACAATGCAGCCGTGAAAAAATTTGGGAAGTACATGAAGGAAACAGGGGAGGTGGCTTTCATTCTCCCAGTTTTGGCCAACAATGTATACGGGTTCTGTTTCTGGGCAGGGCGCAACAAAGGGAAGACCTCAAAAGAAGAGATTGCCTCAAAGACAATTGAAAAGTAACTTCACAGAGTGAATGCATGGCACCTCCTCCACGGCGAAAGATTCCCCGAATCTGTTGAACCAACAGTAAAGGTTTTACTCTACTCTTCCGCAAAGGCAGATGCCTTAGTCCCCCTTAAAGAAAAGAAAGGCACAATCCGCTTGAAACACATGGTACACCTAGCAGTTTCCCTAGACGCAGGAGGGCCTAAGGAAGAAAAAAATTTTGACCTAGCGCTTGTTGTGTTTTGGGGCATGGCCAAGCTTGGAGAGCTCACTTCACCAGTCTCCTCTGGCAAACCTGACCCAAGGACTTTGGTCCCAACCTGCAACGTGGCCTGGGAGAAATACGGCAGCAAGGTGACAGCAGTCATAACCCTACGGGACGTAAAGACCTGCAAGCTGGGGGAAACCCAACGGATTCAGCTGAGGCCCCTCACCAACCTCTTGTGCCCCGTTGAAGCTATCAAGCGCCAGCTAGCGGCCTGCAGAGCAATCAACTCACCAACGCTTTTTAGCTACGGTGACAGGAATGGGGTGGTAACTCATCTGACCAAAGACATTGTTAACCGGACCCTCCAAGTTGTGTGGGAACAAGGCGGATTTCAGAATCTTACCGGCCACTCCGTCCGAGTCGGAGGGGCTTCACTGCGGTACGCAATGGAGATTAAAACCCAAGAGATCTGTAAGATCAGCCAATGGACCTCGAACTGCTATGAACTCTACATGCGGGTCTATTCCAAAGAAGAGAAGGATGAAAGCGTAGACCTAATGGCAAAGCTGGACCAACTGTGGGAAACGGAAGGCCAAGGAGATTCCAATTATGGTCTCAAACCTAAAGACGTGGGGACAAATTAATAATAAACTTTCACGTGGGACTCTTTGAACACCCTCTGTCTTTGGAGATGTGTGTTGGAGTCCCTCCCCCTTGCCACAAGGAGAGATGTTGTTTATTTCTTTCTCTTCCCCCGGCCGGACTACTTGTTGCAATGAACGGGAGCTGAGAGCCAGATTGTGCAATGCGTGGAAGGATTGATTGCATCATCAGAAAACAGAGAGAAGAAGAGACAGAGAAAGAAACCAGAAGACCTACCTGAGAGCCAGATTGTGCAATGCGTGGAAGGATGAGGAAAAGATTCTTCCACGCACGCTGCTCTCAGGTAGGCTGGAGACTGTGTGACATGTGATAAACAGGTAGGAGGCAGATGACACAGAAAAAGGAAAGGAAAAAGAAAACACATAGTGAGAAGAAAAAGAAAGATGGATCACTATCCCAACACTACTCTGGCCCCGTGACTGTGAGAGGCCCCAGCCAGTGGGAGAACCTTTTACCCAACCCATACCCCAAGTAGCTTGAGGGCTGGAAGGACCCTCCTTCCCCCCTGGGTTACTCTAGGGGAGGCAATGCTAACCTGCCTCCCTGAAGAGGTCTTAGTTAAAATGCAATGCAATTCTAAGAAGGAACCTTTTTGGGGCTTGATAGCGGCACGCCCAAAGGGCGTGCGCACGCCCCCCCCAAACGCCTAAAAAAAAGGCGTGCGGGGGCTGCACGCCTTCCCACACAGGCGTGCAAACCCCCGCATGCCGCACACCGTCCGCACGCCTACAAATGGCGTGAGGATGGCCGGCTCGGCGTGCGGCCCCGCCGGACAGGCGTGCTGGCCATGCACGCCTGTCTGGAGGGCGTGCAGGC
The DNA here is from genome assembly GCA_002873125.1 of Puccinia coronata f. sp. avenae. Lineage (NCBI taxonomy): Eukaryota > Fungi > Basidiomycota > Pucciniomycetes > Pucciniales > Pucciniaceae > Puccinia > Puccinia coronata. The sequence continues at coordinate 37,522 of PGCI01000040.1, forward strand.
CTTGCACGCCCTCCGGACAGGCGTGCACGGCTGGCACGCCTGTCCGGCCAGGCTCACGTAAGCCTCTCGAATCGAGAGGCTTACGTGAGCCCCTTAGTGCCCTTATAAGGGTACCGTTTGGTAGCCTTATAAGGGTACCGAGTGGTACCCTTATAAGGGTACCACTCTGTCCCCTTATAAGGGTACCGTTTGGTAGCCTTATAAGGGTACCGAGTGGTACCCTTATAAGGGTACCACTCTGTCCCCTTATAAGGGTACCGTTTGGTAGCCTTATAAGGGTACCAAGTGGTACCCTTATAAGGGTACCACTCTGTCCCCTTATAAGGGTACCAAACGGTACCCTTATAAGGGTACCGAGTGGTACCCTTATAAGGGTGCCACTCTGTCCCCTTATAAGGGTACCACTCTGTCCCCTTATAAGGGTACCGAACGGTACCCTTATAAGGGTACCGAGTGGTACCCTTATAAGGGTACCGTTTGGTACCCTTATAAGGGTACCGTTTGGTACCCTTATAAGTTACCGAACGGTACCCTTATAAGGGTACCAAACGGTAGGTACCCTTATAGGTACCTACCGTTCGGTACCCTCATAAGGGTACCGAGTGGTACCCTTATAAGGGTACCGTTTGGTACCCTTATAAGGGTACCGTTTGGTACCCTTATAAGGTACCGAACGGTACCCTTATAAGGGTACCGAACGGTAGGTACCCTTATAAGGGTACCGTTTGGTACCCTTATAAGGTACCGAACGGTACCCTTATAAGGGTACCAAACGGTAGGTACCCTTATAAGGGTACCGTTTGGTACCCTTATAAGGGTACCAAACGGTACCCTTATAAGGGTACCTACCGTTTGGTACCCTTATAAGGGTACCAAACGGTACCCTTATAAGGGTACCTACCGTTTGGTACCCTTATAAGGTACCGAACGGTACCCTTATAAGGGTACCGAACGGTAGGTACCCTTATAAGGGTACCGTTTGGTACCCTTATAAGGGTACCAAACGGTACCCTTATAAGGGTACCTACCGTTCGGTACCCTTATAAGGGTACCGTTTGGTACCCTTATAAGGGTACCAAACAGTACCCTTATAAGGGTACCGTTTGGTACCCTTATAAGGGTACCGTTTGGTACCCTTATAAGGGTACCAAACAGTACCCTTATAAGGGTACCAAACAGTACCCTTATAAGGGTACCAAACGGTACCCTTATAAGGGTACCAAACAGTACCCTTATAAGGGTACCAAACGGTACCCTTATAAGGGTACCACAGTACCCTTATAAGGGTACCGTTTGGTACCCTTATAAGGGTACCGTTTGGTACCCTTATAAGGGTACCGTTTGGTACCCTTATAAGGGTACCGAGTGGTACCCTTATAAGGGTACCGTTTGGTACCCTTATAAGGGTACCACTCGGTACCCTTATAAGGGTACCGTTCAGTACCCTTATAAGGGTACCAAACGGTACCCTTATAAGGGTACCACTCGGTACCCTTATAAGGGTACCGTTCAGTACCCTTATAAGGGTACCAAACGGTACCCTTATAAGGGCACCAAGGGGCTCACGTAAGCCTCTTGATTCGAGAGGCTTACGTGAGCCTGGCCGGACAGGAGTGCCAGCCGTGCACACCTGTCCGGAGGGCGTGAAAGGCCTGCACGCCCTCCAGACAGGCGTGCATGGCCAGCACGCCTGTCTGGCGGGGCCGCACGCCAAGCCGGCTGTCCTCACGCCATTTGTAGGCGTGCGGACGGCGTGCGGCATGCGGGGGAGGGCGTGCGGGGGTTTGCACGCCTGGTTGGGAAGGCGTGCAGCCCCCGCACGCCTTTTTTTTTAGGCGTTCGGGGGGGCGTGCGCACGCCCTTTGGGCGTGCTGCTATCAAGCCCCAACCTTTTTAGTGATGCCCCCCCCCGGAACGCCAAGGTTGGGGGAGCACACTCTTGTGAGAAGACCCACTGACTCTCAGAGAGGGAGAGCTAAGAAGCTAAGAGACAAGTTAAAAAAGTCCTTATAGCAATCCCAAAGGCCGGGCCGTGTGAAGGCTGAACGGACTAGAATCACTTACAATTCATCAATAACCCCAGGAGATATTTTTGCTTCAATGAATCCTATAAGATTACAAATAGATTCCTTAATGGAATTCCTTTGGACTGGATATTGGTAATTCACATCATCACACATTTCAGGTTGTTTCAGGATATGTTTTATCATCTTTAGAACTTCCTCTCTGAATCCTGCAGTATCAATCAAAGTTGAAGGAGAAGGTTGAATCTCTTGAATTTCAGAAATAATTGGATGGTTGGAACCATTGACATATTTGAGTTTGTTGAATACTTTTTCACTTGGAATCAAGCAAGGATTTTTCTGTTCTTCATCATATTTCACACTCAGCAGTTGAATTTTTTTCTTGATCTTATCTATAATATAAAACAGGCTTATTCCATTTTCTTCTTCTGTTTTCAAAGCTTCAAGAATGAAAAAACAATACCAAATTCAAGGATGGAAATTCTACTCAGTAGACTGTTTTACAATAAGTTAAATTCTAAAGAGAATGCAAGAATTGGGTAATTAGGGGGTATCAAATATGACCAAATCCACACTTATGTAATCACCTGGTCTTGAGAAATCCACCAGTTCCAAAACAGTTGATAAAATTTCAAAATAATTGCATTATTGCATCAGCACCTATCAAGTATCAACCTAAACACACATTAAATCTTGGGCAAAAACTCATTTTTTTTGATATTTTTCCCGCAGCTGACAAACACTCCTGTGGGTAAGCTTCCACGATTCAACTGCTCCAATTTCATTCCCTAGCAACAGCCGTTTGATTCCCACTCATCTGTTTGCTCCTAACTCTTTTGACTCCTCTCAGAATAGTACTTCACAAATCAACCTCTACAAATCACACTATTCCGTCAACTCCACAATCAATCTTTTGCTATTTCACCGACTCCTCAATCAACCGTTCTCAATTTCAGTAAGCTCAGTGCTTGCCATCCAGTTTTTTATGCTTATCATATTGATCATCTTCTTGTAGGAACTTAGCTGATACTTTTTCTGTTTACCTGCTCCCAGAATCATGCCTCCCAAAAAAGCAATCAAGAAGAAAGCACCCCCCAAGAAGCCAACCAGGGGACGAAAACCCACAAAGAAAGCTGCCAAGGTTTCTACCAATAAAGATCCAGCTGAAAAAACCACTGGCCATCTGAAGAAGGACGACTACCTTGTTATCGTTGATTTGCTAAAAATAAAGAAGAATTATGATGCCTGCTTTGGAACGGGGAAGGCGCCTCTTGTGGGACGACCACCCAAAGGTACAATCAATGGATTTGAGCTGAGGGCGATCAACCTGCGAAATCAGTCAACCTCCAAAATCAGTCTTAGTTCTAGTCAGATGAAAGATTGCTTCAACAGTTACAAAGACAAGTATAAGAAAACTCACACGCTATCCCTGGCAACTGGATTTGGACTTACTCCTGAAGACCGACAGACAGGCATCCAAACAATTGAACAGAAGCTTGATAGCCTGTGTCCTCATTATCAAGCAATGCATGAGCTCATGGGTAACAAAGCTTTTGTAAACCCTTTGTATAAGGTGGATGCTCAGCAGGATGTTGAAACCACCAACTCATCAGACTCTGACGACTCTAGTGACAACTCTGATGACTCTGACGACTCTGACAACTCTGACAACTCTGACGACTCTGACAGCGGCAAGGGCAAAGACAACTCTGACAACGGCAAGGGCAAAGACTCAGACATTGGTGAATTGGCAAGATAATCCGTTGCATTTGCTCCTTTCTGTCTTAGATATACTGAGTTGTTTGGGTGATATTTTGCATGTGGAAGACATTGATAAATCTGTTGAGAGTTTTGATCATTATTGGAATAGACAAGAGAGCAACCAGGTGTGTTTTAACAGTTTTTATTGCCAACGTGATTTGATTCCAACCTTGCTTTTATTTACTCTTTTTTAGGGAGACAATGACCCAGAAAGTCAAAACAAGCATACCAATCCTGCTTTAGATCCTGATTTGCTCAATTACAACCCAAAAAACCAACAAAGGCGGACAACTAGTCCCAATGATGTGCCCCAACAATCCTCCCAGCGCAAAAGGAAACAAAACACTTGGTATCACCAGCGCCGCAATGCCCTCACAGCGGAAGAAAGGGCCCTAGACTCCAGCTCATCTGATGGTTCCTTATCATCTGACGTGATTGCCCCCACCAAGTCACGAAAGAAGAAGAATAAGAAGAAGAAAGCCAAGGTCAGCCCCAATGCCAACAATCTTGCAACCCATCCGTCTCCGTCTAAAACTCCCCAAAATGCTAAGGGCAAACGAAGGGCATCCAACTCTGACAACATCAACCCCAGGAGTCACTCCACTCCAGCTTCCAAGAACAATAATGCGTTTGCCCACTACGAGGAATATGCTTTGAAAAGGGATGCTGGTAAGTATCTTCATTTGCGGTCCCTTGTGATATTATCCTTTTACTGATTCACAAATCTCATGGTTTCAGGGAAGGCTCAGGTGGCTCAGGCAAGCCTTGACTTTGAGATCAATAAGTACCAACGCCAGCTTGCAATCGATAATAAGACAGTCGAATTGGAGGAGAAGAAGTTCATGCGCTTGTCCAAGTTAGAAGAAAAGAAATGGGAACAAGAGCTAAAGATGGATGAAAAGAGGTTGGAATGGGAGAAGGATGAGAAGGCAAAGGATTGAACATTTGAGCTTTCCAAGTTGGGGACTTTGGTGGACAAAGAAAATTTGGGGAAGAAATATGAGCTTGTGACACAGTGTGTTACAAGTGGCAAGAGTACTGAAGAGATTGAACGTTTGGCTAAATTGTTTCAATAAATTTTATTTGCATCACATTCATTTACTATAAGATTGAAAGAAAGTAAGAAATTTAACAGGATTGATCTAAAATAGCGCCAATATCTCTAATGATCCACTTTCTTTTTTCTGGATCCTTTTCATATACTTTATCTCTAATATTTATAAAGGCCCTTTCAGTCTTTTTAGGAAGTTGGACAGATAGACCCATTCGTGTGTGTTGGTCTGATGAGGTTTGGGAGGGCAGAGTGAAATGAGAATAAGAAGTTGCTTTCCATGCACATTCCACTATACCATCAAAGCCTGTGAAGTCAATTCCACAAGATTTGTCCGGAAAAATGAATTGACCCCCCATCACCTGAAGATTACGCTCCACAAGATTTCCAGTGTTCTTCTCGATGGGAATCCACATGACAAAGCTGAAGGGTGAAGCATTGGTATCCATGTGAGGTGTGTTTGCGAAGGCGCCAATGGTGAAGGAGAGATGAGAAGTGAAAGAGTCAGGATCCCTCTCGAAATGAGGTGCAAGGCCAGGCGCTTTGAGTTCTTCATGATGTTTCTTGACTTCATCAAAGAGTGGTTGAGAAACAGATTGGAAGCAATTGCTAATAAAACAATCAATTGTTGGAACATGAGTTTGAAGGTCTTCAAATCCGAGTTGATCCTGTTTAACTTTATCTGAAATTCCTTGGATGCCAACTTTGGTGTTTTCCTCAAATGCTTTCCGCCATCCAAGACTATACATTTCGCCAGAATATGCAGGGCCGTTGCTTTTGTTTGCGTTTTGGAATTGTGTTTGAGCAATCAGGTGTTGGCTAAGAAATTCCTATTGGGCTTTGAGGGCTGGATCCATTGCTGAGAAGGGATGAAATTTGATAACAGCAATCAATTTATGATGGGAGGGATTGGCCCAGCAGATAAACGAGTCACGCATTAATTGAATCCTGGCGTTGGGGTTGGAGTTGGAGACATGCGCACGGATTCGGGTCTTGCCAGAGTATTTGATGTTGGATGCTTGACGATTTTTCTGCCGAAGTTGTGCGCTGTATAGCTTTGCTTTCTCTTGTTTTCTAGTCAGCTGCTTGACAGGCGTTTGGGCTGATTCTTCTGGCTGGTTGGTATTACTGGGACCATTGTCATTCTGAGGAATTGAGATTGCTTCAGGATTGTGGTTGAGAGAGCATTGCCAATAGACATCACAAACAACACAGGCCTGTCGGGAAGCCTGCAAAATGAGAGTGGGTATTTGAGGATTGGGCTGAGAATGACGGAGGCACTTGGGAGGGGGGGGAGGGGGTGGAGGCTGAGGAAGTTTCTTGGTACGTTTTTTGGAATGAGCTGGTTTGGAGGGTTCATCTGAGTAGGAGTATTTGGTTAAAGGTGATGAGGGCTCCTCACGGTTCAAATCTGCTTCCTCCTCCACTCTTAGACCACCACCCCCATCCACCCTGCCACTAATCTGCAACCGGTCAGGAATTTTCTGAAAGGTGTGCCACATGTGTGCAGTACCAATCATACTAGTTCCTTGGTGACCAGCCTTAGACGCTGCAACAAGGATTCCAGGGGAGCAGCTTGGGGCTTCAGGGGCCGCAGATTGTAACGTGTTCGGATGTGTTGGCCATCTTGAATGGACTCGGAATCCACGTGCGTGTGCTTTAAAGACATAACTGACACTACAAACATTTGTAATTTCACCTAAAGAAAAAACTACTGTTTGGGTTAAGCAAAATGTTAACTTTTTTCAACAAAATGGCTCAGTAATAAAAATTGAGCAAAACTGAGCATGCTCAGCAAAATCCCCCAAAGTTGCCATAATGAATAAAAATCATTTCTGCTCAGTTTCTAAAAAAAAAAAGAATTGCTGAGCATGCTCAGTAAAGCTTATTTTTCACTTCTGACCATTTTCTGTAAAATTGGGTATATGTTTTGCCCATCCCAATTTTACATTTTCTTTCTGGGCAGAGTTGCAAATGTTTGTAGTTTGAGGATGTGCAAAGTTATAACAGAGGTGTTAGTTCATGTTGAAATGGCAGGGGGCTTAGAGGGGTGCGTACCTGTGATGAGTGAGCTGCAGTGGATGAGCAAGTGGCGGGCAGCCAGCAGGCAATGGGAAGCAGCAAGTGATGGGCAAGCGGCGGCAGGCAGGAGGCGCGCGGCGGTGGGCTGCAAGCGGGCAGGGAGGGAGCTGTGGCGGGCTGCGAGGAGGCAGGGAGCAAGAGGTCGCAGGCAGGGAGCCAGCGGCGGCGGGCAGCAAGCGAGAGGAGGTGGGGAGGGAGAAAGTACCAGGAGGGAGGTAGCAGGAGGTGGTGGAGTTTGCTGGGGAGCCGGCGCAGGGGGAGCAAGGCGGCAGGGGAGGCACAGGGGGGTCGGGGAGGCGCTGGAGGCCACTGGGGAGGGAGCAAGGCGGTGGGGGCGGCGCAGGTGGGTCGGGTAGGCCCTGGAGGCCGCTGGGGAGGGAGCAAGGCGGCGGGGGCGGCCAAGGGGGGTTGGGGAGGCCCTGGAGGCCGCTGGGGAGGGAGCGAGGCAGTGGAGGCGACCCAGGGGGGTCGGGAGGGGCTGGAGGCTGCTGGGGAGGGAGCAAGGCGGCCAAGGGGGGTTGGGGAGGCCCTGGAGGCCGCTGGGGAGGGAGCGAGGCGGAGGAGGCGACCCAGAGGGGTCGGGGGGGCGCTGGAGGACGCTGGGGAGGGAGCAAGGCGGAGGGGTGGCTGGGGAGCAAGCGAGCCGGTTGAGGCAGCGCTGGGAGTGGAGGGAGCCGGGAGGAGGCGTTGTAGGGAGCAGGTAGAGGGAGCTGAGCTGGGGAGCAAGAGAGCCGGCGGAGGCAGGTGGGCGGTGGAGGAAGGTGGAGGCAAGCAGAGTATCAGCAAGATAGAAAAAGGCAGGTGAGAGCATCAAGAGAGTGAACTTACCAGATGGAGTGAAAAAACGTGTAACGGAGACAAGCCAGAGAGAGAGAGTACAAGGGAGGAGGAAGTGAAACAGAAATTGAAAAACGTGAACTTGCATAAAAAAACCACCGCAACAGTGACAGTTAAGCAAAGTGTGACAGGGTGATTGGGCGCAAAACACCTCGCAATCCATCATTGCTAGTGTCTTCATTTTCCAAGCCAACAGGAGGTGCTAGTTCAGGTTCTTCTTCTTTGTAGAGCTTGTTCCACTGGTCCTTTAGGTCTGCAAGTAGGTTATGTGGAACAACACAGCTGATGATCCATTTTATGGATGCCTTCATCATGTGATGGTTTCTGATTTGAGATCTCATCTCACGCAAACTAGCAAATCGGCCCTTCAGAATTCCAATAGCATGTTCAATCCGGACTCTTGATTGCGCTAGATGGTAATTGAAATCAACACTCTCCGGAATGAGTAGGTCGGCCCCCTTGTAAGCAGGTATTGTGTATTGATTACTTGGATAAGCAGAGTCGGCCAGCAGGAATTGGTTCTGATTGAAGAATTGTCCAGGCTGCTGAGCAAGCTGCATATTTGAGAACACATAGCAATTGTGGCATGATCCAGGATAGCCTGCAAGGTATGATATGAACTTCTTGTTTACATTGCAAACTAGAGTGAGTGAAATGGAGTATCTGTTGAGAAAAATATGAAAGCATCAGCCACCTGTCTATGCAACAGAGATAAACAAAGCTGACTGCACCTCTTCTTACAATCAAAATAGTGATTGCCATCTATAGGAGGCTTTTGACTGAGCGGAATAGTTGTTCCATCAACAAAGCCTACACAGCCAGGGAAGCCTTCTTCTTGCATGACCTGAGATGATTTTAGTCGTTCTTTGGTAGTTGGCCATGATGCCAAGAGTGAGCGCATTTGATAAATAACCTTGGTGACCCGAGTGGTGTATAAATTAATTGTTCCATATCCAACGTGGAAGAGGTTTTTGAGTCGGAAGACAGCAGCTCCGTTGCCATTAGATCCTAGACGACATATGGAAACTGCAAGCTGAACTGATGGATCTTGTTGTTGATTCCGAGAGGAGTTGTAGAAGATGGGATGGGATTCAATCAGTTGGAGGAGGTTGAGAAAACATGGCCATGCCATTTGAAAAAGTTGGAGGAAGCATGATTCAGAAAGTCCTTGCATGATTGACAAGTCATAACGGGGATGGAATTGTGTTGTGGTTCCCCTAGCATTGAGGTATTGTTTCTGAAGTTTGGACCGGCAATAGGAATAAAATTCTTCAAGTTCTGAATCATTGTTCTCCAAGTCAAAAAGCATTATCATTGCTGCAGAGTTGGCCACTTGATGTAGTTGCTGGTGTTGAGACGGTGGTTGGCGCATGATTGGATGAGTGATGTTTTTTTTTTTGGTGGAGTGAATGTTTGACGAGTAGTGATTGTTTCAGGAGGAGTGATTTGTTTCAGGATGAGTGATGTTTAGACTTTGTGAGGTGTGATAAAATTGACTTATTTGGAAATGATGGATTTGGTTGATAAACATGGGTTATTTGTTTTCAAAACCTGTTGGGTTTTTAGCTACCCCGTTTTGGAAACCAGTCAATTAGAAATTGTGGATTTGGCCATTTCTAATTGACGGATTTTATTGACTGGTTTGGTCATATTTGATACCCCCTATTACCTGAAAAAAGCTCCAGCTCTTTCCATATGGGTTTGTCAGTTAAGTTGTCAAATTCATGCTGAGGAGAATCAAAGTGGAATTTATTCAAGGTAGAGGCATAGTAAACAACTTATTTCACAATTTGGCACTCTTGAAAGATGCTTTGGTACCCTTCTTTATACAACAAGCCAGTTTGGACAAGGTAATCAAATTTTTTGAACACATAACCCCAAGTAGCTAATGTTTCCAACATTTTGTACTGATTCAGACCCAAATTTTTGACTACAGCACTGTAATAACTCATAAGCTTCATCATATCCCCTACAATTGATACTTTACTAGGAAGACTAATGATCTTGTTTGGGTTTAAATTCAAAACTCTATGTTGTTCTATGATTGAAATGTCTATTATAGACTTTTCCACAATCTTCCTAGCATTTTTTAATTAAGCTTTTTGTTCTTTATTGCCCCATGTGTACAGTACCCGGCATGTTGTTTTCGTGAAATTTTGTAGCACACAGAGCCTCAGCCTTATGTAATCAACCGCACTGCCAAAACAGTCATCAGCTCAACAGCGTATCCAGTCAGGAACCTTGATTCTTTGTCCTGGATCAACATCAAATGCGGTCAACTCGTCCTAGTCAATCAACTGCAACTTCCGCCTTGGAGACACGCAACCAAGCGGGACCATTGGAACAATCAAAAACAATTGGACTGAATTTGCAAGACCCCTGATCAGACCACGTAAGTCCTTTATTTTCCACTTTTTTTTGTTTTTCTTTCATAATCATTCTCTCTCCATCTTTGAGTCCACCTTGCTTATTTTTTTCCCCAAAACCCTTCAATTTGTTTTTTCTGCAAAAAAACATAGTGCCATTATTTTTCATTTCTGTGGCCATTATCATTTGCATAATTTGATTGTTTATCTGCTCCAATTTTTTGTTTTCCTTTAACTGTCTCCCTTGATGATTTATGTTTTTTTTCTGATTAATGAAAATTTATTGCCGGGCACTGTACATCTGATTCAATTGACTGATTGCCTCTTCTGGGCCTTTCAAAAGATCTTCTACACTCCAGATCAAGGGTTGAGATTTGAAATTCCCTAGAAATTGGACTAATTAGTTGTCAAAATGACACTTAATTTCCTTTCATAAAAAAAAAATCCACAAGGCTTGCCCTCATTCTTCAAGTTAGCCAGTTCATAGAGTGTATTCAATCCTGGAGGTAAGGATGATGAGCTACATGATACTTCTCTATACTCTATAGGGAGATGGGCAAATTACCAAGAATATAAGCTGACCTTGTTTATACAAATCTGAAGACTCTGATTTTGGTTGACTTTCCATGGGTACTTGAAGCATATCTTTACTCTTCACCACATCCCAGGGTTCTTCCTTTGAATCCACCTTTAGCGTTTCAGGTATGGCTTGTGGAGCTTGTAGGACAAGCATACCCAAGATAACAATCAGCCAGCAGTCAATTCCGTGGTTTTGGTTTAAGGAGTTGATACATATTTACCTTGTAGCGAGGAATCAACTCTTCTTCCTCCATCTACCTTGGCCTCCGCCTTCAGAGTAGAGGTAAAGCTGGAGTGCAAATGAATCAAGAGGAGCCATAAACTAAGAAACAATTGAAGAAGCATGACTGATGCAACACAGGAACTTATGACGTGAAAAGTCTTATCAGTAGACTGGCGTTGGAAGCAGGTGATTTAAGCTGTGTGGAAGAATTTGCGAGTAAAAAGCAATGGGACAATCAATTGCAAGCTGGTTGATGTGGTGGAGGGCAGTGGATAAAGACCTGCTTGGCCAAGCAAGCAAGACCAAGGCAGGTTTATATGTTGGCCAAAGCATGTCACATCTCGTAATCAACCCCTACGCAGGTCAAGCAGGGCATGCCTCATCAGTTCTTGTACATATCTGAAGCTGTGATCAGGTAGGACCCCGGAGACCCCCTATATAGGTGGGTAACCAAAAATCTCAGATTTTGGGAAAATTCATACATTTTCAGAGCTCATTCATACCTTTTTCATGAGTAACCTTTCCACCAAGGGGCGGGTTTGGGGGAGGGGAATTTTGTGTTTCTGGGGGATTGGGGGGTAGATTGCTCATTTCAGAGCCAATCAAGTGGATTTATCTCATTTTGTCACCCAAATAGGGCAATAAATGATTCATCTTGGATGTTTGATGCCACTAAGGCCCTGAAAAAGCACAGAAAACCATGAGAATAGGTGAAAAAATTGGTCAAAACTCATCCTTGACCCAACATTCATACATGCAGGTGAGTATGCTACATGAAAAACTGGCCATTCATACCTTTTTGGTGAGTACCATTTGTGATTTTTGGCCAAAATTTCATACATTTTGGTCACCCACCTATATAGGGGGTCTCCGAGGTCCTGATCAGGTCTTGATCATGTGTTGGTGAAGAAGGTTTGGCTGGGCATTAGCCCAGTTCACGTAGGGCCATTTTAGCAACATTTCATAAATTTGTGACTGCTCATCACACAATTTTTATCATAAAATTTCAAATTCAAACCGTATGAGCCTTTGCTCACGGTTGCTGGGGCAACTGCTCAATCTTATATACATATCATAAGATCACATCAACACACATACGTACACCTAGGTACTCCTCAATCATCCCTCCCCAACCTCCTAGGCACTACTCCCCACATCCCAAAAACAGTCCGTTCCACTCTCTCTGATCATGGCCAATTCTCCAGATGAAGAACAGGTCTGTTATGCACTGCTTTTTCTCTGCTCCCAGCCTTTTTGGGTGACTGACTTATATTTACTTTTGTAGATGTCCCAATTGCAAGTACCTCAGGCTAATCCAAATCATTCACCCACAACTTGCCCTGCTAAGCGTTGCCGCCGTACAAAGGCTGAAATGGAGATCTTTTGAGCTGAGCATGAGCAGCAAAAGCTCCGCAAAGAGCAAGAACATGCAATGGCCAACCTAAAGAAGGCACAAGCAAAAGCCCAAAAGGCCTCTACTCAATCAACTTGCTCTTCTCGTTCTCAATCTTGCGCTAAATCTCAATCACAAAAGCAATTGGAAGAGGTCGAAGATCGGGGAAAACTTTTTGTTGACAAAGATTATCAGAACATGATCACGTACCTGGAAGATAGTCGCAACTACACTGCCTTGTTTGGTGATGGTGCAAAGACTTCGGTTGGAGTGAAGCAAATGACAAAGCTTCAGGCATTCAAGGTATTCGCAACTTGGTTGAACGTTCAAAACCCCAAACTGGAGGACTTCCCGTCGCTCAAAATCCCAAATTTAAACGCTCCAATTCTAAATTCCAAACTTTGTTTGGTGGTGAAAAAGGGTGAAAATCAATGACATTTGGGTTCCCACCACCAAAATAGGTTTGGAATCTGGCTTTGGAAAAGTCAGATTTGAAAATCTGACCCAACAGGAAGTCCTCCACTCTTACTCAACGGCCGCCAATTACAGCAGTGGGTCGACCAATGAAAAAAAAGTACATGGAAACAAAAAGGTTTGAAGAGAATACTGGTGCTGGGATTGAGAACAAAGCCGGCCCTCAATCACTTTATGAAGCACCTGAAAAACAGTGCCCTTGCTACCACCAAATCGATGCCCTCTTGCGGGATAAGGCAAATGTGACTCCGATGTACAAATATGATCTATCGGCCGACCGCAATGTCACAGATGATGGCAAAGGCGCTCCAGTTTCTGTCGGAAGTTTTGATGGTGACCTTGCTTTGGAATGGAACGCCTCCCAGGAATGTCGCAATCTGCCTGGCTCTTCTCCACAGCCATCCGTTGACAAAGAGATCTGCACTGATTCAGTGCGTCGCCACACCCGTCGCGCTCTTCTAGGCTCCGCTCACCATGAAGACGCCAAAGGGGCCACCTTCAGAACCCCACTGGATCAAACCACCCAACCTCAACACTCAAATTCTTCTGGCACAAGAGCAGCTCCCACGGCTTCACCCACTCCTGCTGCCCCGCGTGTTCATGCAAGAGCCAACTCTCGCTCTCGTTCCAACCCTAGATCATCTGCACCTACTCCATCCCAATCAGGTTCCAAAATGACGTTGGCTTCAGCATTTAGTGGGTCAACTGAGGCTTGATTTCATATGATGCAATCCCATTTAGCAATTGAACACCAACGCATGGAGCAAGAGGATGCTTGGGCAGAGAAACAGGAAGAACGAGCGGACCGGAAGGAAGAAAACAAACATAACCGGTTCAAAGAGCAGCTAGAATGGGATTGCAAACAATACAATACCGACAGGGAAGATAGACTGGCTGAACAGAAAGAGGCAAAGGAAGAAAAACTTTGACAGGAAAAAAAGGAGTTGATGTTGGAGCTTGCACGTCAAGGTAAATCATCTGCCGAGGTGGATGAATTTTTGAAACTGCTCTACTAGGATACTTTGTCCTGTTGCTTGTTTTTCTATCAGCTCACAACATGATCTACATTACTGCTCCTCTCAGTAGTTCAGTTCTATCAAGTCGCTTTGCTTCTTTTCAAGTCGCTTTGCTTCCTTTTTTTTCTCACATCTTGCAAACACGTCCTATCAAATTGCTTGTTTCTCTTTTTTTTTCTCACATCTCACAAACACCAACAGTTCTCTCAAATTGCTTCCCGCACTTTTTCTTTCATCTCGCAAGCACCAACAGTTAGATCAAATTGCTTTGTTTTTATCTACATGTAAATGGAAACGACTAAAATCAAAAGCAATGACTATAAGAATCTGAAATACATGGAAATGACAAGTTGTCAAGCTAATGGCAAGTGAAGCAATGCGGAAAGTTCGATAAGCAATGAGCAAAGCAGAAACAACTGTGGAGCCTAAGCGGGCAGAACTCCCTTCTCGTAATTGAAGCAAACACACATCTCGGTCAATCAATCTCGGAAGTTCTCTGCGGCCTCATTTGCCTTGGTTTCAAAGACTGGGTCCCTCATATCAGTGCTTGAACTATCTGCATAATCATTGGCCCACTGGTCCCCCAGTTGCGCAAGCATGTTGTGCAGTATTATACAACAGTATAACCACACAACATACTCGCGCATGTCAGATCGCCAATAGAGATGCAATCGCATCTCTCTCAAGGAGCTCCATCGTGATTTGAGCACACCAATTGTGTGTTTGTTTTGCACCCTTGCCTTTTCAAGGCAAAAATTGAAGTCGGAGTTGAGTTGAAGGTTGGAAGCAGGCAACTTGTAAGCAGGTACAACTGTTTTCGTCAATTCGTATGCCAAGTCCGCCAAAAGATATTGACCTAAACAGAAATAGTGAGATTTTAATTAAGAGATACCTGCCTAAGCTGACAAGGTACGTACCTTCATCAAAGAATTTAGATGGATTCTGATGTAGTTGCATTCGCTTGTATACTCGGCTATCCCCACAAGATCCGGGCCACCCAGTGATGAAGGAGGTGATGTATTTATTGCAGTTGCAAACAATCTGAGCATTGATCGAGTATCGTCGTTTTCGATCATAGAAGACTTCGCCATCAAAACCAGGCTGCTGGAACAATGGGATGGTTGTTCCATCTACAAACCCAACGCATCCCGGAAATCCTTTGTCTGCCATCACTTCAGATATTTGGGCCTGTCGGGCGGCGTCCGGCCAAGAAACATAGTGCCGTCCAAGTGAGAGGATAGCCTTGAGTACGCGCCGAGTTACTTTGACCACGGTTCCTCGTCCTACATTCAAGTTCCTTGAGAATCTACCAACTGAGGCTCCATTCCCATTGAATCCCAGGCGCTCAAGTGTTAGTGCGAGCTGGTGAGGAATGGGCAGCTGCGGTTGAATTGAACGGCAAAGAAAAACTGGATTCATGCAGATCTCATCCAGAACTTGCATGAAGCCAGCCTTGGTGGTTCTTGCAGCCTGTTGAAAATCAGCGTCGGGCATGACGAAAAGCTTTTCGAGATCAAATTCATCACGGGTTTTAGGAGTGCGCCGTGGCTGGAGGTATCGCCTCTTGAGAATAATGTCGAGAAGATCTTCAAAGAGGGCTTGATCGCTGACAAGGTTTTCATACAGGATCTGGAGTGTCTTGCTCCTTGGGAATAAAATCTTGCCTTCAGTACGGAGGGCCATTCTTCGGAAGACGATTTTGTCCAACATATCATTGACTTCTTTGTGCTCAAGCCAAACCAGAATGAGGAAAATGTTGCGTATGAGACTCTGGCGTTTGGTATGGCCACGCATTGCACTGCAGAACAAGGGAAGTGAGCTAGGGATTTGAAAAAGAAAAATTGAAAAAAGCCTTACCCCAAGAGGAGGGAGGTTTACTGGTGTGTATGAAAGTGAGGTGTGTGTTGGACTGAAGGCTGAGTTTATAGGTCAAGCTCTGTTTCCATATGCTCATCCTGAGGTGAGCTGTTGCTTGTCATGCTTATGGCTCGTGGGATCTTTAGGATTAAAAAATTTAAGGTCTATTGCTCATTGTGGAAATTTTATCTGCAGATGAGCACCTACACCGCGGGTGCATGTCAACAACATAATTCCGCGGTGTCCTTTGTCAAATTGACGGGTTCCACGTCAGCCACTGCGCAACGGCAAACCAAGGTCCCCAGGCATATTGTCAATCTACCGTCAAGGCTTGACGAGAATTCAACGATGATTAACTGGCATGCCAACGTCAAAATACCAAAGGGTTCTCAGGGCCCACGGGTTGACATCTGTCAACACACAGGAAGAAGTGTCAAAAGTGAGGCTTGAACCCAAGCTCAGATGACGGGCAATTGCTGCCGTAGTCCCTTGACCATTGGGCCAGAGACACCTGTTGCACATAACATCAATTGAAGATTATCAATCGGATTTTGATACGTCGGACTGTCGAGGCTGCGACTATCTGACGGCGAGGCAACCATGACGATAGATCGACGACGTCCACGGCGTCAATCTATCGTCAAAAGGTTGACGGCAGATTGCCGTGGCATTCAGTCGGTCAAGTTGACCGTCGATCGATTTCCCAGGATTTTACCCGATTCGCACGGCCATTCGACAGCAATTTGGCCCTGTCGATGAATCGACAGAACCGCCTGTCAGATTTTGCATCCGTGGTGTACGTGAACTGGGCTATTATGTCAATTTGGACTTCGGTCCCGGAGACACTTGCACGCGACTACAAATCAGGATATGTGACGCAGCTTGAACACACAGATTCCAAATGCTAGACAAGGATTTGGGACCGACTCAAGATGCATCAGAGTCGCAACTTTTGTGCTGAAAGTGCAACTCAAGAGTCGTTTCACTGATTTTACGTATTGTTAGAAATATCTTATATGTAGTTGTTTTTTGAAAGGGAAGCCTTTGGATCTTGCGTTGAGTCAGAGTCTGTCAGAGTTACAAGCAAATCACATGAATGGGGACAATCTTTAATCTAGTACAACAAGTGATAAAGATTTGTCAAGTGGATTGATGCAGGCCTCGAGCACAGCAAGCACCAGAAGGACTTGTTGAGGAATACATAGAGGAATTTTCTGTGGCAGAAACCTGCCAAAAATTCCAACATTTTGTAAATAAGTTGTTTTCATGGAGAGCTGGGCACTCAAAGGAGGGAGAGAATTCCACAAGATCCCAAGCAATTGCATGTGCCGAGGGTATCGATATTTATGTGTGGTCAACGGGAAAAGATATTTAGAGGAGGGGTTCCAACTGAACTCTGTGTCCCTCCCTCGAGCCGCGCCTCTTGTGCGTGCAGTACATAATATTTATTTAAATGGTTGCAATGCCGCTCGTTCGTTTTCTTCAGACGATTCCGCAGAAATGAACCCCTCAATGTCAATGTCATGCTCTTCCTTCCTGAGCAGTCCATATCTTTCCTTCTCCCTGCTAGTGCTCCATCAGTCCTCCATCTCGCTCATCAAGCAGTCCCGGATATCAGCGAGCGGGAACCAGTATGATTCGGACCTGTACAACCCTGCAACCGCCATCTTCCTTACTGAGGTGCTCAAGGCATCCATCAGCCTGTCCATCCTTCTCTTCCAATCTTACCTCCCACTCCCACTCCTACTACGCTCCCCGCTCCTGTTCTTCGCACATCTCCGTCAAGAGCTCTTCTCAGCTCTCGGCCCACATCATGCTCACCAATTCCTCGAGTTGTCCTTCCCTGCTATCCTGTATACGTACGTATGCTCATTCCTATCCCAAAAATCCCGCATCCGAGTCAGAGTTGGCATTTTTTGCCATGTAAATATCTTTTTTCAACAAAACCATTTGTACTTATTTATGACTTTCCCGATTTCTTTCACCCCCTTGAAACTCATCTCTTATTATTTAGACTACAAAATCATTTATTGTACATCAGCGTGTCTCGATTAGATACCCCGATATTCCTGATCACCTCCCAATTAAAGATTCTCACCACTGCCTTGAGCTCGGTTTTGATATGCCAGAGGGTGTTAGTGAGGCAACAGTGGATCGCGCTCTGGGTGTTAACCCTCGGGGTGATCATGGTACAATTCGAGCCGATCGAGCCGAACAAGGCGCACCACTCAGTACTGTTTGTCTTGAGGCCCAACCAGCTCAGCGGGATCTGCGCGCTCGTTCTCTCGTGCTTGGCTTCTGGGCTTGCCGGTGCTTGGTTCGAACGCGCCCTCAAGCTTTCCCCGCCCCCCATAACAATCTATCCAAGCAGCTCTTCCTCTCCCGCTACCGTACTTAATAATGAAGAGCCGAAAGACAATACGAAGTCAGTCTTCCGTGCGTTCCCGCTAGCTTCTCGAAGTTCGGCGCACGCACCGCCGAGCCTGTGGACCAAAAACCTTCAGCTCTCGGTTCCCAGCCTGGTGGTCTCGTATCTGATGATCTATCTCGAGCCCCACTCGCGCCGACATACCCTCACCAACGGGTTTTTCTACGGCTTCCTCCCCGACTCTAGCCGCGCCCTCTCCCCCGGCCACTCCTCCCGAGCACCTCATCTCCGCTGGGTCTGGCTTATCATCCTCTACCACTCGATCGGCGGCCTCCTTGTCTCCATCATCGTCAAGCAGTCCGGTAGCTTGGTTAAAAACTTTGCCACCTGCTTCTCTATCGTCTGTCAGTTTCCTCTTCCCTCTGGTTTAACAAAAGAACAAAGTCATACACATCCACTTTGAGGTATATTGCTAACCACTTGTTGCCAAAATCCTCCTTACCCCAACAAACACTCTAGTATCAGTCCTAGTCTCATCCTACACTAGTCAAACGCAACCAGGGTACATTTTTTATTTGGGAGGATCATTGGTCTTGCTGTCCATCAAAGCTTTCACTTCTTTTTCTCGCCATTGACCGGTCCTATTCTTATCCGGTGCTTTCTGTATAATCCTCAAATCAACAAAGTGCTGTCCCTATTTATAAATTCGTCATCAAATTGACAGTCAGATCATCTTTTTTTCTTTTTGGTTGATTTTGGAGCTGTGCTTAGTACATTCTGCCAAAAAAAAAGACTCATTGAAATAGATACATCAAAAAATATTGCTGACGCAACATGTAATTTAAACGGGAAAAAAATGGACAACAAGTTGAGCCAGAAAGGGATTTGCAGCTTCACTGAATTCTTTTTTCAATGGAAGTAAGCGGGCTTCCGACTGCAGGCCCACTAGCCATTAGTGTCCCCGTCAGTTCCCGATGAATCATGTACGTACCCTAGATGGTATGGTTCGTCAGGGCCAAATCGATTGGAGCCCACCGGCGATGGCGAGCGAAAGGCGGGATCAGGGATATTGTGGAAACATCCTCCTCGCAGTTCCAACGCCTGTCGGACAGCGATTTCGTTATTGATTTCCACAAAAAGGGGGGAGGGGGGGACAAACATTAGCTTGGGAGCCGATCAGAGATTTCATGCTTACATGTCTTCTTTTTTGGGTGAGACTGAAGGAGGATAAGTAAAAGTATCATAGGGACTGACATCCATTGGGCCTACGAATTGAGCAGCACATAAGATTGGGCAACGATCCTTTGTCTTGTCCTGAGCTCATGAGTGCTTTGATAGGGGGGGGGGGGGGGGGCAGGGAGTCTGCACCGCTCCCAATAAAGTTTGACGAGCGACTTCGGCAAGCGAGTAAACAGCTGGCCTGTTGCCATCTGGCCTCCATAGAAGGATAAAGTCTTGAGATACTTCAGGGAGGTGGGGGAGTCGAAAGCGATGTCCAAGACGCCAGGACTGGTGCCTGGCCCACCCATGTTGCGATTGGAGACCTTGGGGCGCCAGTAGGTGGGTTGGAGAATGATGAGACATTCCAAGTTGGGGCTCGTGGAGTCTCGCAGGACTCGACCAAAGGCTTCTGGATTAAGGTTGAGGTGTGGACCAGTGATCCGGAGCGTCTGGATGCTCCCTCCACAGCTCTTGAGTAGATTTGACAGTGTCAGCTCGTTACAATTGTGGTCCCTCAAGATCATTGTTCGAATGCCGCAATTCAGGGTGGGGAACGTGTGGGGAAGGGGATTCGACAAACTGGTTTCCCCGCCCGATAGCCTCCATAATTCGACTGTTTCGAGTGAGCTCCATTGGCAGAATAATCGTGAGACGACTTCATGAGCCTGCCATGGAAAAACGAAGTTCTCTGGTTTCCAGGTGCTCTTCAGGGTGACAAATTCTTTGATGAAGGGTTTGCTTGCGAGAGCCTCAAGGATGGGTTCTTTGCAGTCAAGCAGAAATTGACTAGAAAACATGACGTTTTCGAGCAGGGGGCAGCTTTGGAGGACGTTGCAGAAGACAGATATGCCATGATTTTCCATGGGGCGACTGCGACCCCAAGAGAGCTGTAAGGATCGAACATGCTGAGATAATTGGGTTGGACCGTTATCCCGCTTTTGACGCTGGCTGGACGATGGAGATGTGCATGTATGGGACTTGAGGAACAGACTCACAGTTGATGTGTTGTGCAGAGCCACGTTCTTGAAAAGGAGCTCCTGGGCACATCGACGGAAGGTACGGTTTACTAAAGAGAGAGATACTAGAGGATTCCTGGGGAGACCTACGGAATAACGAGTGGCAGCAAGGATCATTTTTCATATTTTTGTACAAAACTTAACTGCGTAGAGAGACGACAATTAGACACTATTTTTTTTTTTTTTTTTTTTTTTGCTTACCCGCTGGCCATGAGACTGGTTCTCGATAGACCCGGAAAGCTCTGCGGCCACGCGGGATGGTTCTTTCTTCATTCGGTCTTGGTTTCCGTTCGGCCGAGCAGTTGATTTGGGTGTGGTCCAGCAAGTGGTGGTCAGTCAGTGTTGTGTGATGATGACGGTGTCTCCGATTCGCTGTCTGATCGAGAAGAAGCACGTATTTACATAGTGGAGTATGCTGACCACCAGTTCGGCAGAAAATAAGATATATGTAGTCAACACAGTCAGCAAAGGGAAATGTGGTTGGTTCAGCAAACAAGAACACTCGCCCTGTACTATGTAAGTATACTACATTCGTCCAAAGTCCGGACACAACTTCAGATGAATCTGAGGTCTCGAGGCAGCGCGCAGGTCTTGATCAAGCCTGTGATTAAGCAACATGATAATCACTTGCCTTCTCAAAAAACTAAACACAAGCAAGCTGAAACAGCCGAAGAACTCTCTCTCTCTCATTCTACTTCAAATCCTCCTCTCTGATTCCAGAGTGCAAGAAATCTCTACTCGTTCGTGGGCCAAGCAAGAACGGTACAGTATGGTTTGAAGGAGAACTGAACCTCCAATCCACTCCACAGCGACCAAGATTTCAGGGGGCAGAAAGATGACAACATGTAATTCAGACCCACCTCTGGCCGGGATCCAGTCTGGGGTACATTATAGGAAGTAAGGTGGACGCTGATGCCGGGATGCCACCCGCGGCTGGGCAGAGCAGAATGAAGAGACGTGCAATGGCATGCAACTTGAAAATCAGGAAAGCGCAGCCTGAACACCCAACATAGCCGAGAGGGTTCTTGAGAAAATGTCAAAACATTGCTCCCAAAACCGGTGGGTAGGATGAGGGTGTTTAAAAGTACATAAGTACCGGCCATCTCCCTGCCGGTGTGCACCAGTTGGCAGTGACAAAGTCGTGGTCGCATTGCGCCGATCGCAATGAGAGACCCTTTCGCGCTCTCCACAGGACGGTGGGTTAGGCTTTTGGCTCTTCCGGTTCTCACGATATTCTTCGGATGATCAATTCGAGGATAATCGCCATCATTGATCCTCGACCTCGGCCCTCTCTCTACCTGCGAGGGCTCGGACATAACCGACCCAGTACAGTGGCCCAGTCGAGCTAAGCAAAGCTCGAGTGTGAGACCCCCGCATGGTTTCTGTACAGTTTGGGTTGATCAGGCTTGACGAAAAAAAAAAAAAAAAAAATCGCAAGAGAAAAAGAGGATAATGATCAACAGAGATAGGATAGATATCTGATTGATCATTGCTTGCCTGAAACATTAACAAAGAGCTGAAAATGGAGAAAAAAAAAAAGTAAGCAGACAGATAAACAAGCGGAAAAATGACAAAAACACTTCAATAACAAGAAACACAAAGCCATATCTCAGAAATTTATGAGCACGATACACGCATAATTTTTGATACCTAATACGTATGATGTATGCCAACTTGAGCCTTGCGCAACCTAATCGACGTCTTGTTTGCCGTCGTATTCTTCTAGTCTGGAGCTGGCCAAAGCCCACCCTTTGCCTTCTTCGTCGCCCAAGCAGATTTCCCGCACAATGTCAATTACCTCGTCTATGGGGCCAATCACTTGTTTTGTCGAGTCTCGTTCCCTATAAAAGCACCCCACCACATCATCACGAAAGGGAGAAAAATCACGCTGAGATATATATCCTAGTAGCTTTCCATCCTTCACAAGAAAAGAAAGCGAATATGGTAGGGGGTTTTGCCTGACCTTAAGGTGACGGTCCCATTCTTGACTGATCCGAAGTCCACGGTGATCCCGAATGGGGTGCCCAGTTCATCATTGCGCGAATATCGTTTCCCGATCGATGCGTTCGAGTCGTCCACCCTGCTGGCAATCCCAGCATTTCGCAGTTTTTTGGCTACACAAAAATAGTCAGGACAAGCGGGGCAACTATGAGATATAAAATCATATTTGGGCCAGTGGAAATGAGATGGTACATGATGCTTACATATGGATCGGATCAATGGTCTGAATACGTCGGTTCCACTCAGAGGGACGATGAGAACTTTAATTGGAGCAATGGAGGGAGGGAGAGACAACACCTACCACGGAAGAAAATACGGAACCATTATTATCAATTTTACTCCTGATAGAAATGCAAAGCCGTTCTCACCCCACGGTTGAAATCCTCCGCCCTCGCCCAATAACAATGTTCCAGTAGTGAGTACAGAATGCGGCCTATTCCGAACGAGGGCTCAATCACGTTGGGCGTATATTCTCGAGCTATTCATGCCAGTCCCACCAAAGGAAGAAGCAAAACTATTCAGTTAGTGTTTTGCCACACCAGATGAAATTGCCTCCTGGTTAGAACGGTGTTTGCCTACTTGTTTCTTTGAATGTCTTGCGTTCAATCTTGAAGATGTCTTTCGTTAACTCGTATTCGTTTCCATCGCTTGCCTGAATCTTAATAGATCTTTTTTGTAAAAAAAACGTTTCAGAGACTCATGTTAGAATACCGTCAACGCTGTAAGCCAAACAACTGAGTCTCCATATTAAAATGAATTTTGGCATCACGAACCCTTTGGTCTCCAGTTCCTTTGAAAGACACTCGAGTCGAGCCTGATCAAAGGCTTCCACAGTTTCTTCGATGCCCTTGGCGGCCCCTCTGAATTTAGGGCCAAACAGCTTCTTGTCAAACATGGGCACGCTCTTCTCGATTTCGATCATCTCTTTCAGAGGCTCCCTAACCACGAGTTTTGTGCCCGTCCTGATGGAATGTACTGTCAGGTCGTACGCTGATCGATCCGCACAACCTACACATTCGATCCACCCATAAGAGGAGTGGATCTCAGCATCCCAGCAATCTGAGGCGTAATGTGCCATCTCGTTGTCCATGTGTTGCCGGAATCGAAGCCGTGTAGGGTTGATTCCGATCTTCCTGAGAAACAGATCGATCCGTACCAGGAAATATCCTAGGGTGTGATTGTCGACGATTTGCTTCACGACAGCCTCGCCGATGGTCATCTCGATCGTGTCTGTTTTTCCCTCAGCCTGAACGGACCGGGGCAGCAACTTGATCTTGTGGTTTTCGATCTCGGCAAATTTATCATGTCGTTTATCCATCGGGTCAACATAGTGTTCAATCTCGGCCATCACGAACTCGCGCACTCTCAAGAGACCTTGCTTGGGGGAGATCTCATTGCGAAAGCTTTTCCCGATCTGAGCCGATGCGAAGGGCAGTCGACCATTGTTGAATTCCAGGAGTCGGTTGAAGTTGACAAAGTGGCCTTGGGCAGTTTCCGGGCGAAGGTACGCTTTGAATTGGCCAGTTGGCCCGATCTGAGATTCGAACATCAAGTTGAATTCTTTGGGCTCAGTCAGTTCGTTGCCAGTATCAGGCGAGCGAATTTTCTCTTCTCGGATTAATTCTCCCAGTTGCGCGCCCGTATAATTGTCGATCTGGGCGAGGATGGAATGATAGCGCGCCAGGGTCTCATCAGGGAGTTTGACCAGTTCGGCTTTCATTTTCTTCTTCTTCGCTAACTTGTTGGTCGCCAGATCTTCCGTGGCTTGGCCCCGAGCTTGGCTGTCGGCCGTGATTCGTGCAGCGAGCACGGCCTCGACAAGATGATCCGCGCGGAAAATATCGCCAGTCTTCACGTCCGACGTCATCCAATCTGTGAACTTATCCACGTGTCCCGAAGTTTTCAAGACGTCTGATAGGGTGATGATGGTCGTATCAATCTCCGACATTTCGTCTTCTATGATAAAATGCTTGCGCCATTCGTGCAGGATATTCGATTGCAAGGTACTCCCAGGTGGTCCAAAGTCGTACCTGCATGGTACATAGAAAGAAATAGAAGGACAAGAAAATTAGTAGAACTCATTGGATGCAATTTGAATGTATTCAGTTCCAATGTAAAAAAATGAAGCGATAGTTTAAATACTGACAGACCAGCGACACCTATTTGAGTGATTGAGGAACCGCAGAGAGAAAAAAATCAGCACGAGAGCGGGTTTCTTTATCGTGTAAGGCATATTATTTGGATTGACTGGCTCACCTCCATAGTGTTCGAAAGCAGGAGCATAGAAGAATCTTTTAATGAGCAAGCCCTCGAGTTGTGAGCGGCTGAATGGGTGAGCATCCTTGACGATCGATTGCGGGGTGGAGCTGGCAGCAGCTTGAGAGGTCGACATGGCTTGACGCAAGAAGGGTTTCAGAAAACGCTGGAGATAGGATATCTGTGGGATGCTACTCTTGGCGGGGGAGATGATCTGAGCGGTGGCGGGAGTGGCTCGTGGTCTGGCTGAGACTGAGAGGAGTTGCTGCAGTGCGTTGGAGAGTGTGGATGAGCCCGTTCTCATTCGATAATTGGCACTGCGGATATTTTCTCACTCGAAAGAAAAGAAAAGAAAAAAGCCATGGCGGGGTGGGCTGCTGATGTAAGCCGATCACCAAAAAAAGAGGTGGTGGGAAACACCAACTCAGCTTCATGGAACATGACATCCTCATGAATTATGGGCTCTCCGTCTTTCAACTGTAGCAACGGGGATATGTAAAGAATCCCAACTTTCATGGAGCAGGTAGTCCATGTGTAAGGCCCATGTCTCGGAGCTTTGATGTCTATGGACGAGCCAGTTTCCCTGACAAGATCAGCTTAAACGAACAGAACCATCAGAGGAAAGGGATTAGAGACGTGATCTTGCAAGGAAGTATTACGCGCCAGAATTTAGCACTTCGCATAGTGAAGCGCACCAGTTGACAATTCATGATACCAGTGAAAATTATCATTTTTCTCAGAAGGAGTGTAGGATCTCGATAGATTCACAAATGTTTCCTCAGGTTTTCTCGCTTGGGTTGCAAGTCTCGAGTCTGAAATTTATGGATTGCGTTTATTTGCTTCAGATGAACTCCATTCGCCATGTCTTCCAAGTGAGAGGAGACAATAATATTATCCCCAGTTCGTGTTTTCCACAAGGTATAAAAAAGAGTCAATGGTGTTTTGGAGATGCAGTTAAACTTACTAATTGGGCTTTTAAAATATGAGTTGAGAAGAAACAAGATATTCAAATATATACAAAAAAAGAATAAAATCATGCGAGGTTATACAGTAGAGTTGTGGATGAGCATGGCACCCAAGACCAGGAAGACTGTCGTGATTGGCCTGCAGATAAGGAGGTACCATCAATGAAGATTAGCTTATGCACTCAAATTTGCACGTCTAGTTTTCGAGGAGCCCCAACTTACGTGGCCAATGAATACGACCACAGCAAGAGCTTGGAGACCATCTCGTCAAAGAAATCGAGGTTGGCCTTTGCCGTCATCTGCGCTAATGTGATTGCAGGCGGCGCACCAATGATCAAGGTAGCTGACAGGATGAACACGGGATCATGGAAAACTGCATCTTTTGAATGCTGGCAGATCACCGCCAAAATAGGTAACATGATCAGAGGAGTGATAATGTGGCGGACAGACAAAGTCAGAGCTATATCTATAAGCTTCTTCCGAGATTCTCGCCTCTTCTCCTTTCTGCTCTCGGTCCTTTCATCTTCCGTCTGTGGCTGTGAACCTTTTGGAGCTCGATAGAAAAATGCACCTTTTGTGGGTTGGATATTTTTTAAAAAAGATAAGCTGTTGAGTCATCGTCTAGTACCTTTGAAAGTGTACAACTTCCGACTCACCAAGCAGGACCAGTGTCAATGGAATAGCAACCGCACCCGCCGTTGAAATGAATCTTTGGAGTGTGATGAATCAAATTCGGATTAGTTGATGAGCGGCGCGCGAAAATTATCGATCGTAGTAGTACGTACTCCCTTAGAGGTTTGATCTTTGCAAGTCCTGATTGGAGGGGTGCAATGCAGGCCACGATGATGGCAGCAATGGACGAAACCCTTATTTTTCGACATGTGGGGGGTAGTCAGTTTTCAGTTTTTCATACTTCACCACTATCAGAAAGAAAGAATCTAAGGACATTTACAGTGGTGGATTGAGCAGTTCATCGAGTGCTTCAATAGTCTTTTTGGGAATCGAAAGGCGTGTTTTTAGGTTGCCCATCTTGCAGCATAATGCACGCCGGCTTTTAGAAATCAAGTTCATCTTTCTTGTATTTCTTTTCTTCGAGCTCAGTAGCTCAGTCTCGTTTTCAATCCCCAGAATATCTTTCTGGAATTCCGACTGATTTCCTGCTGTAGAAGGTGTTGGCGCCTGCAGATCATACATAGAGACAGCAGTGAGAGGTGTTGGAGGGACTAGATACTTGGAATCACGATGGAATGGTGAGACTACGAGGGTCTCTGGTCTTGAGATCGGCTCATGCGGATGATGCGAGCCGGCCTCGTCGACATTTCCCTCAGCAGCACTAGCAGGCTTAGCCTTGATTGAAACCTGCTTTGCCTGGGCCTCCCCCGCAGGTTCGTCCGAGGAATTGAGCAGGGTGATGCCTACTGACCAGCGCAAAAGGGCACCAAGGACAGCGCACAACACGAGATATTGGAACGATCTATCGAGTGCCTATATGACCGCATCCAACAAAAGAGCATATAAGAGTGTGATCCCGATTGAGTTTACATTAGTTTGAGGCGAGAACCAACTGACCTTCGCGCGCGTATCATCTGCCTTCCATTTCAGAGAGAGGGAGCTCGACATCGTTTGCATCAACGCGATTGGCAACGTGTTCGAGTTCATGAATGTTGCACCGGCCACTGCTAGGTTTCGTCTGATCTTTGACAAACCGAAGCATTTTCCCAATCCCCATGCTATCCCTGCAGATACGCCACTGAGAGCCAAGTAGCCAACCGGAATGACTTCAAGAAGCGG
The DNA here is from genome assembly GCA_002873125.1 of Puccinia coronata f. sp. avenae. NCBI lineage: Eukaryota > Fungi > Basidiomycota > Pucciniomycetes > Pucciniales > Pucciniaceae > Puccinia > Puccinia coronata. The sequence goes on from PGCI01000040.1 coordinate 64,803, forward strand.
AGCCGTGGGTAGCGTCATATGTCAATAACCTTATGAGCCATTTCAAGAAGCCGATATGGCAGAACGGATAATTACAGCTGCTCACCCCACAATTGGGCTAACATTTGCGGTGTAAGGCTGAAAGCGACCTTGCTGAACATCAATGCTGGTGTGAACACGGCTCTGGAGTGGAGAGCGCAATGGCGGAAGGTGAAAAAGTCGGCGTTCAGTAGATGTTAATTGAGAGAAGGCAAAATGACTCACACATTTACTCGGCTCATCTGTCGGCGGACTTTTACATCAAGGATCCCTCGCCGTGCCGCGATGTATCCTATGAGCTGCCGCGAGATGAATAAGATACAAAGTCACCAACTTCCATCAGGCCCCATTAATCAAGCAGACATCCATGTCCCTTACACAGAAAGTCGCAATCTATGTCATAAGCGCGCAATGGTGGCTTGGAATCAGCTTAAACGCGCCGGTTTCGTTATTTGGCTTGTGATTGAACTTGAAGGCTTGTGGATCAGGTCTTTGTGCCTACCTGTAGTATGGACTCGGCGACAGTGCTAGGAAAGGGTAATAAATCGTCAACGAATTTACCCCACATGCCTTGATCACCATTCACATGATGCAGTGATTATTCCTACCGACCATATAACCGCAGCGATATTAAGATCCATGACCTTCGGCGACGGTAATGGATAGAATTGGTCCTACAAAACAGCTGTAAAACACTTGGCAGAATGAAGGCCTTAAGAGGCTGACTAGTTTTTAAGGGCAAATTTGACTTTCTTAAAATTGCGAAGGTAAAGAGGATTGATTAGCAACTGTAAATATCCACGAGACCCTAACCATATATGAGCTAGACAAGAAATTCGGTAAATTATAATTTCCCTCGAAGCCAAGCAATTGTACTCACAATTGTTGAGGTCCAATAACGATTGACGCCTGCTCACTTTGATTCAAGATACCAAGGTACAACGGTGGGAATCAGATCCTGCTTGGACAAAAATACATGCGAGAAGGATCCGCAATTAAAAACAGGACCGTTCAATTCTCAAAGGCTGCCCAACTGGTTCCGGGGTTGGCAAGGAAGCCGGAGGTTGATCAAGTTCTAGAAAATTCACTATGTAGGCGTATCGATTTGCGGCACGGATCAGAACGAGTACATGACGCGATCAGAACTCTGCTTTCCCCCCTTTTTGGCTCTTGGACCATGGCCAAAGGCCACGAGTCTCAACAAGATAATCCCACGTGAAACGCGTAATATGACATCGTTTGTTCTGTTGATAAATAGAACACCGGTCGATTAGAATAGCCGCGATAACTCTCACGTCCTCCCAGGTTTGGAGTTTGCGTCTTACGCCTTGCAGTATCAAATTCTGCAGCGTTCTCCTCGTATAACAGCCCTTCCTCGCCGGTGAGGCGCGGTGCATCTTTGACGGAGGTCACTCAACCATAGCCATACCAGCCGATCAACGCACTAAATAGATCAGAAGAATGCGGATCAAGATAGTCGGGTGAGGTTATTCTACGTATTACAATTAATTACTTGATCAATTTGAAACTGCAAACAACTGGGAATTGAGAATGAACAATATTTATAAGACATGCACCGTCAACCAGTCTAGTAGTTGAGGGAATACTGATGGGCTGATGGGGCGCCTGTGGTCTTCCCCTTTGACTGAGGTCCTCTGCGAGTACGAAGACATGATGTCGGATCTGCTGCGCTCCGGTGTCTTGTCGCAGCCGGCACGCAGCCTCATCAGATGGATGCAAAGCGCAGACGAGTCCTGTCGTATCATATGTACACCACGGGCTCACTTTGTGAAGATCCTTGCCGAGCTGCCGACCAGCAGCCGCATCTCGCAGCACATCCGGTGTATCCGCCCTCCCGGATCGGATTTGGTGTGTCATGCGTCCCCCCATCGTCACAATGAGCGACGCTACGACGCTTGATTCAAAAAAACATGGCCGGACAACCTCGAAAAATGTCTGGTGACTGCTGATGACATTGTCATAAGCCCAAAGTTGGCCCAATGGGGTTTCAAGCAAAAAAAACATTTAAAAGCCAGCACATCTTGGTATCGTTGGTCACGTCTTCTTGAATCACATCTCCTCCCCCTTCCTCGCCTATCCTCGCTCTCCACCTCTGATCCATCGTGAGGTCTTTTTTGCCTCCCCTTCCTTTGCCCTCATGACACATTCTGCCAACAAGCACATCCTGCTTTAACTGCAGCGCCCCTAACCCTTATCCAGAATCTACTCTTCAATCCATTGTTTACTCCTCTACCTGCCGTTCTTGAAAACAATCTACGTGGATTTTGATTGCAACTGCTTCTTCTTTACTTCCACAGAACTCCCGATTCCAGCCAACCTTCTTCTTATTGACAGCTTACATCGGCATCTGTTACACCAGTCATCAACTTTTTCATTCTTTAGCACTGCCAAGAAGGACTCGGCTGACCACAGCATGGTAGCAAGAGAAAGAAAGAAGGAGATGTTTTGTGACTCTGTTGAACTAACGAGGTTAGTTCCATCTTACCACTCAACATTATCATCTGCCCCCAACATCAAATTCCAAACTGATTGGTATTCAATTTCTTTTCAAGCTACAGTTGATTGAAGGTGATTGACACCAAGTTCACCAGGAAATTGACTTCCATGCAGCCTCTCATGGGCTGCTTCACCCCCAGTCTACCTCCTCGGAATGGACACCCAGCGATTTTGGTTTCTTCTGATTCTCTTTTCAAAAGTTGATCGTTGATCCTTGTTGATCTTTGTACATCTATTTTAGCTTGTTTACCAATTGATCTCCATGTGATTATCATTACTTTTCTACTCAGCAACATGATTGCTTTCTTTTCCTCATGCTTCCCATTTCTGTCCCTTTCTTTTGCATCTGCAAGCTATGTATTGCTCTAGAAAGATCAGCTACATAAATATGTGTTTACTTATTGTAGATCAATATATCAGATTTTCCATGTCTCGGAACTCATTGGATAATGTGAAACATGCTTTGCTCTTGATTTTGATAAGCTTGCACATCAATCATCTGAAATAATGAAGAAAACAAGATTTCATGAGGCAGTGGCAAAAAAATTGCAGAACACAATTGGACATCTCTGACCATCAAAAATCAGGCAGCGTGCCAATAAGAGGACGGCAAATTGACCGCTGATTGTTGGCAGGCACGCTGACGGTCAGAGAGGTCAAAATTTTGTCAGTGGGTGGATGGCAAACGCCTGCGGGGGTCAAACAGGTCGGTGAGCCGCACAGGCGGTGCGTCCTCCCATTGTGAAACGCGGGCCCTGGTGTATGTAGTGCTGTCACTATCCAATGCGACACATATCCAGTGCAACACGTATCTGATGCGACACTTGTCCGGTGCAACACTTATCCGACGCAACACTTATCCAATGCGACACTTATCCGCCGCAACACCTGTCCAATGCAACACTCATCCAATGCGGCCGTCCATACCAGATATTGCTCAAAAAACCAATGTTGAATCCAAGGGCGACACTTGTATCTGGATTCTGAGTGCCCAAACACTTGGATCTGTGGAACATCGGGGAGGTTCAGGCCTTTTGCGTGTTGAATTTGCTTCCTGAGTCCCGTGGCTCCCTCCGGCAAAACCATCCTCTCCAACAACTGATCACCTATGCAACTGATTGTTAAGCTGCAGTCATGAGCTAATCATCCGCAGCTCTGTCTCCTTGCTATGTAATCTGACACTGAGAGAAACCGAGTCAAGTTTCCATCAGTGTCAACATCAGGACAAAACAGTAGCACAATGAAAATATCATTCTGAAAATTCTGTTTCTTTGAAAGTTGTGGAGTAGAATTTGTTTATGTATGTTGTTTTCAAATTCCTTGTTTTATAGTAGTTATTCACATACTAGTCACGCAAGATTTCAAATTATACTATTTTAATTCAGTATGTACATACCATCCATTCCGGCTCAGTAGAGAGTGTTGTGACAGGTTTTCAGTCATTTCTTAGTTTCATCATTCTAGATGGTTCCATTCCCACGGTATAAACTTTCTCACGTTGTCCGGTCACCTTATACATAGTTTCTCAACTTCCCATGTACATACTTTTGGTCACTATATATAGTTGTAGTAGGAGAAATCTAAGTTTTCCCTTTGGGGGAGTTTCTTTTCCTCATTTCTCCACATATAGCAGGATTCAAGCTTATCAGAGAGGCCTAGGAATGGGGAGACCTGTGTGCTGCGTCCTGCAGTCCGGCGCTAGTGTTGCTGGGCCGGGGCAACCTGATGGCTGCCACAAATATTGGACACTATGTTGTCTGTCCTCACAGGCAGCTCCACCTAGGCGGAGTTGCAGAGGCTGACCTGGGGCTGTCTAAACAAGGCCCCCAAGCCAGCCGTGTGTGGGTCAAGGGGGTGTGGGATCTTGTCAGACCTGGTCACGGGGAGGAAAGATCCACCAAGAGCAGCCACGAGACACCCCCAAGCAGAGAATGGGACAGTAGGAGGGCTACCGGCGCAAGAACCAACAGCTCTGGCTCAGCATGAGCCCAAGCCCTGCAGCAAGCCCTCTAACTCGTGCTGTGCTAGATTTGATTGAGTAATTTATTTCTGGTTTTCTCTAGCATTTGCCCCCTGTATTATCTCTATTTCCCTCTTCTTCTCTTTGCTTGAGTAGATCCTGATGTATAACTGGTAGCTTTCGGAGGTCCACCTCCCTAGTTCCTTTATTTTTTCTACTGATATTCCCATTGCAAACCTGAATGAGGCGCCCCCTACTCTAAACAAGTGGCCGGATATGCAAGTGAAACCTCCCCTTTGCCACATCTTTTGGAGGTGTCCAATAGTGTTGGCCCTGGTAAAGTGTTTCCTCTTTTTCGACAAAGGGTTGTAGTAGCCAAACAGGGATGTCACCGCGTTTGCATCTGAGAGTCTCCATCTGATTGCCCTCACTGGGCATAGATCATTTGGCATTCTTTTCAGTCTGATCAGCTGCGTGGTTCCTGGGGCGCAGGTTTTTGCATCCTGCAACGTTAGGTGTTCTTCTTCCACCAAATCCTTGGTGACAATCTCTACATCCAACGTCAACAAGGCCTTGGGTCTAGTTATTTTCCCCTCTGTCACAGTGTAGGTTAATTCTGCGAGATGTGCCATGCCTCAAAGCGCTGTTATCGCTAAGTCTTGGGCAGCCTCGTCCTTCCCATCTCCTGTGTTCAACGCACTTGCTAGGTACGCCAGGTGGTGTAGATGCACTGCTGCTTTTGGTTGCTGTTTTGGTATTTGAGCGTCAACTTTTGCCAATGCCCTGAGGATTACGCCTACTCTGGTCTTTGATTCCGTTGGGTACCTTTTGGAGTGGTACTTGTGCCACGCTTGGATTCCAAAAATATATTTCTCGACAGTCTTTGCTGTCACTTCCTGTGGTGTTTGCGTTTCGTCGTTTTGACCTGCCCAGAAGCAAAATTCACAGATCTCTTTAGCGGTAGCTGGTAGCTGGAAAGCTCCCCGGTTTTCTTTGGTCCAGTAGTGCATAAACTTTTTGACCGCCGTGTTATAACTAAGTAGCATGGTAGGTTTTTATCCCTTGAGGAACTGCCTGTCAATGGGTAGCGGCTCTCTATACACGCTTCCATCTGACAAAAAGGGTTTTATTTTATCTAGGTCTAACATTGTTACAATTAAAAATTAGAAAGAAGGTTCTGGGGTGACAACGGACTGTTTTGCGCTATTGGCTGAAGAACAAAAATAAATCTTCTGGCAGGTCAACCCATATCCTGTCTTTTAAACAGTGGCCTTCTGTCTCTCCTTGAGATAGCCCATCTTCTTTATTCTATTTTGATGTGACACAATTTGCAACAATGTCAACCTCCATGTCCACTAGCAGCGTTTGGATTTGTTTCCACTCTTTGTTGGCGTGCTTGTCGTGGGACTTCCGTTTCCGCACCGCTCTTTCTGACGTGGTATTGTCTGTCCAGACAATGAAACATTTTCCTCTGATTGCGCCTAGCTGTTTCAACATCAGTAGGCCTATTTGAATTGCAACAGTCTCCATCCAGGCAATGCCCCTTGACCCTGGAGTACCAGTGGTCCATCCTTGCACTGCCTTTATCTGTGTCCACTTTTTCCCAATTATTACTCCAATTCCGTAACTCCGCGCTGCATCCCCCACCCATCCGACCTCGGTTGGGTTTGAGCTAGCTACCATTTGGGTTTCAGTGAAGGTCTGTAACATGTCTTTCCAGTAGTATAGGTCCTCCAGGACGTCTTGGGGGGTTGGTCTTTTTGCCAGGTGATCAACCCACCCTTTCAGCCACCTATACATTTAACACAGATAACACCTGAGCTGGGGGAGTAGGTACAACACATGGTTGAGGCGTCCGACCAACACTTCTACGTTGTTGTACGTTGCTTTATGGTTTGGAATTAGAAACACATTCAATTGTTGTATCCGTAGCTCTATTTGTCCTTCTGGGAGTCGGATGGTTTTCTCTGTTCCGTTCCACACAAAACCAATGTACTTTTGTTCCTGATGGAATGGGTGTACCTTGTCTTATTTGGTTTTGACCCCTAACTCATTTGATTGCTTCATAATTTGGTCCATCAACAAGTTTGTTCCTGGATCCTTGATAAAAATATTGTCATTGACCCATGAGAAAACTTCTATTAGTTGGAATTCTGACTTCATAATATCTTTCCAGGTGTCTGCTGGTCTGCCAAAAGACCCACATCCAGCAACTCCCCCAAACGCAATCCTTGTGTCTACATATAGCTGTCCTTTGAAATCTCATATCATAAGATACGGCCACTGGTCTTTGGAAGTCAGCACTTGTCTGTAAGCATTCTCCAAGTCGAAAATTGCTCATTCAACTGGTTTATTAAGTCCGCGGAAGAACTGGGATACAACCCTGAAATCGTCCCATGTAGTCTTATAATTGTCTTTATCCACCAACAAGTTCACTGGTGGAACTCCGTCTCTTGATTTCAGATATGAGAGGTCGTTTATTGCACATGTCAAACCATAACCATTAACAATGGCCCCGTATGGGTTTGTCCAAAAGAAAGGGAACCTGAGCTTCACCTGTTTGTGTGTGTAAGGTCCGTAAATCCTTTTTGCTTCTAGCTCTTTGGTAAGGTTTTGTTCAATCTCTTCTCGTGCTTATAGTGCTGACAAGTGGTTTTCTGGGGTGAAGTACTCCATGCCCTTGATTCTATGGGCAGGGATGCCCTGGTGGAATCCATACTTGAAACCAACCACTACGTTGGCGTATGTCTCAGTTAGTTTTGCCCGTCTCAGCTAAAGATGTCATCAGGTACCTGTTTGCGGGTACCCGGCACCCGTCTGCGGGTACCTGTTGGCTTCCAACAGGTACCTGCCAACGGGTGCCGGGTACGGGTGGGTATGGGTGCCGGTGTCTGGATTTCAGGTGAAAAAACAGGCGGGTACCCGGCGCAGGTACCCGCCAAATACCTACCCTACAATAACACTTGCCGGCAGAGCCCCAGCAAGCCGGGGCAGAGTATTCCGGGATCTCCTGGTGAGCTGATCTAAGCACCAGCTTGTGTAACGGGGCTCGAGTACAGACTTTGGGGTCTGGCAAGCAGGCTGTGAAAGTATGAGAAATAAGGTGTATTTCAAACAACAGAAAAACTGAATCCAATGGGGAAAACCCCACAACTGAGAAACACACCGCTATAAATAGAAAACAAAAAGCGCCCAGGGGCCAGTACAATGGAATAGCCCTATGGGCAAGGAATGACTAAAAAACGTATTGAAAACATGATGAAGCCCTATGGGCAAGGAATGTCAAAAGCAAATAAGTCAAATAGCCAAGTGCCGGTTGTAACTGGTGTCGTCATAGGCGGCGTACTGCATCCCTTGCAGTTACCCGCCGTTGTCATTGTCTCAACGGTGCAGGAGCCCATGCTTGGGCCCCGGCCCGCATGTAGCCCTGCTACAACCATCCCCCCCTCTAGCCTGGGGCTGTCCCAGACCCAGCCGAAGTGCCACTTCCTCCACGTGTACATGATGGCAAGCAGTTCCCTCTCCTGAGCCGGGTAATTAACCTGGGCTTTATTCAGCTTACAGGACTCAAATGCTACTGGGTGCAACAGATGCTCATCACTATTCTGAAGCAGGAACGCTCCAACGGCAAAGTCGGATGCGTCTGTCTCCATGACATACGGTTCAGCCGTATTAGGCGTCAGCAAGACTGGCACACTGACCAGTGCTTCCTTCAGTAGCAGGAAAGCTTTCTCATGTGTTGTCAGCCACACTACTGCCTGCCGTTTGGTCACTACTCCCACGGTCCAACCGTGCAACGGCGCCGCAATGTGGGCAAAGCTTTTGACATATTGCCGGTAGAACCCACACAAGCCAAGGAAAGACCGTACGTTGAACACATTTGCCGGTCTTGGCCAGGCCTTCACCGCGCTCAGCTTTTCCTCCATTGGACAGATACAGTTGAAACCAATGATATGGCCAACATATTGGATTTCTCTTAATCCAAACAAACATTTGGCCCCACTGCACTTGAGCTCCTCTTGCCGGAGGACCCGTAGTACTGACTCTACGTGCTGTACGTGTGCCTTGGCCATCTTGGAGTATATCAGGATACCGTCAAGGTATACCTGGAAGAAGTCATCAATAAATTTCTGCAACAGCTCCGTCATCATTCGCTGGAAAGTGCTAGGTGCGTTCACTAATCCAAACGGCATAAAAAGCCATTCATAATGGCCGTACTTGGTACCAAAAGCTGTCTTTGGTACATCCGCGTTGGCAATTTTCATTTGATGAAATCCCTGTTGAAGATCAATCTTGGAGAAGTAATTTGTGTCCCTCAACAAATCAAAACACTCCTGCACTAAAGGCAAGGGGTGGTGGTCTTTCTTTGTCACTGTGTTGACTCTCCTATAGTCAACACAGAGACGGACCTTCCCTGAATTGGGGTTTTTTACCATCACTATTGGTGAGGACCACAACAACATTGATGGCCTGATAAACCCGGCCTCCTGGAGGCCTGCTAGTTGCTCCTTGAGCGTGCCAAGAAGTGCTGGTGACAGCTGCAGGACAGGTTGGTGGACTGGTGAGGCATCCCCGGTCTGGATCAGATGCTCAATTGTTCTACTCTTGTTGGAGACAGTGGAGATCTGACTGAAGACATTGCTTTACTCCCTAACCAGACACTCCAGAGGTCACTTCCAAAGACCATGGGTAAGCCCACCGGCATCTCATTGCATGGACCCTGAACTCCTTTGGATTCCATTAAGCATAGAAACAAATCTTGAGCTCCCTCAAAGAACTCGTGTCGGAGAATGTGCCTTGGGAGGAACACCTTGTCCTCATTGGTCATTATTGCAAGCTCATGCAAAACCATGCTGCAAAGTGACAAAGAATTCAAACAAAAGGGGACGGCCTTGCCGTTGGCGCCATGCAAGAACCACGTATTGGTAAGCCAATCCGTAGAAGCAACACTCAACAAGATCCAGTCCCTGCCTAAGATCAAATCATAAATAGAAAGCGGCGCCACTTGGCAGACCACTGCAAACTCGACTCCCAAGAAACAAAACGTGACTTTTGTCAACCGATTGTCCTTTACCTTGTCGCCAAACGCTCCGGATGCGCTAAAAGGGGATGGGGAAAGAAAAACTAGCAAATTTTGTTCACAAACAAAAGCTTGGGACACATAGGACAATCCAGCGCCCATGTCCAAGAGGACCCTGGTTAAGCGGCCCTCCACCAAGTGATGGAGCTTGGCTCTAACTTGACCCACTTTGCTTTTTTCAACAGCGTGGCAGTGGTCAATTAAGATACAAACAATCACTTACAACATTGGTGGCCCCTTCTGAAGGCTCTTCAGACGCGGTTGTCCCCATGCCTGGGTGATCAACTAAGCTCACAGCTGCACAAAACTCACTGGGACTCAACTAAAATTGAGGCTCACATAGATCACAATCAACAGCACCAGCTTGATTACTAGAAGAAAGCAAAACTACAACATCTGTTGGTGGAAGAGACAATTCCTCACCAACTACATTTTTTTTTCTTTTGAGGAATTCTTAGCCTCCCAAGCCTTCTGGGCTTTGGTCTTGGGTTTGGGGCAGTTGGCGACGACATGCCCCTCCTTCTTGCAATTGAAACAAGAATGCTTCCCCGTCTTTTTCTTCTTGGAGCCGCCGGATTGATACTCGGCGCGCCTCTTGCTTGGGCCGGCAATTGCCGACGCCGACAATCTGGCCCGGCAGAACTGGCGGTCGTGTTCTAAGGCCGCCAAGAGGACCTTCTCCATTGACATTGGCTTCTCGCAGACTTGCTGTTGGAGCATGAGGGCCATGAACTTCTTGCTGAGCCCGACGTTCAGCTTCTTGACAAAGTTGGACTTGGTGTCGTATTGGAAGCCGGTACGTTTAGCCTTTGTCTCCCAGTCCCTGAACCACTCATAGAACTCCTGAAAGGTCTTGTTTGGACCTTGCATCAGGTGTTCCAGCTCATCCGCGATAGCCTCCGGGGTCAACCCCAACAGACAGAGCTCTACCAGCCAGGCGCAAAACTGCACCCAATCTTGAGGGCAAGTCATCGTGAGCGTGGCGTCGCGGTGGCCCTTGAAGGCTTTGCCACTGAGGCGCTGCCCGGCAACCACGTGCCAAAGGGAGGGGTGGGCTTGGCGGTCTGTAAGCAGCACCGCCATTGTACCAAGCCAGTGTTTGGCGTCTTTGTTGATAGTTCCTTTGAACTTTGGCAAGTCTTCATTGGGCCAGCTCTTCAAGATTTTACTGACATCCCTCTCATAGTAGAGCATTGGGATCTCGATGTGGTTGGAGGATAAGTCCGGCTTGACGTCCTTGTCCTTTGCCGGGCCTTTCTTGTTGCCCTTTGGATCCACGTGCATCTGGCGAAACGTCCCTGTTAGATCATCTTCAATGTCTGAAGATTCACCCAAAGAGGTACCTACAGATTGGTACCAATCAGCATCACAATCCACCCAGTCAATGAGAAATTCATGGCGCCTCAGCCACTGACGTTCTTTCTCATTCATCCCAGCGATTTCCTCCTTGGAATACCAAGACCCTCTTGGGCCCTCAGGCAACTCTTTGCCGTCCTTGGGGCCAGTGATGATGCCGGATTTTGGAGGGGTACAATCAAGTCCTCCCATATCTAGTAACTGTACTACAAAACACACACAAGAACACACCAAAATGGCCAGTCTTCTTGCCTAACTAGTTACAAGCATCTGCTCAACCAGGACCCCGCCCCAGAGGTTCGACCTCTTCACAAGGTTGGGACACAAGGACACTAGCAACTATCAACTCAACAAAACTAACCCAAGGATATTTGGCGCCGACGATAGCAAGGATAAGTCAATGATGATTTTTGACGACAAAAAAGGCAGTTAATAATTAAAGGTAATGATGAGTGCTTTTATAAAAGCAAATGATAGCGGCAGGGCCTGTGTATCGGAAAGAAGAACTAATAAACTTGCTACCACTGTAACGGGGCTTGAGTACAGACTTTGGGGTCTGGCAAGCAGGCTGTGACAGTATGAGAAATAAGGTGTATTTTGAATAACAAAAAAACTGAATCCAATGGGGAAAACCCCACAACTGAGAAACACACTGCTATAAATAGAAAACAACAAGCACCCAGGGGCCAGTACAATGGAATAGCCCTATGGGCAAGGAATGACTAAAAAACGTATCAACAACATGATGAAGCCCTATGGGCAAGGAATGTCAAAAGCAAATAAGTCAAATAGCCGAGTGCCGGTCGTAACTGGTGTCGTCATAGGCGGCGTACTGCATCCCTTGCAGTTACCCGCCGTCGTCATTGTCTCAATGGTGCAGGAGCCCGTGCTCGGGCCCCAGCCCGCATGTAGCCCTGCTACACTTGTTGGGAGAGCCTCCCGGCAAGCTGATACTGTAACAGCTTGCTGGGAGAACCTCCTGGAGAGCTGGTAATGTACCAGCTCGCTGGGAGTGCCTCCTGGCAAGCTGGTGCATACCATACCAGCTCACCGAGGTAGCCTCCTGGCAAGCCGGCAAAAATATACCAGCTTGCCAGGAGCCGGAGAGCTGGTACAGTGCCAGCTCGCCGAGAGCTCTCCTGGCGAGCTGATGAAGTACTAACTCGCCGAGAGCTCTCCTGGCGAGCTGATGCAGTATCAACTCGCCGGGAGCTCTCCTGGCCAGCTGGTGCAGTACCAGCTTGTCGGGAGCTCTCCTGGCAAGCTGGTGCAGACCAGCTTGTTGGGAGAGCCTCCTGGCGAGCTGGCACTATACTAGCTCGTTGGGATAGCCAAGCTCCCGGCGAGCTGGCACTGTACCAGCTGGCCAAGAGCTCTCCTGGCAAGCCGGTGCAGTACCAGCTTGCCGGGAGCTCTCCTGGTGAGCTGGTGCAGTACCAGCTTGCTGGGAGCTCTCCTGGCAAGCTGGTGCTGTATCAGCTTGCTGGAAGCTCTCCTGGCGAGCTGGTGCAGTACCAGCTTGTCGGGAGAGCCTCCTGGTGAGCTGGCACTATACCAGCTTGTCGGGATAGCCGAGCTCCCAAAGAGCTGGCCGGGAGAGACCCGGCAATGGTGCTCAATTTACATTGGCACACCCGCAGGTACCCGGGTACCCGTCTGAAATGGCCGCTGCGGGTGCGGGTGTTGCCAACGCATGGCTTTTGTGAGGGGGTACCCGCACCCGTGGCAGGTACCCGGGTGCAAAGTGACATCTTTAGTCTCAGCGCTTCCTCCCATGCGTCTATGTTCATATTGGACTTGACTTCCTCTGGCCATTCCGTTGTTATCTCAGCCATCTTTTTGCTTATAGCCTCTGGCTCTATGCTAGAGTGTTTCTTCCTGTTTGAGCTTTTTGTTTTTTTCATCAGCACATATTAGGATGTAAGAGAGAACAATGTTAGGTACCATTTGTGTACTACTCTATGTCATGGTGAGAGAACAAAATTTTTTTAGAAAGGAAGCCTGGGGCGTTTGTTTTTTCTGAATCATGTTTGCCACATACGGCTTTTTTGAAAAATAGGGGGAAGTTTTTATAAACTAGGGGGTTGGGGTGTGATCACCGTGGCTCTATGCTAGAGTGTTTCTCCCTGTTTGGGCTTTTTTTTTTTTTTTCATCTGCACATATTAGGATGTAAGAGAAAACAATGTTAGGTACCATTTGTGTACTACTCTATGTCATGGTGAGAGAACAAAAAATTTTTAGAAAGGAAGCCTGGGGTGTTTGTTTGTTCTGAATAATGTTTGCCACATACAGCTTTTTTGAAAAATAGGGGGAAAATTTCATAAACTATGGGGTTGGGGTGTGATCACCGTTCATGGGCCTCAGCGGCTTAATAACACAAGTGTTAGATCTACTGCTACCCGCTTGTGTTTCTACAGGGTTGTATCCAATTTCTGTCAGGATGGATTCTCCCTGGTCTTTGGCGTTCTAGGGTGGTCAAGTGTTGTGGAAAAGATTGTTGCTTACCTATTTACTTGGTTGGCATTCTGAGCTCCAGTTGCTCCGCTGCCCCCTACCTGTTGCCTGTTCCTATTTTCTTGGAAGTTTGGGTTGAAGTTTTTTCCTTTGTAGCCCCGGCTTTGCTGGCCCTTCCAGGAGCCGCCGTTCCGTTGTCCTTTCCCTTGCATCTGGCTTGGCTGTTGGAACGGAGCCTGTTGTTGTATAGCTGGTTGCTGGAACGTTTGGGGGAAAGGGTTCGCTGGTGCTTCCGAGCCGTATTGGTACTGGTGAGCCTGGTATGGCTGCTGGGCATGATAGGGTTGCGTGTAGTGTTGCACATACCTGTATTGCGGGGCCTGAGTTGATGCTCCCCACGAGGTAGTCAGAGCTCCATCTCTGCTGCATTTTGCCACTTTTGGTAGGCCGGTGGTTGGATCTCAGCAGGCCCGTATTCCTCCTATCGTGTAGGGGTTCTTGTTGCAGAACATCAGCTCATCATAATGCCTAGCTTTGGCAAAGGATGCCTTGTATATATCCTCTTGCTTCTCCAAGATGTCTGGCACCGACCATTCCCCCGTTTCTTTGTTGTAGATATGGTGTGCAAATGCATTGTTCTGCAGGTGGATATCATATCATAAGGCTGTCATGAAGCCATCTTTTGCCTGGATTTGATTGCAGTGCGCCTTGTGGTCTAGTGCCCATTTGGCGAAGAGGTCATAGCCGTATACATTGCTTAGAGACTTTTGGAACCCACGGTGGTTGATGGTCCACTTGCTGAAAGACTGTTCCCATTTGCTTGGGTAACGGAGTCCCATATAGGCGTCTTTGTTGGTTGAGGACTTGCTATCTCATTGGCGTTTTTCCAAGTGATGGATCATTGCCGCATCTTGCCACCTCTTGTTGAAGATTTTGATGGGGAGAGGTCCTTTTAGCTCTTTCATGTTCTCATTGAAGTATGGAGGGAGGCCCATATTGAGGAAAGAGGGGGCTTGATAGCGGCACACCCAAAGGGCGTGCGCACGCCTATCCGCACGCCCAAAAAAACGGCGTGTAGCCGCTGCACGCCCCTTTGGAAAGGCGTGCAGGGGCTGCACGCTGCACGCCATGTGCACACCTACAATAGGCGTGCAGGCTTTGCACGCCTGTCGGCTCACGTAAGCCTCTCAGTTTGAGAGGCTTACGTGAGCCGCGGTACCCTTATAAGGGCACTTCGGTACCCTTATGAGGGTACTTTGGTACCCTTATAAGGGTACTTCGGTACCCTTATAATGGTACTTCGGTACCTTTATAAGGGTACCAAGCGGTACCCTTATAAGGGTACTTCGGTACCCTTATAAGGGTACTTCGGTACCTTTATAAGGGTACCAAGCGGTACCCTTATAAGGGTACCAAGCGGTACCCTTATAAGGGTACCATGTACCCTTTTAAAGGGTACTTTGGTACCCTTATAAGGGTACTGAAGTACCCTTAAAAGGGTACCGGGTACCCTTATAAGGGTACTGAAGTACCCTTAAAAGGGTACCGGGTACCCTTATAAGGGTACTGAAGTACCCTTAAAAGGGTACCGGGTACCCTTATAAGGGTACTGAAGTACCCTTAAAAGGGTACCGGGTACCCTTATAAGGGTACTTCGGTACCCTTAAAAGGGTACCGGGTACCCTTATAAGGGTACTTCGGTACCCTTAAAAGGGTACCGGGTACCCTTATAAGGGTACTTCGGTACCCTTATAAGGGTACCGCTCCTTATAAGGGTACATGGTACCCATATAAGGGTACATGGTACCCTTATAAGGGTACCAAGCGGTACCCTTATAAGGGTACTTTGGTACCCTTATAAGGGTACCAAGCGGTACCCTTATAAGGGTACTTTGGTACCCTTATAAGGGTACCTGGTTACCCTTATAAGGGTACCGCGGTACCCTTATAAGGGTACATGGTACCCTTATAAGGGTACCGCGGTACCCTTATAAGGGTACATGGTACCCTTATAAGGGTACCGCGGTACCCTTATAAGGGTACATGGTACCCTTATAAGGGTACCGCGGTACCCTTATAAGGGTACATGGTACCCTTATAAGGGTACCGCGGTACCCTTATAAGGGTACATGGTACCCTTATAAGGGTACCGCGGTACCCTTATAAGGGTACATGGTACCCTTATAAGGGTACCGCTTGGTACCCTTATAAGGGTACCATGTACCCTTATATGGATACCATGTACCCTTATAAGGGTACTTCGGTAGCCTTATAAGGGTACATGGTACCCTTATAAGGGTACATGGTACCCTTATAAGGATACTTCGGTGGCCTTATAAGGGTACATGGTACCCTTATAAGGTTACTTTGGTAGCCTTATAAGGGTACATGGTACCCTTATAAGGATACTTTGGTAGCCTTATAAGGGTACATGGTACCCTTATAAGGTTACTTTGGTACCCTTATAAGGGTACCAAAGTACCCTTATAAGGGTACCAAAGTACCCTTATAAGGGTACCATGTACCGTTATAAGGGTACCGAGCGGTACCCTTATAAGGGTACCATGTACCCTTATAAGGGTACCGCGGTACCCTTGTACCCTTATAAGGGTACCGAGCGGTACCCTTATAAGGGTACCGTATAAGGGTACCCTTATAAGGGTACATGGTACCCTTATAAGGGTACCTGGTTACCCTTATAAGGGTACCGCGGTACCCTTATAAGGGTACATGGTACCCTTATAAGGGGACCGCGGTACCCTTATAAGGGTACCGCTCGGTACCCTTATAAGGGTACAAGGGTACCGCGGTACCCTTATAAGGGTACATGGTACCCTTATAAGGGTACCGTATAAGGGTACCGCTTGGTACCCTTATAACGGTACATGGTACCCTTATAAGGGTACTTTGGTACCCTTATAAGGGTACTTTGGTACCCTTATAAGGGTACCGAAGTACCCTTATAAGGGTACCGAAGTAACCTTATAAGGGTACCATGTACCCTTATAAGGCTACCGAAGTATCCTTATAAGGGTACCATGTACCCTTATAAGGCTACCAAAGTATCCTTATAAGGGTACCATGTACCCTTATAAGGCTACCAAAGTAACCTTATAAGGGTACCATGTACCCTTATAAGGCTACCAAAGTAACCTTATAAGGGTACCATGTACCCTTATAAGGCTACCAAAGTATCCTTATAAGGGTACCATGTACCCTTATAAGGGTACCATGTACCCTTATAAGGGTACCATGTACCCTTATAAGGCTACCGAAGTAAGGATATAAGGGTACCGCGGTACCCTTATAAGGGTACATGGTACCCTTATAAGGGTACTTTGGTAGCCTTATAAGGGTAAATGGTACCCTTATAAGGGTACATGGTACCCTTATAAGGATACTTCAGTAGCCTTATAAGGGTACATGGTACCCTTATAAGGATACTTCGGTAGCCTTACGGTACCCTTATAAGGGTACCAAAGTACCCTTATAAGGGTACCAAAGTACCCTTATAAGGGTACCAAAGTACCCTTATAAGGGTACCAAAGTACCCTTATAAGGGTACCAAAGTACCCTTATAAGGGTACCGCTTGGTACCCTTATAAGGGTACCAAGCGGTACCCTTATAAGGGTACCATGTACCCTTATAAGGGTACCATGTACCCTTATAAGGGTACCGCGGTACCCTTATAAGGGTACCATGTACCCTTATAAGGGTACCATGTACCCTTATAAGGGTACCGCGGTACCCTTATAAGGGTACCGCTTGGTACCCTTATAAGGGTACCAAGCGGTACCCTTATAAGGGTACATGGTACCCTTATAAGGGTATCGTATAAGGGTACCGCTCGGTACCCTTATAAGGGTACCAAGCGGTACCCTTATACGGTACCCTTATAAGGGTACCATGTACCCTTATAAGGGTACATGGTACCCTTATAAGGGTACCATGTACCCTTATAAGGGTACATGGTACCCTTGTAAGGGTACCATGTACCCTTATAAGGGTACATGGTACCCTTGTAAGGGTACCATGTACCCTTATAAGGGTACATGGTACCCTTGTAAGGGTACCGCTTGGTACCCTTATAAGGGTACAAGGGTACCGCGGTACCCTTATAAGGGTACATGGTACCCTTATAAGGGTACCGTATAAGGGTACCGCTTGGTACCCTTATAAGGGTACTGAGCTGTACCCTTATAAGGGTACCATGTACCCTTAGAAGGGTACATGGTACCCTTATAAGGGTACCGAAGTACCCTTATAAGGGTACCAAAGTAACCTTATAAGGGTACCATGTACCCTTATAAGGCTACCGAAGTATCCTTATAAGGGTACCATGTACCCTTATAAGGCTACCAAAGTATCCTTATAAGGGTACCATGTACCCTTATAAGGCTACCGAAGTATCCTTATAAGGGTACCATGTACCCTTATAAGGCTACCAAAGTAACCTTATAAGGGTACCATGTACCCTTATAAGGCTACCGAAGTATCCTTATAAGGGTACCATGTACCCTTATAAGGGTACCATGTACCCTTATAAGGCTACCGAAGTACCCTTATAAGGGTACCATGTACCCTTATAAGGGTACCGCGGTACCCTTATAAGGAAAAGGGTACATGGTACCCTTATAAGGATACCTGGGTACCAAAGTAACCTTATAAGGGTACCATGTACCCTTATAAGGCTACCAAAGTATCCTTATAAGGGTACTTTGGTACCCTTATAAGGGTACCAAAGTACCCTTATAAGGGTACTTTGGTACCCTTATAAGGGTACCATGTACCCTTATAAGGGTAACGCGGTACCCTTATAAGGGTACCAAAGTACCCTTATAAGGATACTTTGGTAGCCTTATAAGGGTACATGGTACCCTTATAAGGTTACTTTGGTACCCAGGTATCCTTATAAGGGTACCATGTACCCTTTTAAAGGGTACTTTGGTACCCTTATAAGGGTACAGAAGTACCCTTATAAGGGCACCAAGGGGCTCACGTAAGCCTCTCGATTTGAGAGGCTTACGTGAGCCTGGCCGGGCAGGCGTGCCGGCCATGCAGGCCTGTCCGGAGGGCGTGCAAGGCCTGCACGCCCTCCAGACAGGCGTGCATGGCCAGCACGCCTGTCTGGCGGGGCCACACACCCAGCCGGCCGTCCTCACGCCATTTGTAGGCATGCAGCATGCGGGGGTTTGCACGCCTAAAAAAAAGGCGTGCAGCCCCCGCACGCCTTTTTTTTAGGCGTTTGGGGGGGCGTACGCACGCCCTTCGGGCGTGCCGCTATCAAGCCTTGGAAAGAGTTAATGCCTTTTACAGCAAACAAGAGTCCCCCTTGTTTGACGATTTTCCACTCACAAGGTTGCTCTTTTTGTTCCAGGGCGCCTGATGCCTCTTTCAATGGTCTAGCTTGTTTAGCCCTAGATGCATCTGCTTTGGCCTCTGTGTACATATCAAGGGATATCCCTGCTTTTGCCTTGTCCCTGGCTCTCTCTGCTGCTAGCATCCTTTCCTTCAAACGTTGTAGCAGTGCTTGGTGGGCCTCAACTTCTCCGCCTTTCTCTACTAGGGTCTTAGGATGGGCCTGGTTTGCTAAACGGTGCGTATATTGTGTATCAGCTAGTGAACTAGTGCGTTTACATATCTTTAGCTTGGGTTTGCTCACTTTTCTTGCTCCCTGCTCTCAGGAGCTCTATCATATCCAATGGGTCATCCTCCTTGTCTGCTTGGTCATCTGGGGTTTTGCTGTTCTCCCTGGCTGTCTGGGTCTTTTCAGCTACGGTTGATAGTCTGGACTTTTTTGGTCTGAATGGACCTTGCCGTTGGGGCTGTGGTCCCCGCTGTTGCCATCTCCCCAGTCGCTGCCCTGCGTTCCGTTCTACCGGTTGCGCCTGTTTGGTCTCCTGCCCTCTCCGGGTTATGGGAGTTGCTTGTTTGGTTGTTTTGGTCTGGGTTCTGTCCCTCATGGTCTTCTACAGAAGATTGCTTTGCCATCTCTGTGACAGGCAAATCTTTGTGGTTGAGTGTTCTACTGAAATTCAAGTTTCCCATGGTCAGATTTCCTCCTCTCTTTTGCTATGCTTACAATAATGCAATAAAGAAATTACGTACGTATAAGCTTTACTTGGTATGGCTTATGGCCTATCTTCCGTGGCTAATGGTCTTAGTGGTTCGGATAGTTTAAAAAAATATATGTTGTGTCTGTTCAAGGATTATCCCACATTTCTATTAGGAATCTTATGAAAACTTTTGTTTGACCTTAGGTATAGATAAATAAAAACTTTATTTCATGTTGGTACAAACTTCTGCAAAAGGAAGGGGCTAGGGGCTCAACCGTGATAAACAGGAGCTAGAGAAAGAGTAGGAGATGGTTGCATGCAATGAAGCACAAGCTATGAGCGGCGTAATGAGAGGAGAAAAGAGGGAAAGCGCAGGTGATCAAGCGGACGGATCTCTTCTTGGCGAGTCCTGCTCTCCTCACTCTAGGCCCCCTTGGAGGGGCTCCAAGGGCCTGCCCGTGGTTCTAGGCCAGCCAGTATTGCCTCCATGGACATGCGCCACCTCTAGGCTGCGCCCTCTGTCAACTGAGTATGTTTGTTAGCTTCTATTTCTTTATCAACTTACACGCAACATGCTATTCCTTCACGCAACCTGATTTCTTCTATAAATACTCTACACTTGTTGTACCCTTTTCTTCCCTTAAGGGATTTATATTGTTATCACCCTCTTATCATTCCGGAAAATAAAAAATTCTGTTTTTCTGTTTCAAAACTTGCAAAAACCCCTGCTCGGTCTCTCCCCCTGTCTCATTGGAGCATCCCGGTTCATTACAATCAGCCCCTGATCATGGAGGGAAATACACAATATCATGTAACCATGTATTTTTTCTCTTGGTGTAAAATTGCGTTCAGCCAACTGAAATTCCTCAGATCCCATAATAGAACTCATACAGACACCCTGAGCTCTCCCCAAGACATACCATCTGGTGCTCAATTTCAAGCCTGAGCAAATTGCACTCATTTGTAAACAAGTCTCCTTTGTTTGACTACTTTCCTTCAACAGTATATATACAACATGCATTTTTATGGCCTGATTTGGTTCATTATAGTGTCCATATTAAATTGTATTCAGCTTGCATCTGCCAATCTCCCTGAGAATGTTAGTATATTTGAAGCAGTTCTGAAGGATAAAGTCAAGAATCCTACTACAACTTGTAGTCAGACACCTTCTAGCATAGGATCCAATATGCAGAAGGGTATCAACAGCTTTATGAGGCCACTCCTTAATGGAAATCACCCTGTGATCCAAGAGCAGGAACCTAGTTCTGTAACGCAAGGGTTGAAATTAATCCGCGCAAAACAGTATTTTAACAGAAACGGTCCTCAGGAAACTCGTGAGAATTTTTTGCAGTATTTCTTCTCTTCTTTCCAGCTGGATGGTTCTTGCTGCCAGTAACTCTGCTGTTGTCTGCACTTCTGACCAATCTGTTCCTAAATACGTCTCCATTTCTAGGTCCACAGGGAGCACAGCACTTTGTCCAAAAATGAGTTCATAGGGGCTATAACCAGTGGTCCTTTTGGTTGAAATTCTGTCCGCAAAGAGTACTAGTGGTAAGTAGTTTCTCCATTTCTTTCCATTGGTTTCACAAAGCTTGACTAGAGCATCCTTCAGAGGCTGATGTCCTCTTTCAATGATTCCTTTGGCTTCAGGGTAATAGGGAGTTGTGACTTTAACTTGTGTTCCAGCTTTGAGAAGGGCTTTCTGTAAATCTTGGCCAAATTCGGGGCCACCATCTACTATTACTGTGCATGGCAATCCATATCTATAAATCCAATGTTCTAAGAACCAGCTTACTACTTTGACTGCTCTGAGGGTATCCATTCCAACTGCTTCAACCCATCCAGAGAGATTGTCACAGACAACCACAAGGTATTTCCATTTCCCTGCTTTGATGTGGATGGTGTCTATGCTGACTCTTCCAAAAATAGTAGTGGCTCCAGTAGGCGTTTTCATTTCAGCATGTTTTGCGGAGCTTCTTTGTTGGCAGGGCAGGCATGATTGAACCCATCTCTTGACTATTCTTCTCATGTTGGGCCACCAGAACCTTAGTTTAACTCTTCTGTAAGTCTCATCCATTACTCTATGGCCTAATTCTTCATGGAGTGCCTTCAAGATAGATTTCTGGAGGTCAGGACAGGTGACAACTATTTGTGGAAAGGGTTTGTTTCTTCTTTTCAATTCCCCTTCAGACATAAAGAACATAGCTAATTTGTGCTTGACTAATTTCCAATCCTTTTCAGAAATTCCAGGTGGTCGGGTAAACGTCTCCAAGTAGTATTCCAAGTCTTTCCAGATTCCTGTATGTTTACTTTCCACCCCCAAATTTGCAGTGTTGATCTGTTGGGTTCCAAATCCAGGGTGGGGCTTGATCCATTTTTCATCTTCATCAAAATCTGAGGCATCTTCAGAGTCAGAGTCAGGAGGCCTTCTTGAAAGTCCATCAGGCATAGTAAAGGTCTTCCCAGGGACATGTGTCAGGTCAAACGAGAATAGTTGAATAAAGGCAACCCATCTAGTCATAGTTGCATTGGGCAAGCTTGGTGAGTTGATCATTTCTATTAATCTCTTGGCATCCACTGAAAGTTCAAAATGTTGACCCCAAAGATGTGTCTGTAGTTTCTTCAGGATCCTGGCCACACCGCAAAGTTCCAGCTTAGATTGAGAGTATTTGGACTCTGTGGAGGAGAAAACCACTGATTCATATAAGACTGGTCTGTCTTTTCCTTTGTCTTCTTGGGTGAGCACCGCTCCTGCCGCAATATAGCTTGAGTCCACGGCTAACTTGATGACTCCTGCTCCTTCTTTATAATCCAGTTTCTTGAGGGTGATGTCATATCCAATGATTGTCTTCAGTTTTTCAAAGGCCTCCTGGCATTTTTCAGTCCATTCCCAGTCTATATCCTTATGGGTTAATTTCCTTAGTGGGGAGGCCAGTTCTGATAGTCCAGGGATGAACATTCTGACATAAACACAAACCCCTAGGAATCCTCGGACATGGGTTGGGTTTTCTGGAAGAGGCCAAGTTTGGATTTTGTTGAGTTGTTTCTTGGCTAATTTTCTTCCCTCTTTGCAGACTACATGTCCAACCAGGTCCAAGGCAGGCACACAGCAAGCAAATTTCTTTCCTGAGACATTAAGTCCAGCTTCTTCTATTCTGAATAGTATTCTTTCCAAGGTTATAGCGTATTCCCAGATAAATCTTCTAATGCCCGGGTTTTCTTCTAGGGGTTCTTGATTGTAGTCTGATTCTGGTCCTTTGATTCCACTGTTGTCTATGAATATGCCTACATTGTGGGGGATTTCATCCTGGAGTATCCACATTATTTGGGCTTGATAAACAGCTACAGAGTTGGTTGCTCCCTGGGGTAATCTGGTGAGTTGGTATCTGCCTAGAGGTGTTTAAAAGGTGGTTAGAGGTCTTGATTCCAAAGCTAATTCTCTTTCATCATATCCTCCCATGATATCTCCTAGTCCATAGCAAGCCCTTCCGGTGAATGATTCTATTAAATCCTTGGGACTTGGGGGTAGGCCAGAGTCCTTGATGGTTACTTTATTGAGTTTCTGTAAGTTGTGCACCACCCTGAGCTTTCCATCTTGTTTCTTGACACAAAAGACCGGGCTCGAATAAGATGAACATGATTGCTCATATAATCCTGTCTTGACTCTTTCTCTGACTAGTTCTATAAAGTCACTCTTGATTGCTGCTGGGATAGGTATAGGTCTTTGCTGCCAAGGGTCATTCTTGATGACTGGGATGATATATGGTTTCCCGTAGGTATGCTTGAGGAGGCCTCTTTCTTCTGCACAAAAGGCCAAACTTCCTTGTCTGAGCTTGATGACATGCTTCATAAGTTTCATTTCTTCTTCAGAAAGCCATCCGGGGGGTCCAAAGTTTACTACTTTCAGTCTTTCTTCATTGATTTTCCAGGTAGAGGTGAATTCTGGAGGGAAGGGTGTTAAGGGGTTTTCATATGGATTTTGGGAAAGAGGTGGTCTACATAAAGGTGAGTTGAGATTTTTTGGCATAGGTTCGTTTACTGGCTTGACTTTTTTTGTGGCTGATTTATATTTTGCAGCATTAGATTGCTTCTCTCCTATTTGATGTTTAGGCACCCTCCAATCATCTACTTCTGGAAGGTGCCAGAGACTAAAAAATGACTTGAAGTTGAGGCTTGGTTGACTGGAAAGGTAGTTTCCCATTTCTGGTTCTTGGGTATAAGGATTGGTGCTAAGTAGGTTTTGTTGTTGTCCCTAATTGATAAAGATTCTGCTCCCTCCTTATGGAATTTGATATTTGCTGATGCTGATACCAGGAAGGGTTTCCCTAGAATTGGTTGCACATCTCCGGAAGAGATCCAAAAGTGAACTGGTTTAGTGATAGATCCTACTTTAACTGGTACATTTTCCGCAATCCCTATTATTTCATTCTTGTGGCCTCCAATGCCTTTGAGGTTCATCTTCTTCTCCATGATTATAAGTCCTAGACTGCAGGCTAATCCTTTTGACAGAACATTGACCATAGATCCATTGTCCAGTAAGGCTTTTAGTTGCTTTCCACTGATCCCAATATTGATGTAGCCTAATGGGCATGCATAGTGAGCTGGGTGAGTAATGTTGTGTTCTTCCTTGAATTCTTCTTCCTCATCTTCAGAGTTAGCCCCAGTGTTGACCATTTTCGTGCTGTCTATAGGTATCCTCTTGGGGTTTGTCCGTTTATTGAAGGCATCTACTGCTCCAGGTGAGATAGCAAATAATTCTCCATAGGTGAGTTCTATCTTTCCGTCCAACAACATTTTGTTGACCACTTTCTCTTCAGCTTTGGGGAATTCCTTAGCCAGGGGTCTTTCTAGGATGGTCTTTTTAGGTGCTTTCTCCTTTGGGATTTTTGGTGTGACCTCTGGATCTTGAAATTGGACATTCTTGGCTGGTGGTTCTTGAGTAACATACTCTGGTTCTGGGCTGTAAGTGTTTTTCCTAGCTATATCCATAATCCTTTGAGCCTTGTCGTCCGTGTCCATGACAGTCTCCTTTTCCGTTTTGCTCTTCTTGTAGGGTGAAGGTCTTTCTGTGACTTCTTTTCCACTTCTTAGGCGTTTGGCAGCATCACTTTTTTAATGGGTGGATTCTTCAAATTCCATCTCCTCCAGTTTTCCAAAGGAAGTCTGAACCTCTGGGACCTTTTCTTCTGGCTTCTGAGTCTGAGTTCCTGGGGGTAATTGGATGATGCCTTGTTGGCTAGCCTTGGAGTGAAATTGCTCCACAGCTGCTTTATAAGGTCTGTTTCTATCCCAAGGTATGGTACTTCCGTCTGGTAGTTTGAAGTCTCTTCCTTCCTTCTTGACTAATCCTTGAATTTCATCAAAGTTGTCCAGGTTACATCTACCGGTTTGGTGGCCTCTCATGTAGCAGTACTGACAGAATTGTTGTTCTGGAGGTTTGAAGTTCTGAGCAGGTTGGTATGGAACATGACTGGATTGGTAGAGGGTGGATGGTTGTTTCTGAACATTCCAACTGGCCAGGCTTTTGGTGAGTTGTTCTACTGCTTGATCCTTGACAGGAGCTGACTGAGTTGGGTTTTGGGTGGTCCTCTGAGTGGTCTGATTTTTATCACTAACAGCTTTCTTGAACACATCTTCTTCCATTTCCAGGATTGACATAGTTTTTATGTCAGCCTCTGTGATGCCAAGGGCTAGTACCTTTTAGCTACACAAGGTGATAAGAGTGCAAAGGATGGGTAGAGTGGGGTATTTTCACGTAGAAAAGTAGTAAAGAAAGAAATAAAAAGAATATAATTCTTTTTTATAGAGGGGCCTGCTGGCGCAGGGGTGTTTGTAGGTGCCCTCTAAATCAGAGATCTGCTAAGCAGGGTGGTATCTGATTAAGCAAACAATGGGTTTCTGCGTAACAGAAGGTGGTACCAAAGTGCTTTTCCAATTAAGGAACCAGAATGGGGACAGAAGGATAAAAGAAGTACTCACTATTGCTTCTTTTAAGCCAAAAAGCCACGTAGGGGGGTGAAGTAGAGCTGCTGGGTAGATTGGATGGTTTCTGCGCAGGAGCTGGTCACGTAGGATGGTTGATTTAATAAGAACACCAAGGATAAAACAGGCAAACAGGGCAGAGTAACTGAAATAAGGACAGGACACGGCGTAACTGATTGACTGTAATAATAATTGATGATTATGAACAACATTTGGCGTGGAAAGAGGGCTCTATATATACTATTTTCACTCATAGTAGAGGACCTTTCTTGCCTGTGTGCGTGTAGTTGCTATATTTCAGCGCAATGTGGCCAATTTGGGAGATTGGCACTAACAAGGCTCATCCCAATGGCACTGCTGATCATTATTTCAGCGTCACAAGTGTTTATAATGACCTTAATAACCTATTTGGTCATTGTAACTAAGGTACATAGCAACACTGACGTGTATTTGTATCTGAAATGGGCCACAAATGACGCAAATGGGCCACAAATGGCTATGGCCAATCATCAAAGGCCACGCTGGCTATGTTGCTCTTATGTATTCAAGGTTTTTATTAATGAAACCTTGTAAATAAACCACGTAGAATCTACTAGTACCCTAGTTACACCTGTACACGTGTGGTAACTAGGGGATTAGCTGTTTCCACGCATTTGGCCAATTTCCAATTAGATTATATAATCCACGCGCGGGGTTGGAGGATTAAACCCCAATTGGGCCTAACTCCTAAACTATACACAACACCTCAATTATAAGTCCATAATTGGACATTTCACATATGGTATGTATATATAACAAGTACATACGTGTGTAATGTCATCTGTGACACATAAGTGTGGCCAATTCCCACGGGTAATTGGTTCAAGGTGAAGGAGTAGGAATTCAGGGGTACTTCCAGTGAGGGACCCTACATTAATTTGCATGAGGATTCAGAATATGACATAATATTCTAAGTTATCCTCAAGGTTTAGAAGTTATTTAGTATTTTTGTAAAAAGTAGTTATTATTTTAATTTATTACTTATTTTTATGGTGCCAGGACTTTGCTAAGCTTATTGGATAAAAATAAGTAAACTGAGTTTTTTGTACATTATTAGTCATATAAATGGGTCTTAATATTGTGGTAATAATGTCTCTTTTTATGTTACTTTTGTCAGGTTGGCTCTGACATAGTAGCAAGCTGACATTTTAGCTCCTTGTGGATGTACTGGATAATAGTCTTGTAGGGTGGCAATAAGTAGGATCCATCAATGGCCACATCCATTTGGTTATCTCGGATAAGTTGCTTGTTGACAGCTAGTCAGATGGTTGGAGTGAGGCAGTTAAGTACTGAATGCCTAATTTCTTCTATGTTGGCCATGTGTCTGCATCTAACTAAGTAGTTGACTATGGTATCTACTTTAGTGCTGAAGTCCTGGAACTGTTTAAGAGTCTGGATTCCTCCATTGGTCCTGGCCTTGAAGATTAGGTTGTCCAAGTTTTCCCTGGTATATTTCATAAGTGGCATCATCTTGCCCCATCGTTGGACCATCTGGTACTTGAGGAGTTCCCAGTCATTCTTGATCTTGCCTGAGATATCTTTGATCTCTTTCAGGATGTTTTGAT
This sequence comes from Puccinia coronata f. sp. avenae, assembly GCA_002873125.1. NCBI lineage: Eukaryota > Fungi > Basidiomycota > Pucciniomycetes > Pucciniales > Pucciniaceae > Puccinia > Puccinia coronata. The sequence goes on from PGCI01000040.1 coordinate 91,832, forward strand.
TGGCGACAAAGGAGGAAATCTGGGTGACAATATCTTCTGCTTGGGCTCCATCCTGCATGGCTGCATTCTCCAATTCTTGAATAAAGTCCAGGATCTCCATGTTGGTGCCATTAAAGTGTAGGTCCTTCTTGGTTGGCTTGATCTTGATGACTCTTCTTCCAAAAGGGGTAGCATTATAGGCTGGTAAAGAGACAACTTGGTCCAAGAAGTGGGTGGAGTCTCTTTCTGGAGGAGTTTGAGTTTGAAAGGTATTGTAATGGTTCTGGGTTCCAGAGTCGTGGGGACCAGAATTATGGGGACCGGAGTTGTGTGGTCTAGCGTTATGGGGACCGGAGTTGTGTGGTCTAGCGTTATGGGGACCGGAGTTGTGTGGTCCAGAGTTAGGTGACTTAGGTGGTTTTGGCGGTGCATTGTATTCTTCTTGGTTGAATGGTTGGAGTGAAGATGCTGATGAAACTGAGGTTTTGGTATCTCTGTAGCGGTGGTTGTTAAATGGAGGGATATGTAGGTTTCCCATGTTGACGGTTGGGAAGGAGTTTCTTCTAGCCATTTGGATTGAAGAGGTGAGTTGTTGATTGGTATGTAGTATAAGTAGGTATGTAGTAAGGTAGCTAATGAATATGTTATGATAGTATGTAGGACTAAAAAACTAAAGATCTTCAGGCCACTGTTGGGACACCACTTGTGGAACTACTCTTTTTGGGGAGAATAGAGCTTGAGAGGGAATAGGTGCTTGAAGGGCTGCCTCTTGGTTGTCTGGGAGAGTTGAGTACAAGAATATAAGAGTGTGGACTCTTAAAGAATAAGTGTGGCTGGTGAGGATGTTTAGGTATCTTTGGTGAAGGTATGATATATGTGTAATGACTTTGACTATGTTTATCTTTCAGGTTGTAATCAGACTGGGGGCTGGGATATATATGGTAACTAATGATTTCTCCAAGTTAATAGGGCTATGATGAATGATATTGCTTTATAATGTGTGACCAGTGATTTTCTGATGGGGAACAAATGAGCAGGGGAAACAAGCCTCTTATATAGGAAATATTGACAAATTGGGGAGTGGTCAAAATGTGGTTGTGTGAGGGATGAAACATAGAGATGAAACTTGGAAAAGAAATGAGCATGGCTGACTTGTGGGTGATGGAAATAAATGGAAGGATGGAACAAGTGAAAATTCTATATACAAAGGCTGAGTTGTGGTCAAGGGGTTGAAACGTGGAAAATATGAGTTGTGGAATATTCTATGAGAGTGAGGACTATATACAAGTGAAAATCTTCAAAGGAAGGGGTTGGGGTTTCATGAGTTGGGAATGTGGTTTGGGGATGTCTGGCGGAAGCCCTGTGAAACTTGTGGGATTGTTGAGTCTTGGCCATGGCTTGTGATCCTTCTGTGATTGCTGAACCTTGTGTTTTGGACTTTCTAGCTTTTTACTGAGGAAAGATTGGCTTACCACAACGTATAGTATGTTCCCACAATTTTGTACCTTCAAAGTTGATTTTTACACAAAGAAGAGATAGTTGACAATGGACTCTCAAATTTTTGAAACGGTCAAAATATTAGGTGCTGCTTCTCACAGGTTATTTCCTTGACTCATTAGCCTCTATGTATATCTCAAACAAGATAAAATCCCTGAGTCTTTGAAATCTGCTGTTCAATCTTGGGCTCAAAAGGATCTCCATTCAGATTACTTGGAAGGATTTTTCACAATGGAGAAGATATTTGAAAAGCCCTCCAGAGATCCATATAATGGTGTCAAGATTGCAACCAATGAAGACTTCAATAAACACACAAATAAGGTTTTTTTGAAACTTGCTCCCTCAGCCTTTGAAGAGTTCAAGAAAATGGATAAAGAAAATAGAACTTTTACTGCTGATGATTGTTGGTTAGAGGCTACTCATCATATCAATAATAAACTTTATAAACTCCAGTCTGATTTCCCAAAGATGTACAAGTATACCAAGTTACCTGCATTTGCTCAACCGGGTTATAAACAGCACCTTTCAGTGAGTGATCAAGGAGCTGAAGTTAGTCGAGGCACTTCCAGAATTATGAGCTGGGTTGAGGTTATCCTATCTAAACTGGGATATAATCCATCAAGTTAAACTTGGCTGGATATCAACCTATGAATTACAGCCACAAGGCAGCTAGCTACCTTAATGGATCTATATTTCAATGTTTGAGATTACATCTAGTCTGCATAACTGGTTTGAGGGTATCCCAGTTCAACGAGGGTCCCCAAACCCAGCTGGAAATTCTGGGATTGAGGAGTTTTGTAGACCTTTTGGAAAACTCCATCCATCCTTTTTTTTTTTTTTTTTTGATATATGAATTTCAGTCAATTTTTAGTAGAAGTGCTTTTTTTAATTACTTAAACATTTCACTTTTTATTTTCAGATAATCTTACTGAACTATACATAAAATTGTGTATACATAAAAACGTAAAAACTTAAACGTCAAAATTTGGCCAGGTGCTGTTAACATGTTCTTTTTTGACAGCTCCCAGCCAAATTTTCACGTTTATGTTTTTATTTATGTTACACAAAATTTTATGTATACACCACGGCAAAAAACAGAATTTTTTGTGCGGTTCTCAAAACAGCACGCAACTATTTTCTATTCAATCAGCAGGGGACGTTGGCTCCGGGCCCCTGCAGAAACCATTTTTCAAAAGTTCATGCAGAAGTTCTCAAGTGGTAACAGACCCGTTATGAAAACAAAAAAAAACCTGTAAGAAGATTAAGTTCAATTGAGCCAATTGACCCTTGCACACACCCACCAGTTGATTTCTTGGGCAAAGCTTTTGCTTTGCAGGCCAGCCAAGGCAAAACAAGGAGCCAAACCTGCACTCTGATGAAAGACTCATGGGTTGCTCTGCTTCCACTGACCACTCAACTATCAGACCGATATGAAGGAGGGACAATTTGTGTGATTTGTACTTGTTTTCCTGCGCCCGTCATTTTTTTCTGAGAAACCTTGATTTCTCAAAGTTTCAAGAGAAAACTGCCTCAGTGGCTTAACCCTGTAAACTTCTGTGTTTTAAAGAAATTTCCTTCCAACAAGCGACTTAGCGCTGTGGTAGCTTGCTCCCGCTCATTGGCTTGGAGAACTTTTTTTTTTTTTGCAGTTGGTTGATAATCCCACAGTCAAATTGGGGATATAAAGCCATTGTCCCGCAGAAAAAAAACTCGGTCTTTTGGCACAATGGATTTATGAACCTTGGGAACCTCAAGATTTAACCTTTGTATTAAAATGTTTTGAAAAGGTTCCCATAAACTTTTTCTTCCGCCGCGGTGTAGTAATTAGGGTGTTCAAATCAGGCAACCTCACTATAATCAGACAACCTCACTATAATCAGATAACCTCACTATAATCAGGTAACCCCACTGTAATCAGATTGTTGATCCCTACAACTTTGTTTTATCTCTTTCATCAGTCTCAGCAGGAGTTTATTTTCCCATTCATGGTAGAAGTGTCTCAGTTTCTTGTTAACCTTCCACTATTCACTTTTCTGGTACATTTTTCCTTGATCCCTATAACCCAGTTCATGATGTTTATAGCCTCAATAATAGAAATCAAAAGGAGATTCTCTTTCTGGGAGTATAAAAACTCCTAGTATTTGGTGAAAAGAATTTTGAAACTGATTTTTTCTCACAAACCACAAAATCCAAAAAGGATTTAGTAGCCAACCAAGCAGGAATCCTCAACTAGAAGATACTCCTTGTGGTTGAAGATATTCTTTTGTCAATTGAAACTAGGATTGATGAGAAAAGACACAACCATCAATATATACTTCATCGCCTGGCTGCCACGCCAAAATCATTGACTTCTGTGCTCCTTCTCCCTTCGGGAGCCTTCGGGAGGCGCTTCGCGGGTTTTCGGTTCCCGGCGCTTCCGAGCCAGTGCGCTTGTGTTAGAGCCACTCCACCTGCGAACTTAACAGAAGTTCTTCGCCTGCCGGAGGCAGGCAGGGGCGCGAAGCCCGACGCGCGCAGCGCGACCTCACCCCGGAGGTTGCCTCCGGCAGGCGAGGGACTTGTGTTAAGTTCGCTCCACCTGGGTAGTGAAGATGAAGCATTATGAATCGAGAATAAAAAGAAGGGGATGTGACCAAGTATGAACATATGAGATGCCCGATCTGCTGCTACCCGATGCCTTGTTGCAGCCGGCAACCTGCCATCTCAGATGGATGCAATACATAGCACAGTCTTGTTGCATCAATCCGGTGTAGTGTTACAGCACAGTGCTCTCACTTATCCGATGCGACGGCTCGACCGATACTCATCGGATTGGATTGCTACAGCGGGGCTCAAATTCGAGTCAAAGGGCGGCACTCGTAGCTGAAAGCCCTAACACTTGGGTATGTGGAAGTCCGGCACGAAAAGTAGCAAGATACACTCATGGGTTTGGCCGAAGGCTGATAAGCTCGTGATTTATTGATGACATAAATGTAACAACATCACCAGTCATAACCTGGGTGTCAAGGCAGCGACAACGATACAAATTTTCTAATAGTGGTTCTCCATAGCCAGTGGTTGAAACAGCACTCGGCCGGTGTCACACTTGGTCAGACTTCGATGAACCAATACGAGGGGATCCTCCAGGGGATCTGGGGGGGTCGGTCAGTCATTTTGTATGCCAACTTCGCGCGTCGCGACTGCCGGTACACATGTACTCCCTCCGGCTAAACCAACCGGTACTTCTTGATACTTATTGATAAGCTGCAAACACGAGCTCTTGAATCACTCACAAGTCTCTCTCCTTGGTGACACACAATCGGACACCGAGAGAAAATGAGTCAAGTTTCCACCCGCCCCTGATTATGAGGGGAAATACACAATATCATGTACCGATGTATTTTTGTTCTTAGGATGACACTGCTTTTGGCCAGTTGAAGTTCCTCAGATCCTATAAAACAAGACCTGATTTTGCGGAGAAACATCATCTTCTGGTATTGTGAACAACTTCACTCATTTGTTAACAAGTCTCCCTGTTTGCCTACTTTTCCCTCCAACAAATATATCTATACAAGATGCAGTTTTCTTTCCCAAGGTGGTTCATTATAGCATTCCTATTCAATCATATTCAGCTTTCATGCACAAGGCTGTGGGAGAATGCCAGTATCTTTGAAGAAGTTCTGCAGGATCAAATCAAGACTCTAACTCCGACTAGTACTGAGGTTCCTTCTGCCATAGGATCTGATATGCAGAAGCGTATCAACAGCTTTCTTGAGCCACTCCTCGAGGAGAACTATCATATGATTAAGAAATCGCCAAGTTTTTTGGAAATGACAACTTTAATTTTACGTGCAAAATTTTATTTTGATAAAAAGGTTTCTAAGGAAACTCGTGAACATTTGTGGGGTGAGCTGTAACAGTTTTGTACTGTGAAGATCTATTTTGAATTTTAATACATACATGGATGGGTGATTGACAAAAGAAATTGACCACTTTTGTAATTGGTAAAAATTTAGCTGCTGCTTCTCACGGCTTATTTCGTCGACTCCTTGGTCTCTACGTATATCTTAAACAAGATGACATCCCAGAGGTCCAATCTTGCAAGAGTGCTGTTAAATCTTGGGCACAGGTGGAGCTCCATCCGGATTACTTGAAAGGATTTGTTACCATGGAAAAGTTATTTGAGAAGTTTTACTTTGAATTCTCTGCTGGTGCAAAGATTGTGGCCTATCAAGACTTTAAGAAACATAGCGACATATTTTTTGAAAGACTTATCTCCTCAGGCTATGAAGAGTTCAAGAAAATAAATGGAGGCAAGGTTCTAACTGACAATGATGGCTGGATCACGGCTACTCATCTTATCAATAATAAACTTGATAAACTTCAGCTTGATTTTCCAAGCATGTCCCATTATATCAAGTTGCCTCAATTTGCTCAACCAGGTTATGATAAGAGGGGTCCAATGAACCAAGAAGCTGTGTAGATTTTAATAAATTCCAAACATCCTTTTTTTTATTTATGAATTGCAGTCAATTAACAAGAAGTGGTTTTGTGTGATTTACTGAAAAAAATTCACAATTTCCCCAGTATGCAGAATCAATATAGTAAATATTTAATCCCTAACTTTTTTCCTCTCTCTCTATCATCAGTCGCCATAGAATTTTGTTAGTCAGCTCTTAGTATTGATTTCTCCTGATTTCTCTGTTTCTTGTTACCCTTTTGAAGTTCACTTTCCTGTTACCCGTTTCCCGCCCTCAGATCCAATTGGAGATAGCAGTTTTAGAAATATTTTAAATGGAAAAATCGTTTCTATTCTTGTTACTTGTTTTTTCAAACATGTGTTGATCTCTATTGCTATCTTGCATGCAGAGTTCTTGTCATTCCCCATGTACAGTTGCTTGTGTTACAGACAAGAATAAAAATAAGTTCACACATCATTTTTCATGGCCCACTCCAACCAAAAATAAATCCAGCTTCTGTTTTTTGTTCACGGGCCACAAACACAGTTTATTTCATCTTCCTCCAAGCTCCTGTGATGATAACAGGTTGTAGGATTTAAAGAGGCTAATGACTTCAATTGTGTCATAGGGAAAAGAGGACAATCAAACGTGTGATATTGTGATCATGAAGAGATCACGGGGATGATCCTGTGGCTTTCTTCTTTTTCATATCTTCATGTTTTCCTTTCCGTTTGTTTCTTTCTTTCCTTTCGTTATCTAATTTTATCATTTTATTCTTGCCGTCGCCAAAATCATTTGCCTCTCGCCAATTGCCCTCATCTTCTCATTGCTCGTATTGTTGCTCTAACATCTCGTGCCTCGTCTTCTCAGGTGTACGTTACTATTAGATTATCCTCACCCTTTTCTCCGTTATCATTGTTGTAGTGTTCTCTTTCTTTTTGTCATATTATATGAACAATATTAATCTGATTTTATCATTTCATTCTTGCCATTGCCAACATCAGTTGTCTCTTGTGCATTGCCCTCATCTCATCACTCGGAGTCGTATTGTTGCTCTCACATCTTGTGCCTCATCTTCTCAGGTTTGTCTCTTGCCTATTGCCCTCATCTTCTCATCACTCGTATTGTTGCTCTGACATCTCGTGCCTCCTCTTCTCAGTTTCTTAGCTCCGTGAGCTATGTGTAAGCTCGCGAATGGGAAAGCTCTCAGAATACAAGACTCTTTTTCAGAATTATTTTAAAAAATTATGCACTCTGCATGAGAAAAGAGTCTAAGTTTTATAATTGAGGGGACAGGTAGCCTCAATGCCTACTAACTTTGTGCAATTCCTCAAGTTTCAGGTTTTGTCAATAACTATTTTGAAACAGCCACTGAAGCTACACTTTGGAGTTTTTCTTCTTCTTGATCATTTCAGTACTTGTCCAAGCAAATTTCTGTGAGAGCTTTGAAAAGTCCTGAAAATTTCCAAAGAGATGATCCGCTAATCCATTAGTCACCCCTACAGAGAGCCTTATTTTGGTACGCCAAAACCTCCAGTACTACCGAAGCCCCCAGCTCCACGCTCTGTCTCGGTCATCGATGGGACTTCCTGACTAATCGTAGCCACAAGCAATCACGAGCAGCAATGTCACGTCAGCGCACGTGCCTCATATTTTGACCAAAGAGCTTGGAGGTGATTTTACAAGCATGTTAACTCACACTTCAGGGGTAACAATTCTTTCGATGACCAGTTGAGCTATCCGATCACCCTTCTTGACTGTTTTTTTTTTTTTAAAAAAAAAAGAAGGGTTGAGCTCACCAAGCTGGACAGAAAATTGAGCTAGATGATATTTTAGTATGGCAGCATACCTTGGAAATCTTGTTCACCATGATTGAACAAAACCACTCCAACGGGCCCTCGGTAGTCCTCATCAATCACACCCGCGCCAGTGTTAATGCCATGCTTGACTGCCAAACCAGATCGCGGTGCAACTCGTCCGTAAGTGGACGGCGGCACAGCGATTGTGATATCTGTGGGTACAACTGCACGGCCTCCGTTGGCAATCAGAATATCTTGAGATGCGTAAAGATCATATCCTGCGGCGAACTTGCTACCCCGTGTCGGGATGGTCGCATCGGCCGAGAGACGTTGCACTTGAAGAACATCAGGGATCGAAGCAGCCATGGCACAATGTCTTCGGCAGTCTTGGTTTGTGAAGGTAGGTAAAGCAAGCTGCGAAGAAATCAGCGAATAGACTCAAACATGTGAAGATGAAATCCAAGGTTGTGCCTCCACATACATTCTAGTCACACTTCGGGATGAGGATGAGAATCGCGTTGGATAACAATGAAATGGCGCGTGTCCTTACTCTTGGCAAACATTGGGTTTTCTGCGCGAGCGAGACGGCGGACGCTTCCCTGCGAAATCCGTGAAAGACGAGGGAAACATGTGTGAACCCTTGACGATACACTGGTGGTGCTTGCCCATTCCCCCCGGACCCCGTGGTGATTGCTCCACCCGCCCCCGAACCGGCTCAACACTGCCGACAATAATTATGTAATTGAAGGCAGAAGAAGTCACATCAAGAATTTATAAAAAAATCTCACAAGTCAACACTGTCACAATTGGATTCGTCACGCTGAGCGAAATGGAATCGGAGCCTATCGATGCGCTGGCCTATTCTCCAAGCTCAGGACCCGTCCCACCTGCCACCAACCGAGAGGCTGATCAGACGTTGTTGTTCAACACTGAAGGACACTTCAACACTTTTCAAGCAGACGTGAAAGCCATAAACAAGCAGCACAGAGATGCGTGAGTCCTTTTGCATTTCCTCTCACATTTTCCTGGCTGATTTTTTTGCGCTACACTCTGGTTCATATTCTTTCCTTTTCTCGTAGTAAGTTTCTTCAAAGTATTTCTTGGGGATAAAAAAGCCCGATTGATTAATTTTGATTCATTATTTCCAGCTTCCAAGCTATAATCGTCTGCATTCGATATCCGAAGATTCTGGGTTTGTGGCCCACGTGGTGGACCGATATCAACCCTTACCTGTAATCGGTAAGTATTTTATAATGATCTGCATCCAAGATGAAAAAAAAAATGCTTTGTTGATAGTACCAATCTTTACGACCTCATTATTGGTAAAATTTCACACGATGGCTGCGACGTCTCATCCAGTTTAGCAAACCTACGATGTGGGGAGTGGTATATTGACCCACAAAATATCAAGGTAGATTGTACAGCCTACTTTAAATCCACCGATGGCCATGATGGCCAATGGCAGTTCTCACTGCGAAGGTGTGTTAAACTTGCATCTATCCTGGAAAATGTGTTCTAACGTGAATCCAATTAATTTAGATCCAACCTTCAGTTGCTCAACCTCATTACCTCTTTCGGTGGAGTTATCCTCGTTGATTCTACTCGGCGTGGGAAGGTGAGAGATTTTTCTTTTATCTTTCCTACATCTGATGTGGAGTTTCGTTGAAAAATATCTGGTGTATCCTCAGAGATTTCCCGATGCTCTATCTAAAACTGTTCCGGCCTGGTGCGCGGTCATCAATGCGGCTCGAGCAAAAATCCTGGACCGCTATCCCGTTGAGCCGTCGCTCCGATCCATTTGGCAACCGCACTTGTGTTCTCGCGGTCTTACCACGCCTGTCAATGCTGTGCGTAGTAGTGAACATGACCAAATTCAACGTCTGGTGGATGCTTGGGCGGATCAACTCCTTGTGAGCTGTTTAATCGCCTCTTTGTTGGGAAGGAATCGTCATCTCATTCAGATCTCAGGCTTCCTCTTTCAACTTGGAGGACTCCCTCGTCCAGCTACAGCGACCTATGAAGCCCATCTGGGTTTCTCCTGCAGCTCATCTTGGCGAAGATTTACTTGGAAACATGAATGAACTTGACTTTCATCCGGTGATTTGCCTCAGTGCCAGCAAATACTTGGGTGATCACGCATCTCTCGATCGAGCGGGTGGATTCACTTACGTTCAAGGAGCTGGTAAGAACAACTGACAGTACGTGAGTATGGCTTAGGTGTTGAAATTTGTTTACCAAACTGCAGGTGATGATCATGAAGGATGGTCAATGGGTTTAACCCCTAAATTATTTTGGGAGAACCGCCTTCAACTCTTGTCAGCCGATCGCTCCGAGATAGAATCTCTGATAGATCAAATTGTTTCCTCATCGCAGGATGTCACCTTTTCAGATCCCAAACGCATCGAACTTTTCCAAGTTCGGACGACTAAACTTGTCATCCACTTTCCCAGCGATGTGAATGAGAATCTATCATCGGAAGACGACGGACTTGCTGTGATAATCTCTGGTTGCGATTCGGTCAAACTTATCCACAAAAAATGCAAATTAGACGCAAGTGTTGCTCTATTGGGCAACAGTCGAACCATCAAAAACTTATCAAAGGTCTTGTTAAGTGTTTTGCCAGACTGCATGCAAATGATGAAAGAGAACAAGACAGTTCGACTCACGGCTATTGGTCCCAAGTTAGCGGAATCAAAAGAGCTGCTGGTTGCCATTGCCTTGTGTTTATTGGGTTAGGCTCAAATGAAATCCGTACTCTTAAGCTACAAGAATTCAGATGATTACACTGATATTCGATTCGATTTCAAAGTGAACGTTTTTGATGACCAGGGCAAACGTCGTGAAGGCCCTCCGAAGCAGATTGGTGGGTCAAACTCCGATCAGACTCACCGAGATATCGTACTAAAAATTTCTAACTTGCCACACCTTGATTCTGATGATACTAGAAAAAGCCGACATTCGTGATCGCTTGCATTGGATCATTGAGGCCTCTCAAGGCACTATAAACCCGCCAAGGTCCATTCTGAAGAAAGTCAACAACTTTCTGATTAGTTAAATCAGCAGTTCAATCCTATACCTCACTCCATTTCACCTTGTTTTATCCGCATATTGAGTCAGATCCAGTCAGGCTTCCTTTCACAACACCTTGTGATTTACCATGTGCTGCCCTCTCTGTGGTACGCATTTATATAACCATTCAGGGGCCACCTCAGCTCAACATGTCCATTGGGAATTCAAACTAGGGATGAAATTCGAAAGTCTGTAAAAGCTTAGTCATCAAAGGTCCTACTCACGGAGCCAAAAGCCTAGTCATCAAAGGTCCTACTCACCGAGCCACGCTCAAGGTACCACTCAATATAAATGAACAGCATGAGCTAATTATCCTAGATTCCGGCCGCCGCACGTCGACGTGTTTCTCGAGCAAGTATACACACATACATATCATGTTTGAACTCGTGAATCTAGATGCGTGATTACTTTGTTCGGAAGGATGTATATGTTTAACTTGATTTCGGCTATCGAACAGCATGTAAATACGGATATAACTGAACAAAATTATGTCCCAAAAGTTCTGGAGAAACAGAATGAAATACCAAGAATAAATTTGACGTCTGTACATGATGGCCCCGATGAGAAGGAACATCATCATGGGCGCTCGAATATCAGCTTGAAAATCTGAGGTTCTCATGTCTGTTCAACTCGCCGTTTTCAGTTGATGCTTTTGACACGTTTATCGCACCGTCTCATCTAATATATTGCAAGAATTTTGAATAACTTACTGGCAACACGGATTCGGAAAATAAACAATAGGAACCAGGACTTGGGTTTGTGGTACTGAAATGAACTATATATGGTTTGAAAGGTTCTAATATAACGAAGAAAAAGGATGAAAGACAGATGTATGTATGATGGAAATTGATAATGTGCGAAATATGACCGGACATCAAAGATTTTTCAAAGAATGACTTTACTCAATAACACAGGTAAAAGTTGAATCAAAAACTAACAAATCAGGGTAGTTAAGGTGGAAAGAGAGAGAGAGCGGTGAAGCAGGGAATGTTGACCGTAAAAAGAAACAAAAATGTAGAATTACCAAGGAACGAAAATGCCATGGTGATAAAAGAAGTATCCAAGAGAAGAGCTGTTTTTGGAACATCAATTGATTGGAAGATGCTGATGGTGTGATGATTATTGGAACCTTACTCGGTAGGGCTTCTTTGGACTGGTCATCGAAAATTCAGAGATGTAACCCAAGTTTTGTGGGCGTTCAAAGGGGCCACAACTAGAGCTCCGGCGAGCAGCAGCATTTCGTGAGAAGCGCTTGGGTACACGGACGTCTGTATCTTCCCAGTCCGAATGCCATCCTCCGCACATTTCAGGCAAATCATCATTGGTTTTCTCGTGGAGGACTGGGAATTTCAGGGACTTGAACCCTTCCCTTACCGTCCTTGTAAGTTCGGCTGCAAGCGACATCTTCTTCTGGGATTGTCGTAGAGATTTGGGTGACTGGTCCTCACTACCACCTTTGGCACCAAAGGAAAGAGACATGTGTCTGGTGCGACGGTGCGAAACCTCCACGATTCTACCTTCCCGATCTCGAAACTCGTCGCTCGCCGATCCTGGGGTGGTGATTGCTTGAAAGGAGCTGGGAGGACAGAGAGTCGTGAGTGCGTCCTTCATTTTAGAAGTAGGAGTGGCTGATAGCCGAGCGCATTGGTTTTCGATAAGCTTGTGATCGATTTTGAGTTGTCTAGAAGCGGGGATTCGACTGCGCTCCGAAAATGGAGCCCACTGAGGAGATGGTTTCGGAGACTCGTATGAATAACTACAGTAACTATCGGCACTATTCGCGTACTGCCCACTAAATCCCGATAGCTGGGAGCCAATCGCATCAAAGCTGCCGGAGGATGGTGTGTAACTCGGCGATAGTTCAGTGGGCGAATCGTCAGATCCAATCAGCTTGTTTCTATCAAAAGCAGCCAGGGCGTATTTGAGTTGTTTGACAAAATCGGGTGGGACCTCTGCACTGGTTGGTAATTTCTTCCACTGATTTAGCACATCGATAAGAAACGAAGCAGGCGTGGTGACTGGACTCCCCCGGATATCTGTATGGGTATCGTCATCATCCAGGCTATCTGCGAATCCGGTGTCCGACAGTTCTGTAGATCCTTCGACGGATGAACCCTCACAAATAGAGGTATACCGCCCGGGAATTTGGATGTCAAAGCTATCCGAAACCAGTGAAGACCGAGGGGAGAAATCATGCTGCCCATCGTTTTCCTCTGGCAATCCTGCTGAAGCTTCACTGGTTGGTTGTTCCAAACCTAGAGTCGGGCTGCGCTGAGTCTGAGGGAACGGCAGATTGATTGGAACCGCACGCGGGGCGACCATCTGGGAAACCGCTACAGAATTTGGCACTTTCCAAGAAGCAGGCGACAGCCAAGCAGAATTTGATGCAAGAAGTAATGCACTGTTCACTTCGATACTCTTTCTCCCTTCTTCCACTCCATTTGCACTAGAATAGCTGTGGCTCATCGTTGAGAGCGCGTCCTCAAATGAGCCGGTCTCGCACGTCGATTCATCGGTGTTCTCTAGGTCGCAGTCGGAGGAGACCGATCGCGAAGAGTCGACAAAAGAGGCGCACTGACTCGAAGCGTTAGCAGGAGTGGTGAGTGAATATGGGGAGAGTTGTACCGATTGACCCGTGGTAATGAATGAATGACGAGAGAACGCTCGGCCAACAATTGTACTATTTCGGGTTCGTGTGGGATTTGCAGGTGTGTCGAGGCTGATAGGGGCCGAGAGGTCATCGCCGCGTGAAGAGTTAAATCGGCGCGGGAGGAGCAAATGACTACTTCTTTCAGTAAATTTGAGATAAGCACCGTAATACTTGGGCTTGGCGGTTTCATTCGTTGCTTGGGAGCACCCCTGCAGGGAACGACCATGGACAACGGGCGACTGCTCTATCCTCTCCGGATACCCTGAAAAACGCCGATGGTTACTGATCGCTTGTCTGTGGGAACTATCAATAGATTTAGGTCGGCAATTTGAAGACTGCTGCCAAGCAGAACGGCACATCAGGGACTAACTTGTTGGACTCTCCCAAAGTGGAGCTTGAGTCATTGGTGGAACCCCTCGAGCTAGATCCCGTTGCGTCTGAACCTGTTTTTCGAGGGGCATATGGTAACTGGCTGAAAGGAGGATAGTCCTGTCTGCCAGTTGAGCTTAGGAGGAGAGGTTGAGCCTGTCCTTTGTTCTTCATGCTCTGAGCTTTCAGCAGTCTTCCTTATCACCAGAATCCAGGATGGAGCCTTTCCGTTACGGTGGTCCAGTGGGAAGTATTCACTCGCTGGTGCTGGCTGTTGAGACTTGCTTGATGTTGAGACTGATCTACGCTGATGCGCTGGGAGCCTGAGTGCCACCAGATGGGGGAAAAAAAAAACATGAGACAGTCTCCATTGACCAAACTGAAGAGGTGGTACACACATTCAGTGGGTGACGCTCTGGCCCACACCCAAGAAGAGCCGCTTCAAGTCAAGGTGAGTCCAAGACTCGAGTTAAAGAAAATACACGCAGAAATCTCGAATGGAAGAAGCGACGAAGTGGATAAATTGTTCTCGATCGCGAAAGCATCCCATACGAGGATGAAACGAGTTGCGAAGGTGCGCGTGCCACGACACCCGCACCCATGGGCTATGTTACCTCATGTGCTATCAAACTTCAAACCTGATCGTGGGTGTTTTCCCGGGCAAGCTGTGGCACAGTGTGGCAAAAAGTGGCACGCGTCCGCACATGGTTCACCGCTGTCTATCGTTGTCATGGACTCATGCGCCCCGGCCAACTCGTACGTCATAACTTTCATTGCATCAAAACCATATTCAAGCATCCACCCCCGTGTTGGTACATAAACCCGCTCGGTGAGTCGGTAAGCAGGATTTACCTAAATAAATAGCTTTAACGCAAAATGCCACCCTCGTGCCCTCTTTAGCATACACAGCGGGACAAGTGGGCCGCCCTTTTTTCGCCCCGGTGAAGCGCCTGGGACTGGGCAAATGGGAACCGTCAATGGTGCGCTCATCGGATTTACGTCACCGATGCGTGACTGGGGGTCGTCATGTTGTCGACTGCGTCGCGTCCCATCGGCGGCAAAGATAATTTGCCGAAACGGCATACAGCTTGGCCCAACTTGCAGCCGCAAAATTTAGAGGCCGCTCGCGGCTCGAACCCACACCAGAAGCACCAGGCAGCTGGCCTGGGAACTACTGCAGGTGGATACGACTCGGTCACACTGCGGACATCTCGATGTTGCTGCGGGCCGCAGCGTCACCTTGACGATTCAAAGTGCAACATATTATGTAATCATTGTCACTTGCAGCGACAGTAGGCAACAGTGGCATCTGCATGACAAATACATATGTATCAAGCTCAAAATAACTGATATACATAGCATGTTCTCTTGAATAAGCTTAAATATGAAAGCCTTACCAATATATTTATTTATTTGTAAATATAAGCATTGGCTTCTCACCTGCATTTAATAAGCGTCTCATCCGGCCTGATCAGCCTGATCAGTGTTTGAACCAAGTCTTGGCATTCAAATACTTCTATCCACTGCAGATTGTAACTTCCAGCTGCCGTCACTCATCATAAAGACTCCCAGCCGCTGTTACTTGAATCACTCAAACACTCCTCCACAACCAACCAATCCCCTACTCTTCTACAATTTGTCTTCACATATACTCCATGGATCCGTGGGCTCCCCAGTCTTCTGCACCCTCATCCAACCTCACTGCCGAGCAGCAACAGGCAGTTGATGCAGCAGTGCAGGCTTGAACCAATCATTTTGAGTCTGTGCTTTCTTTGCTCACCAACAAAGTACGTGCTTTGAAAGCCTCTGGCACCAGCTCTTCCCATCCAAATCATCCCTGATCTCAGGATCGACCATCAACCACTAAGGCCACCTCGGTTAAAAATAGATCCCGTGGAAACAACCCAACTAGCCACTCACCTACATCTGGCCAAAAGAAGAAACCCATCCCTGCAGTACCCAAAGCTCCATTGCTTTCAACCCCAAACCAACCAAGCCGTGCAGTTTCAGCTCCACCCCAAGCTGGAAATCTCAAGCCACACAAATCCCACCAGAAAGCTCCGGAGGTGATCAAGTCATCTCCACGCCGTCACCCCCAGCAAATGCAAACTGGCAATGTTCCAAAGGAGTTTAATTCAACCAAGGTATGTTGGACTTTTTTCACTCATATCTATCTGAGCATTAAAATTAATTCCATCATGATTACAGAACACCCTTTTTGTGCACATCAAGATCCTGTGGGGCCTCTTAACACAAGATGCTGTACCACGCACACCCGAGTTACAGAATCTTCAAGAGTTCTACAACCGGTTCTCAAACAGCGATGAAGTTGATCGAGCTGCTAAAGTGGCATCATCCCCCGCACTCATTTCGTCTAACAAATTCCAACTGTTCCAAAACGCTGTGGGAGGAAAAATCAAGTATGGAAGACAGGTCCTTCACCTTGGTTCCAACAATGTTCGCTATGCCCAAGGCCTCATGATACATCTTGGTTTGCGCGTTTGGAGTCCCAATCTTGAGGAGGATTCCGCTTCGCTTTACAATGCTGCCCATCGTATTGCCGCCATCACCACGTTTCAAGATCTTGTTGCTGCAAGGGCTTATGATTACATGAACGTCTGTCCTAAGATGGCCACCGACACCACACTTATCATTCAAGCCTACAATCACTTCGTCCATTATCTCTGTCTTGTCAAGTACAACAAAGAAAAGAAACAGGCCGGGAAGCTTGCCAAAGAAGCAAGATCCAAGGGTGTGTCAAAGAGTCGCAAGAGGGTCAGCAGTTTTTTTCCTCTGGTCTAAGAAACTCATTGCCCTTTTGTCTAACTACTCTCTATGACTTTCTATGCTAGCTACAAGATGCACGAAAAAACTTTGCAATTCTCAACACATTTCCCAAACGCTATGTGAATATCATTTCCTCCATTGGCGCCCACAGTGACGATGAGTACAAAGAGAAACACAAGATCTACAAGATTGAAACTTTGGGCTATAGCTCAAAAAACGCCAGCAAGTTCATCCGTAGATTGGATATACTCATGCTGAAGGCCTCCGAACAAGATCCCTTGTCAAAAAGAAAAAGACGCGTCCAAAAGTTGCCAAAAATACCTCTGATGTCTAGCTGCACGCTAGCCCCATCAAATTTACCCATTGACTTCTATGATCCGACTTGGTACCAAAGTTTGACCCCTGCTCAACAACAAAAGATCCTGGACACTCAGTCCGTCGCCTTTCTTCCAGATGCGGGCCAATCCTTGATGCCCAAAAGCCAAAGGCATCCAGATGAAAAGCTGTCTGACTCGTCTTTCACACGCAAGTACTGGGGCATACTTGTGGAGCCATACGGGCTCTTAGAAGAAGAATCCTTGGACGACTCAGAAAGTGAAGAGGAGACAGAAGGGCGGGGCAAGAGCAGATTGGCTAACGAATCTGAGGAGGAAGGTCACGACTTGAACAATCCAAGCCCAGATGTATCTGAAGACGAGTTCTACAACGAGGGCAATGCTGGTGATTTGTACGACGATTTTGTGGATGATGCGGATGAGGAAGACAATGGTGAGGAGGATTACAATGGCAACAACGCTAGTGGGGATGAAACCAATGAGGATGACGAGTACGAGAACG
The DNA here is from genome assembly GCA_002873125.1 of Puccinia coronata f. sp. avenae. Taxonomy (NCBI): domain Eukaryota; kingdom Fungi; phylum Basidiomycota; class Pucciniomycetes; order Pucciniales; family Pucciniaceae; genus Puccinia; species Puccinia coronata. The sequence goes on from PGCI01000040.1 coordinate 109,258, forward strand.
GCGACAATTATCAAGACACCAAAGACGTACCAATGCACGATCAAAGGTATGGTGTGGATGAGAGAACGCTAGCTGTCATGGAGGAGGAAGAGGAGGGCTGGTGATGACATCCTACACCATTGTACTTGTATCTCATTTGACCCCTGGATTTCATTTGCTTGATTCCATATTGAGTTTTAACTTGTAAATAGCAAAACATATTTTCCTCTGTTCTTTTTTTTTTTTTTGCTCTATGACCTCCAATCCCCTTTCCTCAACTACACACATCATGTAGGTAGCAAAATAGATACTCTTTTCATCTTGATTATTTATTGTGTAGATAGCAAGTCAGACTTTCTTCCCAAGCCTAAATAGCAGAACTACTTGAATTGTAAATAGCAAATCCAAAGTGGATCTTAAATGCAAAGCCACTTAAAATGAGTGTAAATACCAGCTGTCGTAAAGAATTCCCCTTGCATTGGGGGGTCCAGGGGAACCCCACAATGTTGCAGCCAGCTTGCTGAGCAGGTTGTATAGCCTGCTCAGCAAGCAAGACCGTGCACACGCTGGCAGGTGCCTGCCAGCGTTGCCGGGGACTCTAACCACTAGGCTAGTGTCCGTAGACGTGTCTACGGACACTAGCTAACTTGAAACATTTCGCATAGGTGCCGGGGGAGCCGTGGCGCGGCGGGGGCGCCTTGCAAAGCAAGCCTCCGAAGGAGGGCCTTGCCATGTCAAGAGTCTGATGCCTCAGTCCCACCGCCTGTGCCTCTGCGTGCCCCAGGGCCCTACAAGATTCAAGCGGTGCTTGTGGGTACACGGCTACCTCTGTGTTTTTTCACCAAAACCAGGTACCTTGCACTGCACCCGGCACCGCCTGACAGGTGCAAGGCAAGTGTGGGCGGTACCCGCCAAGCGGGACACACAAAGCGTCAGGTTTGGATTGCGCGGTCAAAAAGATGAAACATTTGGATATTGCATGGTTGTAAAGTGGAAGAACATGATTGCTGGGAGATTGTGTGGTTAGAAGGGAAAGCGAGTTGGATAACAAGAACAAGATATAAAAAAAGGGGCGGTCAAATATAAAAATCAAGGGCGGTCGTTGCTGAGATTGGTAAGATTGTATGAAGCAGTGAGCTCGGCAAAATAGATGTTGCTGAAATCTTTGTCACTCAGTTTTTCATGCTCTTCTCTCGCAATTCAAAAAGATTCAGACACATCAGGTAAGAATGCAACCTGCTTAATGTTAGTCACAACATCTTTCATACAGGATTCCAGGGTGTTGAACCATTTTGGGTCATAAAAATCAAGAGGAAGGAGCTTGGGAGCCTCCGGGAACATGGTGAGTTGAGGGGTGGCCAGTAAGACTCTGGTGCGGATTGCGGTCCCTCCAACTTGTTGGGCGGCAGTAAGCATGACCGAATTGAGACGACGGAAAAAAATGTTGGCTGCATAGGATCAAAAGGGTAACTTCTTGATAATGTAACCCTTGGTCTCTTTGTCGTACTCGTCGTCACTGTGAGAATCGCTATCTTGAATGATCTGCCGGTAACGTAAAGGAAAGCCACGCTCAACAGCAAAGGTGTACCTGGCATCTCGAAGCTGTAAGTCTCAAAATTGTCAGTCTCTTTATTGGCCCATGTGATTCACAACTTGATAAGCTTACAGCTTTACAATCAGACTGAATATCCAATATGCCTTGACCATCATGTTGTCCAGTGCGATTAACTTTTTTTTTAGATTGCTCAGTGGCAATGTGGTGGACAAAGGAGTTGTAAATTGCGTTCAAGGTGTTGATATTGTCAACATACCAGAGGTTGACATCCATGTGACGGTAGGATCCAGCTGCAAAACACTTCCGAAAGGTTTTGATGGCTGAGATGCGGCACACCAAGTTCAAGAGTGAGTCGCGAGCTTCGGCAAGATTGGGACGCCAAAATCGTAAACCAATGGCAGCCATGAAGGATTGGACATGTTTGACAAACTTCTTGTCAATTGTGATTATCCCAGATCCCACAAATCGGCGTCCAAGTTGAACATCCTGGAGCACTTTGACTTCACTGGCGGGGATAATGGCAGTGGCTGAGAGCATGTTATCAGCTACCTCTTGAACCTGCTGTGCGTTTTCAAAACGGTGATAGAACTCGCGCAGGGTTTCGCCAAGAGGTCCCGGTGGTGGTACCTGTCTTGGGCGTAAATCCCATAAAACCCTGATGTGCGTGTGGAGGGCCTCCTGAGAAAAGAGCTAACATCAGCACCACGGTTGGAGAGCAATCAAAAGAAAAATGTCAAGTGGGGACCTGGACGTAACAATGCCAGATACGACAACACCATCTGGGTTTCGAGGCATCACCAATGCATGGGTGTCTTCGGTAGGGGCAGTGTTCTTTTTAATGTTTTGGCTTGGCATGGCTAATGATTTTAACAATATATGAAGGCTACGAGGGATTTTTTTCAAGTCAAACCCACGATGAAATTATATGTGTTGCTGGCTAAAGAGCTCGAAGAAATCTCCCTAGCTCTTTATACCCTAATGATGGTGGAAACATGGTCACCGCCGGAAGGGATTAGACATGGGACGGTGACAGTAATAAACACAATGGACTGCTAGGGTACTCTAATAAGCTACAGGTTACACCAATAAGCTTCTTTTGTTTCTGCTGTCTGTCTCCCATGATGTTCTTCAATTGTTAAGATCAGCGGTCCCCCTCTAAAAGATGTGGGTTACTACTGTCTTCCATCTTCTGTCTACCATCACGGGCAACACTAATAAGGTGCCACCCATGATCACATGGAAGGGAGAAATCCTAATACAGTTCAACTGCCCAGACAACCCGTGGTAGCTTTGCGCAGTAACCAGTGCCCATTGCATTACGTATAAGCTCACCATAGAAAAAAAGGATGAAGAGGAAAACCAACAACAAAGAAGTATTGGAAGCATTGGAAGGGGGTTATAATATAGAAAAAAATATGAAAAAAAAATCATTGGGGATTATCAGAAATGTCAAACAAAGCTTGATGGTCGTATGGCACTAGAGAGATCCCATCCTGTGCAATCCCAAAGACATTTGGGGCCAAAAAGCAATATGCGGCCAACGAGATGACGTTCGAACGCTCTACAACAAGTGCCTTCAGAGGCTCCACTTGCCCTATGACCGCCTTGAAGAGGTATAGATAGTACCTAAATCGAGCAGTTGGAACCTTGGTTTTCTTTGGGAATAAGTTCGTAATTGGGGAGAGGACAATTAGTTCTCGCTCAACTGAATTATGATCGGCTAGTCGGTATATCTGCTTGACAATCCTGTAACCTATCTGACCATCAATCTTGACCACCACACAGTTTTGTGGTTTCATCGTGCCAACTTTGAACCCGTCACATTCAATCGATCGGATAGGCTTGGCCCACCCAGGCAGGACTTTCCCCCCCTTGGGGACAGGGCATGTATCCTTGTGTACAATTGACGAATCGTTCTGCGCCAGATACTGAAAAATCTCTGTGTACATTTTATCAGACAAGCAGATTTTTTTTGCGTCCTTCTTGCGTCTGTTGGCCTCTTGCACCATCATCTTGAATTCTGCTTTCTCTGTTAGCCGTTGCAATTGACAAGCACGTCGCATCATTGTCCTGTTCATCTTATCTAATTGTATTTCACTGATGTCAGCAGCCATTTAAATACACCCAAGTCAATTTACTAACTCACCAATAAGATCATTTGTCTTAATTTTCTGCAAAAATCCAATCAAGCGTTCCCCAGCAAATTCAGCCACCCTAGATAAAGGTCCCCACCCTCGCATGTGATCTGGAATATGCAGTGCGCAGTGATGATTTGGTTGAACCTTCACATTGGCAAAGAGCGCACCAACTGTTTCACCGTATCTCTTGTAGCTTTCCTCGAACCGCTTGATGTGACTTTCAGTGATTTCACGGGAAAACAAGATGTTTGTACATTGAACCAAGTAGGCAGTGTTCATGATGAACTGAGCTCGGTTGGATTCGGTGTCGATGTTTCTGATGTTGTCCAGATAGAGATCTAAGATAACAAGCGGTATGATATAGCCAAACAAGGTATACCATTGGGCGGCTTTTAATTTCCCATGTCGTTCCTTGCCAAGGTTTGGAGGTAGGGTTGAAAGACAAGGAGGGAAGACTACCTGCTTCATTGCCCTGCGAAAATTCTTGATATTGTCTTCTGAGAAGAAACCGTTATCAACGCCACCATCCAACAAGATATCTGTTTCTTCACTGTCCTCCTCAGAAGAAGTGGGTTCCTCGTTTGTCGAAATCATCACCGTGTTGCTAGTTGTGTCCCTAGTTATCCTTTGTCGCTTGTTATTTGGAAGATATCTTTGCGGGCATCTTTTGGGTGACTTTGGTTGAGCAGCTGCGCGGAATTTCCATCGATATCGCCAATGGGTCTGTAGAACCCCTTCCAGCCAATTGTGCATTATCCCAAGCACCACATGTTTTGACGGGTTCCAGTAGCTTAGACGGTTAAGTTCAGACCATCGTACACCAGTATCTTTAAGGATTTTATCTTGTGCGTTTGCCGAATTTGCGTCCCTAGATTTTTGTGCTGCTCTCAATGTCTTGCCCTTCCATCTAGGGGGAGCAATCTGTAAATCGTCAATTGTGCTGTTTTTTGCATGACACCATGTACAGAAGCAGGTGGCGGTTGGAGCGGCGAAACCAGCAACCTTTTTAGTTGCAGGAAGGTCACCAATCAAACATAGTAGTCGGACCCGAACCTTGCGACCATTAGGGTATTGATATGTTTTGATCGTGACACCCAAGTCTAAAGTGTTCAGCTCGTCTACAATTGGCTTGAGGAGGTGATTGATAGTAGTTGTGTCTGGCAAATAGGGCCCTGGGGTAATACCGGCTAGACACACATTAGAAATTTTGTTTTGCAGAGATGGTGGAAGGTTCATGCAAGTGAAAGCAAAGACACCGGTTGATTCAACTTTGCCGCTGATTTTATTTCCTCGCAGATTAAACCAGTCAACAAAAAGTGAGAGAATCAGGTTGAGCTGAGCAGGCGGGGTGTTGTTGGAAGGAGTTGTTTTGCTGTCTGAGGTTTTGCTGTCTGAGATTTTGCTGTCTGAGGTTTCGCTGTCTGAGTCCAAATTTTCCAGAGTCGGTGAGTTGGTCCAGTTCATATCTCGATAGTTGGAGCCATTCTGTATGTCTACGAGAGCACCATCTGATCTTGAGACATGCTGTGCCCAGGTATCAATTTCTGTTTCGATGTGAGGTTTTTGCAAAAGCCAGGTGATCCAACCCAGGATTGGTTGGGAAACAAAGACGCATTGGGGTACACCGTAGCTGGGAGGAAAGACCTCTTTTGGGTTAGGGTATTGTCCAAGATCTTTGAATCCACAGTGAGTTTTTTTTTGTGTGTAGAGTTCTTCGTTGCAGGTTGAGGAGTGGGAGAAAGCAGCGTATTCACAAAAGAGTGGTGCACTGATTGCATTGGGATAAAGTTGAAAACATGCTCGACAACATAGAGTTTTGACAAGCTTGGGGTCCAAATCAGCCCTTAGGATTAAAGTCCGAGGGTCCCGTGGCATCTTCAAAAGGCTTTGGTTTGATGGTTGCCGTCTGAGTATTTCTTTGATGATGTTGAAAAGAGCGGTGATGGCTGTGCGGCAGTTTTTGCGGCTGACATTGCAAAAGATGTGCAGCCAACTAACAAACATTATGATGAAGACTGCAAAAATGAGGATAGATTTCAGTTTTATAATGACAAGTATTTATGTGGATTGGATGAAAACTCACAGAGGTGAAGGCTATCTTCATTTTCATCAAGCCCTGAGAATGCACCAATTTCTTCGGAGTACTTGCTAGGTTCTGGTAATTTCACAGGTGGGCTATCAATTTTTGCAAAGCGATCATCGAGCTGATTGAAAGTGTTGTTTTTGAGCTCAAGCGATCTTTGTTGGTCTTCGGAACAATGTTTTGCTACATTTTGGGTGCTGAGATATTTGCCAGAAATGGTCTGTCCATCTTTGTTCTGGATTGTATTGATTATACATTTTGAGCAGGTGCAGATCTTCATGAGAAATCGGTAACTGGAGAGGTGCTTTGAGCTCACGGGGGAGGAAGTCGGATAAGTCGTACGGTTGATGATGGGTGTTTGAAAAAAAAAGGTGGGTACGACTTATGAGCTTATGAGTGGGGCACAGGGTCTGATTGTGCTGATTGGTGATTGCAATGAGTGGAGGTGAGTGGTGGGGGATTGTGGTAACAAGATTGAGATGGTCTGGTCCTCGTTGAGAAAGAAGTCTCGCTTCGGCCTGCTGGGAATGTTCGGCGATGGCCTCTCAACTCACCCCACAGCAAGTCGTCCCTCCCGGGAGGGTCGTTCAAGCTGGATGTGAGATTGAAGGTTTGGCACCAATCGAGTGGGTGGGAGGGATGTTGAAGCGCGGAAGGGTTGGTGGAGAGTTGAGTTTGTGGAGGAATCACATGTTGCTGCACATGTCACTGGCTTGCGGGCGGCGCGACATGAGAATCCCCACTGATTCGGCAGGTGTCGCTGCGGGCCGCAGCGACATCGAGATGTCCGCAGTGTCACCAGACATTTATTGCTCTAGGAATATGGCAATACTAGTCCCCTCATTTCGCAAGTTTACTACTCGCACTTGACTGTTTTTTTGGACAAGTTCTTTTTTTTTTCAAAAAAAAAACCCAATGGGAATCACTTTTTCATGCGACTTGCTTAATAGGATTCCTTCTGACGCACTTTGCAAGGAATGAACTTGGGAGCAATGCGGCTATAGGGGCGCCATTGTTGTGCCCTTGTACCAACACTGAGACCGAGGACGGCCCAGGGGCGGAACTATGGCCAACACCAGGGTGTTCTTACGTTGCGCCCTCGAGACCGGTCGCAGCACTGGGGCAGTACCAAGCAGCTTGTGCAAGGTCGTCATTGGGGCCCGCCTGTGACGACTCCGGTTACAGGCGCATCACGGTGGCGCACCCGTTTGGCCCCGGAGACCCGTGGCGGCACAGGGGCGGTATGGGGACCGGCTCAGGGACGGTGTCTCAGGTGGCGCCCCTAGTGCGTTTCACACAGTCCTGTGACCAGGCTGGGACCTCAGCGTCCTTGGGGCGCGCCCTGAGTTGGGAAATCGTCCCGCTGTGTACGCATCGGGTGCTAAATTTTGGTGTTAGGTTAGTATCCGAGTTAAACCGGACTACCCCTGAGAGCATTCGCATCGGTCGGGTTAAATCGCCGGGTTAAGCGACTTAACTTGGGTTGAGAAGCGCATTGGCCGCAATTTAAGCCCGGGTTAACTATCCAAAAGCTTGATTTCGGGCTAAGTGTCTACAAATTTGTAGACACTTAACCCGCAGGTTAAGCATTCATTCCCCGCGTGTGAGTGTCATTTCAATACAAAATCCAGTTCTCAATCGGGCTACGCAACCCAACCAATGCAAGCGCGAGGGTCAGGCTAGCTGGCCCTGATCAAACCCGCAGGTTAGCTAGCCCAAAATTTCACCAAATCAATGCGAATGCTCTAACCCGCACATGCAACCGCATTGGTCCAGATTGAGCTATGGTTTAAAAACGCCTAATCCAAACTCCACCAGTCAACCACATCGGCTGGCCGCATCTAAAACCAAAATGGAAAGCAGAATGAAACAAAGGAGAAATCAACAGAGACAAGCAGCACAACAACTTTTCAAAAGCCTCCTAGAAGATGACCATAACCTTGAATGCTTCTTTCATTCCAACAAAGACAACACAGAAAACGGAAAGGGAAAGATTTGATGAAGACCTAACAAAGAACGCAACCACAAAGAATTCCACCAGAAATTGATGAACAACTACTTCATCCAAGGATCTACAAACAGCAATCAAGATGTCTCCCAGTGTTTTTGATTGAATAAACCATTGTTTCTCCAAATCCTTGAAGATCTCATGGAACGGTACCCATACTTTCTCTGCTGATCTGATTGTACTGGGAGGTTGGGACTCAGCCAGGAGCAGAAAATTATTGCTGCTCTCAGACAGCTGGCATATGTGGTTCCTTTTGACTCAACCAACGAATACTGCAGGCTTGGCAAAACAGCCGCACGTCAGTACTTGGAGATGTTTTGTTCAAGCATTCAAGAAGTTTACAGCAGAATTTACCTACAAACCCCAAATGAAGAAGACCTCTGATTGATTCTGAGGGAAAATGCGGCAAGAGGCTTTCCTGGCTATTTAGGAAGCCTTGATTGAATGCAATGGGGCTGGAAAAAATGCCCAAAAGCTTTGGCTGGGCAGTTCAAAGGAAAAGAGAAGGGTCTGATGATTGTGCTTGAGGCGGTGTAAGACTCAAAAGTGTATGTTAATACCTTTTGCTTAATGGAGAAGGGGAATATGGAGGTGCAAGCTCTGCCCTTCTATACTATCAGAACAACAAGACCACCAAGATCGCTTGGCAGGTTATTTATAGTGATAGGACTTGTCTGGTTCAGATAACTGCAGAATGTAAGGTATGTATATGGTTGATGATGGATGTTGTTGATGATACTAGATGATGTTGACACTGCCAGAAAATCTGGCTTGGATGGCTGCATCCGAGTTTATATTATTGGATGCGGCCATCTGATTCAAACTCGGGCGCGCGCCACCAAGTGAACCGCTGACCGATTCAAACTCGGTGGCCAAACGCCCTGGCCGCTGAGTTTGAATCAGTGAGCAATTCACTCGGTGGCACGCGCCCAAGTTTGAATTGGATGGCCGCATCCAATATAAACTCGGATGCGGCCATCCGATCCAGCTTTTCTGGAAGTGTGACTATGACCAATGATGTTGTAATGTGACACAGGTATGTATCTGAGGTAAGTATGTGATGATGTTGTTACTAGGTGTATACAGGTAATGGCTGAGTGTTAAGGGTTATGAGTATTAATGCGAGTAGGTGATGATCATAAGAGGTGATGATAGGTGATGATGACAATGGTGGATGTTGAGTGGTGTATGTATATGATGGAGATGTGTTAAGATGACGAGGGTTGGGAGCTGACGCTACTACCAAGGATGGATGATGATGAAGGTAATGAGTTCTGGGAGCTGACGCTACTACCAAGGATGGATGATGATGAAGGTAATGAGTTGTAGAGCTAAATGAGGTTTGGGAGCTGACGCTACAACCAGGGGATGGAGTGGGGTGATGATTGCTGATGGGGCACGTATGGGAGCTAATGCTGCAACCAAGGGGGGATCAAGATGAGTTTTTATGGGTAAATGATGATGTTGATTCCTTAAAACCTCAATATTGGGTGGCTTATAATGAGGAGTGACCAGTTTTATTATACTATGGGGGATAGTAAACAATATCTGTGGATGATGAGTGAAGTGATGATATATTCTGATGGTAGAATCTGGTGAGGAAGGGGGGGGGGGGGGGGAAACACCTGGAGGAGAGCCTCTTTTATATCAATATCCTGACAAATGGGGGGTGGTCAACTTGTGGTTGGAACAATTGGTCATGGAACACAGTGGAACAAAAATTGATGACTAATCGCAGCTGACATGTGGTTGATGGAAACAAATGGAACAATGGAACAAGTGAAATGTGTGTGACTTGTGGTTCTGAACCTGGTGGAACTTTCCATGCTACTATGGGCCTAAGTTGGGTGGAATATCCTAGAAAAAGGGGTTACCAGTGCCTAGTGGTTGAGTTGTGGTTGTGGTTTTTGTGTGACTACCCTGTGAAAGTGCCGTGTAACTGTGGGAAACTGGAATAAACCCGGGTCTAGGAACTATTATTAGCCATAACTATTGATCCGGTCATGTAACAAAGATTCCCTGAGTTGTTCCCTAGGATCTGATCCGGTCATGTAACAAAGATTCCATGAGTTGTTCCCAAGGATTGTTTTGCCTGAAGAATGTGTTTCTAGAAGAATCTATGGGATTTTGAGGGTTTTGACGTATTTTGATGACTGTAGTAGGGATTAAGGTTTAGGTGACAGAGTATGTTGACTTGTTGATACTTCCTGATCCGGTTGAGTGGTGATAAATCTGTGAGTTGTTTTCTAGGAAGATTTTTGCCGTAGATTCTGATTCTTCAATAATATTTGAGGATTTCTGAGTGGATATAAAAGAAAAAAATAAGAAAGGGAAAAGAGATAGAGAAGAAATAAGAGAAATCTAAGAGAAAATGATAAGGGAAAAAGATAAAATAAAAATTGAAAATTTGTGTCATGTTTGGAACACCACATCCTCCCCCAACTTATTGTCTGTTCCCAGAAAATCTGTCCTGAGTGTGGCCAAATCTTGAGTCTTGATGAAACTATTTGTACAGTTGAAGAAGAGTTTCCGCAGTCCCTGTTTTTGTGGTTTACTGATTTTCTGGGTGTTTTTGATGGTTTACTGAGTTTCTTGATGTTTTGTTGTCTTTTCTGATTTTATCTGCCTGTTTTTGGGGATTTTCTGATTTTGTAGGTTGATACTGATCCAGAAATTGATTTAGTGGAAGCCCAAATCCTAGTGACTTTCCCGTGTATGCTGAGTATTGTGCGCCTGAGCTAGTTTGATGACATGCAGTACAGCTTTGGGGGTCCCTCTCCCAACTTCTTTTAACTGAGTTTTGGTTAAGGTTTTTGTATGCTAATACCCAGAGGTCTTGAAGGTGTTTCAGAATAAACAAGGTTTATCTGCCATGGGGTGGAGTATCCTCCCTCAACTTAAAAAGTTGTGAGTTTTAGTCAAATTTTGTGATTTTTTTGACTTTCAACCTTATTTTTTGGATTTTTTGAATTTCCTAATATTTTGAGTTTTTTAGGGTTTTCAGTTTTTTGGGGGTTTTGGGGTGCTGCGCGCAGTCCGCAGCGGTTGATGTTGCATCAACGTGCCTCTGGTCCGTGTCTTGGTCCGCCTGTGCATGTCGCAGTGCGCTGCGTAGCTTGATTTGGTTGGGCCCGGGTCCTTGTTTTGTGGACAGGCCTTGGGCTTTTATTGTTCTGCTGGCCCTATTGCGTTTTGGTTTGGTGGGTGCCGGGGTTAGATTTGGGTGGACACGGGTAGATTGCCGCTGCGGCGCAACCCCCGCTTACGTGTGCCCTCTGGTCCGGACTTGGCTCACCTGAGGCTATGGAGCGGCCTGTCAGCTGTCAGCTGTTGGAATATCCCTTCAGCCGTCTTCGAATTGACTCATCGGCGCACTCGGCTGGCTACACCCTCAGATCTGGTAAGTGTTTTCCTTCTTCTTGTCTCTTTCTTGCCTCCATAGGGGATTTTCCACTAGTTCCCTTTTATTTTTTCTTTTTTTCTTCCAAATGACAGTCATACCATCATGCTAGACGGACTTCTCGTGCGTTGATTGGGTTGTTTGACGTCTACTGTAGCCAAACACCAGGTTCTTGGCTCAGTCACCACTTCTGGAGTCGGCTGATTCCCGCGTACAGGCGTTGGTCCTGTCAGTTCCAGGCTTCATGCCTCCTCAGCCTGTCTTCCCCTGTGTATCTGGCTGGGTATAAATTCCGACCGTATTTCCATCTTTTTGGCCCTCCTTCCTCAGTGATCTACCTTGTATTGTATGACCGTTGTCCGTCCCAGTAAATCCACCAATAGATCTCCTCCGTATCCTTATCAGTCCTCTATTAGCCAAAATTATTGCCTCCGAGGCCGCACTTCTTTAGTTATGAGATCCCCAGCCAATGTTAAACCTGATGTTTCCTCCTATTTTCCTTCCTCCGCCGCTGATACACTTGCTACTCCTCCTGTTGCTCCACCTACGCCCGCTCATCCATTCCGTCTGCCCACCCACCATCATTTTGATGTGGGTGGCGTTCCAACTAGTCCCGTTGTGGAACTACTCTTTGGGGGGAGATAGAGCTTGAAAGGGAAATAGACAACAAACACCACTAATAATGTAAGTTGAACTAAGGGTGCTGATATAAGAGCTGCCTTCCTGACTAATGCTGAGGGAGAGTTGCACTAAGAATATAATAGAGGTGGCTAATTTACTTCTTATGCAGGCTTGGTTATCAATAATCCTCTTGGGGCTGAGTCTTACAGAGAACAGGGGGATGAGATGGGATGGAAAAGGGGAGCAAAGATAAGTACTAATACTTGGAATGATATGGATTACTTGTGACTAATGAGGATAATAATTGACTAATACTGATTGATAGAGTGATCTTTAGCTAGTAGAATGCTTGGATACTTGAAAACAGATGAAGAGTGCAGTCCTTATATAGAGTACAGAAGATACTGAGGAAAGAGGGATACAAGGTAAGGTCTGCAGCTATGGGAAGGTAGAGGTCTAATCTCTGGCTATGGGAATATTGTAAGTACAAATGGAGAAGTAGAAACCTGATGGCAAGATGGATAAGGATGATGGGGTATGAGGATGAGAGAGTTGTATGCTTACTTAGACATGAGTGATGGTGTACAAGACTACTTATGGATAAGTGAGGGAAGGGGTAATTCTTTATCTGGTGTAGTATGGGATAATACAATATGCTTCTGGATAAATGGGTTGGAGGGTATTATTTATCTGGGATAGTGAGGGTAACAACAGAGTACTTTCTAGATAAGTAGGTGAAGGAGTAATTCTTATCTAGAAATGTGGCCATATTGGGATTATGTCTGTGCTGAGGATGAGGCTGGACTTTGATGTAGTTGCATATTGTATATATATGTACTTGTACTTATGTCTAAGCTATGTATATATGATGAACTTGTGGGTTACTAAAGTATACCATGGTGATTGTGGAATAAATATTAATGCTGATTTATCTTGAGAACCATTGAGATATCCAGGGTGGCTTGAGTGAGTGACCTAGGGTAGTTTTGGATGCTGATTCTGAATCTTCCATAATATCTTGAGGTATCCATCATCTTGAGGGTTATTTATACATAGAATGTCTAAAAAGTGGATTACCACACCGTTTCCCTTACCGCTGCTGCTCTGGCCCCTGTCCTTGAGGACATCTATTTCAACTCCAAAGGAGTCCTCTTCTGCAATGGCATTGCCATAGTCAATCAACATGGTTCCATCATTTGTTGCCCTATAGCCAAGCGTTCTTTACCGGTCTTTTGCCCCACCTTCATTGATCCAGAAACTTTGGTGAGTTCTCTCTCCTTTTATCCTTCTTCTTTCCCAGCAGCTAACCGTCCTCAATACTCCAGGTACTTTCTACCAATAGAGCGGTGATTGGTCAAAACACCCATTGGATCGCGCCGCCTCTTTTTGATCCTCTCCCAGCTTTCATCAAGTCTAGGCCCAACGCCATTGTAAGTAGTGTTCCAGCTTGGTCTTGCTCTCTCCTTTCTTGAGTTGCTGACAGTTATTCATTTTACATGTTTCAGCCCGTTCTGACTTATCCGAGAGGTCCAGTCCCACCCGGCCTTGAGAGTCTTGTGGAGCACCTCCACCACAATGGCCAGACCCCTGCTGTCTATAACGGTGCTGTTGACTTGTCCGGGGACGCGCAAGTAAGTCCTTCAATTTATCCTCTCCTATTTGTATGTCCTTGCCTAACCTCCTCCTCCCTTTTCCAGATGCAACCTGCCTCGGAGACTCATGGTTGACTCACAGGTGACCCCGTGCAGATTGCTGAGGCTACCCGCGTGTTTAACCAAGAGCACGTGAGTTTCAACCTCTTTTATCTCCTCCTAACGGTGTCCTAAACTAAACTCTTATTGTTTCCTGCTCCCCAGGATCTTATTGCAGATCCCTACTACAACATTGCGGCACCTTCAAATCCTTGTCCCGCTTCTGAGCATCGGGCCCCGACCACCAATCCCATCAAAACTGACTCTGAGCCGGCTGACACCCAATTCAAGCCACTACTAACAAACAATCAGGGTGACCCTGTTTTGGTCACCTATCCCTTTACTAACTTCTTGCGTCCTACAACGCCTAACCCGCCAGACTTCTTTGATCCCAATGATTACCATTGACTAGAAGACGACCAGATCCACGACCTCCTTTGACGTGATCACAAACCTGGACGCTTCGATTGTTACGCTTTTGGTCCTCAGCAGCTCACGGACCTTTACCAGTCGGCTATGTCCGCTCTGGTCTCAAACTATACCCGCTTTCCTCCTCGCAATGGCGCCAAATGTTCCGACTGCATGGAGACCTTCAAGTTTATCACTCACTGCTACCACCCGTTGAACCGCGTTATGCGCCGTTGCTAGGCTATGGTGAGTTTGTTTTTTGCTTTCCTTCTTCTCTTAACCCTTGGTGATGTTTCTGATTTTCTTCTTCTTTTTGCCATATTCAAACTGGTCTTGTACCACAAGCTATACGTGATAAACTCCCAGGGTTGAAATATCTTGAAAAAAAATTCAAAAAAATTGAATGTTATAACCACGCAAAACCGAAAAAAAGAAAAAACTTCAAAAACTCCAAAACAAATTGTGTATTGTAGGTTTATATTATTTTCTTGTTATTTTTCTTGATTTCTTCTTGATTTCTTTGAGTCAATCTAACTATACCCCTCCCCCAACTTGAAAGAGGTTTTCCCCAACCTAGCTGTGTCCCCTAGTGAGAAGTGCCATGTGAGTTTTTTTTTTTTTATGAGACTTGGGAAATGAAGATATCAGCTAGAAGGGAAATGGGAAAGAAAAAAATTTTCAGAAAAAAATGAAGTGAGTTCAAGAGGATCTTTTTGAGATTTTAGTCAAAAAAAAAAAAAAATTGATGTCTTTGCCAAAGGAAAGGGTAAGCTTCCTCCCCCAACTCTTTCATTTTTATTTTGTTTTTCTTCTTTTGTGTGTTTCAGGTGTGAAGGCTAATTATTTAGAAAACTTATAAGAAACTTTTGGCCCATTTTGGGCTGATGGTATTGATGATTGATAACTTGTAGGAGTTGAGTGTGAACAGTTTAGTCTTGTATCCAGGAGGTAAGCCTAATCAGACTCATCCATGAGGTCTTCTTCCTCTGCTTCTGACTGATGTGATTGGTCTGAGAGGCCATGTTCTTTGAGGTCCACCTCCTCTTGTTGTATGTCCTCCAGGTTTTGTCCTTGAGGGAAAAATCTTTTGATGTGTGATGCCGCGTACGTCCTTTTCAGCTCCGTCCCATCCAATTCCTCCAGCAAGTAGGATCCTTTGGGTATGTGCTCCTTTACTTTAAACGGTCCATTCCACCTGTTGGCAAAGAGTTTCCCCCACTGATCTTCCAAGCTTTTGTTGTAAACTAGAACTAAACCACCTGGGTCCAATGGTTCACATAATCTGGCCACCATTTTCCTGTCCCAATATCTTACTGAGGCCTCCCGTGTTTTAAGCAATTTCCGGTGAGCTTCCTTTATGATTTCGTCTCTTCTGGCCAGTTGCTTTGTCCAAGCTTCAAGAAGTTCTTTGGTGGTACTGATACCCAGCCAATCAATGCCTAGATAGGTGTCCATCTCTAAATCCACAGGAAGCACAGGTAGTTGCCCAAAGATGATCTCATAAGGTGTGTACCCTGTGGTCCTTTTTGTTGATATTCTGTCTGAGAACAGGACCAAAGGTAAGTAATCCCTCCATTTTCCTCCAGACTGACCGCACATCTTTACTAAAGTATCCTTTATTGTTTTGTGCCCCCTTTCTACCATTCCTTTGGCTTCAGGATAATACAGTGAGGTGAGCATTAGCTTGGCTCCAATCTTCTGAACTTCTTTCACAAATTCCTTCTCAAATTTGGCTCCATTATCTGTAGTGACTGTTTTGATAGAGCCGTATTGGTAGACCCAGTATTCCAGGAGGAACGTGGCCACGTTACTATATGTGAGTTTGACCAGCGGAGCTGCTTCTACCCATCCAGATAAATTTTCCCTGGCAACTATTAGATACTTATATTGTCCTGCTTTGATATGACAAGCATCCAGCGCTACTTGTCCAAACAGACTGCTAGTACACTACCAGAAAATCTGCTTCAACTGCCACCAGTTGACATGCAGTCACTTTGATTTAACTTGTGTTTTACTTGAATCTTACTCAAAAAAAACTTCAATGCACAGTCACTGTGCATTGTGCACAGTGACTGTGCCAAAAAAGTTGTTTTGGATTAAATTGGAAGTAAAAGGGGAGTAAGATGGGACTAGCCTGCATGTCAACTGGTGGCAGTTGAAGCAGATTTTCTGGTAGTGGTACCGGTAGGATTTTGAATTTCTCGAGGCACTAGAGGATCTCTTTTCTGACAAGCTTCACAGCTATGAATCCATAATCTTACTTTCTTCTTTAGACTTGGCCACCAGAATTTTGTTACTAGTCGTTGTTAGGTTTCCTCAATTCCGCGGTGTCCTAATTCTTTGTGAACCTTCCTGAGCAATTCGTCTTGGTAGGCCTCCTTGGAAATCACAATCTGTGGTGCTGGTGAGTGTTTTCTCATTAGTCTCCCTTCACTGCTAAAAAACCTGGCTGAGTTACGTCGTAATTTTGAAAAGTCTTCTCAATCCATCTCAGGGGGTTTTTCTGGCGTTTCTAGGTAGTGCCTGAGGTGTCGCCAATATCCAGGGGCTTCCCATTTGTTTTCTTCCTTGTCTGTTTTCAGAGAGCAGATCCGGTACTGATAACATGGTTTGATCAGTGGCTCTTCTTCGTCAAAGTCTGGTTGGTCCTCGTAGAATTCTTCTTCCTTGCTAGAGATTGGCCTCCTTGAGAGTGCATCTGGTAATATGAAATTTTTTCCTGACTTGTGTACTATGTCAAACAAGAACAGCTGAATGAATGCCACCCATCTGGTCATAGGAGCATTTGTTAGCAAGGGGGATTTTATCATCTGAATCAGTGAGTTTGCATCCACTTGGATTTCAAAATGTTGGCCCCAAAGGTATGTCTGCAATTTTTTCATGATCCTAGCTACTATGCATAATTCTAGTTTTGGTTGTGAATATCTTGACTCCACAGGCAAAAATACCATCAATTTGTAGAGTACAAGCCTATCTAGCCCAGTGTCCAGTTCTTGTTGGGATAATACTGCTCCAGCGGCTATGAAGCTTGAATCCACTGCCAGCCTAATAATACCCGCCTCTGGTGAGTAGTCAATGCTTTTCAGAACAATATCTTCTCCAATAATTTGCTTCAGCCGTTTGAATGCCTCCTTGCAGTCCTCACTCCATATCCATTCCGCTTCTTTCCTGGTAAGTTGTCTGAGGGGTGCTGCTTTCTCTGATAGGTTCTCTATGAATATTCACACATAAGTGACTAATCCTAGGAATCCTCTCAGCTTGGTGAAATCTGCTGGTGTTGGCCATGTTGTTATCTTGTTCTTCTTTTGCTTAGATACACGTCTTCCTTCTTTTGAGACCACATGACCTACAATATCCAAAGCTGGGATGCAACACGCAAACTTTTTGCCTGAAATTGTGAGTACCGCTTCTTCAATCCTAAAGAGTATTCTCTCCAGAGTGACGGCATATTCCCAAATGAACTTTCTGATTCATGGATTTTCTTCTAGTACCTCTCCATTATATGTTGATTTTGGTCCTTTGATTCCTCCATCGTCAATGAATACACCTACGTGTTCCGGTATTTTGTCCTGAAGAATCCACATCATCTGAGCTTGATATACCGCTACTGAATTTGTGGCTCCTTGAGGTAATCCGGTGAGTTGAAATCTTCCTAGTGGTGTATCAAAAGTTGTTAATGGTCTTGATTCTTCAGCTAGTTCCCTCTCGTCATATCCACCCATTATATTGCCTAAGCCGTAACACATACATCCAGCAAATGCTTTGATAAATTTCTCCGTGGCAGGTGGCAATCCGGCATCCCTAATAGTTACTCGATTCATTTCTTGAAGGTCGTGCACTATTTGGAGTTTTCCATCATGCTTTTTGACACAAAATACTGGGCTGGAGTATCTGGAGGTTGATTGCTCATAAAGTTTGGTCCTGACCCTCTCTCTGACTAACTCTACATACTCATCCTTAATGGCCGCAGGTATGGGGATTGGTTTCTTCTGCCATGGTTCATGATCAATGACTGGAATGACGTAGGGCAAACCATAAGAGTGTTTCAATAATCCTTGTTTGGCTGGACAGAAAGCCAAAGCCCCCTGCCTGAGTACTATGATATGCTTGAATAATTTTAGCTCTTCATGTTGCAACCATCCTTCCGGCCCAAAACTTATAACACCCAGACACTCCTCTTTTATCTTCCATGTAGGTTAAAATTCTGGTGGGTGTGGAGTGAGTGGAGTTTTGTAGGGGTCTCTAGATAGTGGTGGTCTTTGAAAAGGTGGGTGGATGGATTGAGGCATTGCTTGATTCACGGGTCTGACCTTCTTCCCCACCGTTTTGTATTTGGTCATACACCACAGGTTATCTTCTTTCCAGTTCTTGCAAAGGTTGTCCTGAATCCTTGCCCCTAGTCCTTTTGCAAGTAAGTTGCTTATCATGATATCTTTATCCCTATGGAAAGTGCCTGCTGTCCAACTGCTAAATTTGTTGGATATGAGCTGAAAGGTCCTATTTTTGGTTTTTCCTAATTTTTCTCTGTTTTTGATCTTTTCCTGTGTATATTGATAGGTTTTTGATATGATGCCTTCTGAAATGGAAAGTGAGTAAATAGAGGAGATAAAAAAGATTCTAAAGAAATTAAATAGATCCAACTCATAAAAGCTAATAGTTTGATTACCCAGATCTTTTCTTCTTCAGGCATTCTAGAATTGGTGGTTGTTACTGGGTCCATTTGCAATTCCTTGGTCAGAACGCCTGAATTTATAAAAAATGCTGGTTGGTTGAGATGTTTGCCGCTTTCCCGTTTAGGTGCTTAAACTGATTCCACCCTGTTCCTTTCCCTATTCTGGCAATGGGTACAGTGATTCGTTGTCCAACGTCCCCTTGAAACTGCAGGTATTCACCATCTCCCGGGTAGTCCAATGTACAATCATAGTCAAACAAGAAAGGTCGTCCTAAAATGCATTCTTGGGCTTGAGGTGCCACAAATAGGTGCACGGGTCCCGTAAAGCGTCCAATAGTGAGATTACAGTTTTCAACTACTCCTTTTATGTCACATCGTTCTCCCCCAACGCCTCTCATTTGAATGTCCACTTTTACTATTTCTAAATCCAGATCAACTGCTAGCTTTGCCGGGATGACATTGAACATTGACCCTGAATCAATCATGAAGGGTACCCGTTGATCCATAATGCGTGTTTCAATGTAGCCAAGGGCACAGCTGTAAGAACAGTTAAAGTCTTTTTCTTCTTCATCTTCTTGGTTGATCATTGCTCCTGCTACCTTATGACTCTTTGATTTGATATCTTTAACATAGGATAGTTTTGTGCTCTTTGGCCCTTGGACTCTGGCTTGAAGCTTGCCAATAAGTTCCTCCACATACATTGGCAAAATGGCAGTGAGCTGTGAGAGGGTGGTGGGCATCTGAAGGTTATCCAATTCCGCCAGCAAGGCTGATTTGGCTGATTGCTTGTCCTTTTTTGCTTGAGGGGCCTCTAAGATTTTCCCTGGAGTCCTTCTTGCTGCCAGTACTTCTGCAATTACTTCCTCAATTGGCTCTCCTTGGTATATGTCCATTGCTGTTTCTTCTTGTTGAACCCTCCTTCGTCCTCGAACCGCTTCCGCTCGTGTTGTGGCCGCATTAGCTTCCATTTGTACACGCTCAAAGTTGGCTTCTCCTAATGCAGGTGGGTCCCATTCAATTCTGTTTACAGCTGAAGTCATACCCACGTCCTCTTGATCTTCCTGTTGCTTTTGGAATACTGAGGGGTGACCTGTCTGGAAAGCTGAAGTGATTGTTGCTTTGGGTGGTACTTTGGCAGATTCCGTTGTGGTGTTCCAAACATGACACAAATTTTCAATTTTTTATTCTATCTATTTTTCTCCTGTTTCTTCTCTATTTCTTTTCTCTTTCTCATTTTTTCTCTTATATCCACTCAGATATCCTCAGATGTTATTGAAGAATCAGAATCTACGGCAAAATTCAATCTAGAACACAACTCACGGATTTATCACCACTCGACCAGATCAGGAAGTATCAACAAATCAACATACTCTGTCACCTAAACCTTAATCCCTACTACACCCACCAAAATACAAAACCCGCAAAACCCCATAGATTGTTCCAGAAACACATTCTTCAGGCCAAATGACCCTAGGGAACAACTCATAGAATCTTTGTTACATGCCTGGATCAATAGTTATGACCAATATTAGTTCCTAGACCCGAGTTTATTCCAGTTATTCACAGTTACACGGCGCTTTCACAAGGCAATCACAAAAAAACCCCACCCACAACTCAACCACTAGGCCCAGGTAACCCCTTTCTAGAAGATTCTACCCAACCTAGGCCCACATTCTCCATGGAAAGTTCCATCAGGTTCAGCACCACATGTCAACCCAATTTCACTTGTTCTATTGTTCCATTTGTTTCCATCAACCACATTTCAGCCATGATTAGTCATCAATTGTTGTTCCACTGTGTTCCATGACCATTGTTCCAACCACAAGTTGACCACCCCCCATTTGTCAGGATTTTGATATAAAAGGGGCTCTCCTCTAGCTGTTTTCCCCCTCCTCACCAGATTCTGACATTACACACCATCCACAGATACCTTTCAATATCCCCTATAGTCTAATACACTGGTCACTCCTCATTGTAAGTCACTCAATATTGAGGTTTTAGTCAATCAACATCAGCAATAACAACTTCATCATTACTCATTTAAACAACTCATCTTGACCCACTTGGTAGAAGCGTCAGCTCTCAAAACTCATTTTGCACTACAAACCATTATCATCATCATCCATCCTTGGTAGTAGCGTCAGCTCCCAGCACTCATTAGCTTAACACACCTTCATCATCCACATACACTCTCAACATTCACCAATATCATCATCACCTACCATCAACAACATCATCATCAGCATCACATGTTTATTCATACACACTCAACACATCCTTTATCACTCACACTTGCTATACCACCTGAAGTATCTTGGATACACTTACTATCACTTGAATTAAAGCCTGCCAATCATAGATTGGGGGGTCTTGTTTTAGTGTCTAGTATAGGAACGGCAGAGTCATCCTCACAACATCCCGTTCTGCACTCAGCAAAAGGTCTTCACTGACACTTTTGAGCTTTGCACCGTAGCCACCAGGTGTCAAATGGGCCTGCTTGGGTTCCAGGGTATTTGCTGACCACTTGGCAAGAGTCAGTCGTTTCCATTTCTTCTTACTAACCCTTGTTGTTTGTCTTTAATTGCTTCCGGGCACTTGAACGTGGGATGCCCTTCTTCATGACAATAGTAACACATTCGAGGCTCATAGAGTTTTCCCGTGGGTTTTGGGTCCCCTCTGGAGAATTTGTTATTTGTGTTCCCTGCCTGTTGTGGATAGTACACTGGTGTGTTGTTAGCTTGCTGGTTCTTAAGACTAGCTATTTCTTTTTCCATATCCATAATTTTCTTCTGCAGTTTTGATTGACTGGGCATTTCCTCTAACATCTTTTCACGTTGTTTGCCATTGCCTTTCTGAATGTCTAAAGCCTTCTTCATTATCTGATTTGACTCTGCAAATCCGCTGATGTTGGAGAATCCTGGTTCTTCCACTTGTATCTTGGCTTCGGCGGCTGCTATTACGTGTTCCCATTTAGGGGGTTTACTACTCCCATCTGGTCCTTTAGGTAACTGTCTTTGTGTGACTAATGCTCGCTTAATGTTCTTCTGACTTGTTGGTGAAAACGCCGTTAGGAATTGATATGAGGTGTCTTCCCTGGCTTGGAGTTGCTCATTTTTTATGAGGTATGAGAGGATGACTGAAAATTTCCCAAAGTATGTTTTATATTCTTGGACTGTTGCTAATCCTCCTTTCTTTGCTAATTTCCCGCTGAGGTCAATTAGGTCTTGTTGGGTATGAAGAATTGTTTTGTCCCTTTCTCCCCAAAGTTCCATCATAGCTGGCCGCAATATGTCCCATTGGGCATTGTTGTAGCCGTCCATGGCTTCTAGCTCTTGTTTCAGTTCCTCGGTTTTCACAAAGCGTCCAATCTGCATGGCCATAGCGTATTTGTCTAGTTCGACCACCCTGGCTTCTTGTTCATATTGCTTCAAGAAGGCCGTGAAATTATTGCCGTCAAACATTAACGTAGGATTTTTGATTATCTTCATGCTCTTCTTGGGGATATCTGCCAACAAGTTGTCACCCATTTGAAGTCCGTATCCCTGTTGTATGCCTGGATGCTGAAATCTAGGTGGGTATGGGGTACTCTGAAAATGTTGTTGTGTCTGCTGAGGTTGTGGAGTCGCCTCATCTGGATATTGTATTGGTTCTTTCAGAAGTAAGCGTCAGTATGCCTTGAACTGGGCTTGATCTTGATGCTTCTGCTGATGTTCACTACATACCCTACAACATATCCCGTACGGTGTAAAGCTCAAAAGTGTCAGTGAAGACCTTTTGCTGAGTGCAGAACGGGATGATGTGAGGATGACTCTGCCGTTCCTATACTAGACACTAAAACAAGACCCCCCAATCTATGATTGGCAGGCTTTAATTCAAGTGATAGTAAGTGTATCCAAGATACTTCGGTTGGTATAGCAAGTGTGGGTGATTAAGAATGTGTTGAGTGTGTATGAATAAATATGTGATGCTGATGATGATGTTGATGATGGTAGGTGATGATGATATTGGTGAATGTTGAGAGTGTATGTGGATGATGAAGGTGTTTTAAGCTAATGAGTTCTGGGAGCTGACGCTACTACCAAGGATGGATGATGATGATGATTGGTATAAGTGTAGATGACTTATATAAGAGGATGGAGTGTAGTGCTAATGAGGTGTGGGAGCTGACGCTACAACCAGGGATGGAACCCGCTACCTGATGGTAAGGGGTTATATGTGAGAGAGAGGTAGTTGTTGAGTAAAGGTTGGGTATCCTAGTTGGGTAAGGGTCTGCTTATGTAAGGTTTACTTTGGCAGTCTTAGACCAAAGAAGGTTTCAGGGTAGTAATAAGATATGTAATTGCTAAAGTATAGATGATGGTTGATGGATGATGAAACCTCAATGGAGGAGTGACCAGTAGTAGACTATAGGGGATAGTAAGACTAATATCAGGTATATAAGGGTATTGGATGAGTGAGGTGCTGATATATTTGTGGGGACAAAATCTGGTGAGGAGGGGGAAAACAGCTAGAGGAGAGCCCCTTATATATCAAAATCCTAACAAATGGGGGGGTGGTCAACTTGTGGTTGGAACAATGGTCATGGAACACAGTGGAACAACAATTGATGACTAATCATGGCTGAAATGTGGTTGATGGAAACAAATGGAACAATGGAACAAGTGAAATGTGTGTGACTTGTGGTTCTGAACCTGATGGAACTTTCCATGGAGAATTTGGGCCTAGGTTGGGTAGAATCTTCCAGAAAGGGGTTACTGGTGCCTAGTGGCCAAGTTATGGTTGATGGTTTCTTGTGATTGCCTTGTGAACTTGCTGTGTAACTGTGAATAACTGGAATAAACTTGGGTCTAGGAACTAATATTGGCCATAACTATTGATCCAGGCATGTAAGAGAGATTCCGTAAGTTGTTCCCTAGGATCAAATGGCCTGAAGAATGTTTTCCTGGAACAATCTATGGGGTTTTGAAGGTTTTGTATTTTTGATGACTGTAGTAGGGATTAAGGATTAGGTGACGGAGTATGTTGATTTGCTGATACTTCCTGATCCGGTTGAGTGGTGATAAATCCGTGAGTTGTGTTCTAGAGTGAATTTTGCCGTAGATTCTGATTCTTCAATAATATCTGAGGATATCTGAGTGGATATAAGAGAAAAAATGATAAAGAGAAAAGAAATGGGAGAAAAATAGATAGAATGAAAAATTGAAAATTTGTGACATGTTTGGAACACCACAACGGTATACTGAGTAAGACATTACGGGATATACGGGATATCTTGTAGTGGTCAACTTTTTCAAACCACCCTCATATAACATCACCACATCACCATATCATATAACTGTCATATCCCAATCTAACAATATCAGATCACTGTCATATTACAAGATACTAACATCATATCACTACTGTATCACAAGATGACACTATTGTAAGCACTGTCAGCATTGACCAGTCAAACATGGCTGGTCAAGCAGTGCTCAGACAGACATATTCAACCAGTGATCTTGGAGATGCACCGTCCAACCAAAGCCCATGCTGGCCATTCAAGCGGGTCTTCCCAATCAGTTCCTGGCTGGTGGTGACTGGTTGCAGTCAAACCTATTGGTCAGGCCCATCCAACTGGCTGGCACAAGCTTTGGTCAGACCGTGCCTTTCCAATCACTGGTCAAACACGGCTGTTCAAGAACTTCTCAACCAGCCGCGTTTGACCAACCAATGCCAGAAGTGAAGCTTACCTCACTCCAAGCTTGCATCAACAAAGGTCTTCAGTAATACTCAAGATGACACATGTCAACTGCAGGCATTTGAGGAATTTATTATTGTGGTGCCTCACCCAGGGGCTGTCCCAGTGCATTGCCACAAAAAGTGCTTGACCTGATCAACAAGTGCAACAAAATTGGTAAACTCCATGCAAAACATCTGTATTAATGTGGACAACTTTCCAAGGCCACCAACAACCAAAAAGCTTGTTGTAACAAGTGGTTTCCGCGGTTGGTTCTCTATAGTCTCACTTTGACAATCTGGTCATTGCGGCAAAACATTTAGTATTATGCCTTGTGCCTGTCAAAATGTGGCTTCACGTGTCAAAATTTCACAAATTACCTATTTTTCCCTTGTTTTTTCCAGAAAAACGACCCTTTCACATGGTGAATCAGAAACCTAGATTTTACCAATGGATGCCTGTACTGAGCCAAGGATTGATTTGCACATAGTGGTGTGGTAGTACACACATTTTGCCGGTCAAGATTGGGCTTCACACATCAAAATTTCACAAATTACCTATTTTTCCCGTGTTTTCTCAGGAAAAAAGACCCTTGCACATGGTGAAACAAAAACCTAGATATGGCCAATTGATGCCTGTGAGCCAAGGTTTTATTTTTGTATTGTGATGTGGTAGTAACACATGTTTTGCCCATCAAGATTTGGCTTCATGCATCAAAATTTCACAAATTATCTAGTTTTCTTGTGTCTTCCCAGGAAAAAAGACCCTTACACATGGTCAATCAAGAACAGAGATATGACCAATTGATTCCTCTGAGTCAAGGGTTGATTTGCATATAGTGGTGTGGCAGTCTCATGCAGCCGTTTGCCTGTTAAGATGTGGCTTCACGCATCAAAATTTCACAAATTACCCTCTTTTTCTGCTATTTCTCATGAAAAAAGACCCTTGCACACGGTGAATTAAAAACACAGATGTGGCCAATTAATGCCTTTGAGCCAAGATTTGATTTTCATATAGTGGTGTGTTATTATCACATTTTTTACCTGTCAACATTTGGCTTCACCCATGAATATGACGAATCACCTTTTTTTTGTGTTTTCTGAGGAAAAAGTGCCTTGCACATGGTGAAACAAAAACATAGATATAGACTATTGATGCCTGTGGTCCAAGGTTTGGTTTATATAAATTGGTGTGGTAGTATTGGGTGTTTGCCTATCAAGATTTGGCTTCACGCATCAAAATTTCACAAATTACCCATTTTTTCTGCATTTTCTCATGAAAAAAGACCCTTGCACATGGGGAATCAAAAACATGGATATTCCCAATTGATGCACGTGATTCAAGGTTGGAATTTCATATAGTGGTGTGGTAGTATCATTCCTTTTGCCTGTTGAGATTGGGCCTCACACACACCCAAATTTTACAAATTACCTATTTTCCTGTGTTTCCTCAGGAAAAAAGACCCTTGCTCAAGGTGAATCAAAAACATAGGTATGGCCAATTGATAAATCTGAGTCAAGTGTTGATTTGCAAATAGTGGTGTGGTAGTATCATGCCTTTTGCATGTCAAGATTTGGCTTCACGCATCAAAATTTCACAAATCATCTATTTTTCCCATGTTTTCTCAGGAAAAGAGACCCTTGCACATGGTGAATCAAAAACATAGATTCGGCCAATTGATGACTCTGAGTCAAGTGATGATTTTAGTATAGTGGTGTGGTAGTATCATGCCTTTTGCCTTTCAAGATTGGGCCTCATGCATCAAAATTTTACAAATTACCTATTGTTCCTATGTTTTCCTCAGGAAAAAGACCCTTTCACATGGTGAATCAGAAAAAAAGATATTATCAATTGATGCCTGTGAACCAAGGATTGATTTTCATAAAGTGGTGTTGTGGGCATGGGTCTCTTATGTGACAACAGGACACAAGAAAGGGGAGCACAATAGTGGATTCCAGAAAGGATAAGGAGAGGACAACTATTTTGAAGTAGAGAAGGAAGAAGGAGAGGAAGAAGAATAGGTTTATCACTATGAATATGATGATCTTTGGCCTTCTATGGGCTATTCTGGTTCTCTCCTTAAAGGAGGATGGTTTAAGGGCAGCTAAGCGTAACCCCTCTTCTCTTAAGAAACAGAGAAGGTCCAGTCAAAGACTGCCTTTCTTTTTTATGCCAAAGGAAACTGACAAAGGTTTTGTAGCAGGAAACCTATGTGGATTTTAGCAGCAGTCCACAGAAGCACAGATGATATGTTTATTGGATTTGTTCTTTATTTAATGATTGGGAAAGAAGATGAGCAGGATGGATGAAAAGATCAAGAGCTCAGAAGAACTTTGAAGGAAGAGAGAATTTGGAAAAAGCTGCTTACTATTCAATCAGATGACACCAAATGACCACAACAACGTAGGGATGTGATGGAATCTGTGTTGATTGAGTAGTGAGGAGTGATGTTGTCCAGAGTTGTCTGATTCTTCTAAGTTGGTGGTTCTGAGTGATGATGAAGTTTTTCATCCAGCCAGCTGAAAAAATGGTTAACCTTGTTGATTGAAATGCATGTATTCAATATGGTTTGAAATTAGAAAATAATAGATGTTCAAGGTGTAATTACTCCTCAATTATACATCACAACTATGGACAATAGTAGATGAAAATGATCAGAAAAATGAGGGGAATCTGGAGAGGATATTGTTGAAGCTTTTTGGGCAACAGTGTTGTCTCTAAGGCTGAAAGGTGTGATAGTATCACACATTTTGACAGTCAAGGTTGGGCTTCACACATCAAAATTTCACAAATTACCTACTTTTCCTGTGTTTTCTCAGGAAAAGAGACCCTTGAACATGGTGAAACAAAAACATAGATATGGCAAATTGATGCCCCTGAGCCAAGATTTGATTTTCATATAGTTGTGTGGTAGTATCACGTGTTTTGCCTGTCAAGATTTGGCTTTGCACATGAAAATTTCCCAAATTACCCATTTTTTCTGCTTTTTCTCAGGAACAAAAACCCTTTCACATGGTGAATGAAAAATTTAGATATGACCAATTTATTTTTCAGATTCAAGGGTTGATTTGAATATAGTGGTGTGGTATTATTGCGCCTTTTGCCTGTAAAGATTTTGCTTCACGCATCAGAATTTCAGAAATTACCAATTTTTCCCGTGTTTTCTCACAAAAAAGAACCTTGCACATGGTAAATCAAAGACATAGATACTTCCAATTGATTTCTGTGAGCCAATGTTTGATTTTCATATAGTTGTGTGGCAGTATTGCGTGTTTTGCTGGTCAAGATTTGGCTTCACGCATGAATATGTCAAAAATCACCTTTTTTTCTGCCTTTTCTCAGGAAAAAAGACTCTTTCACACGGTAAAAAAAATATATATACAATTGATGCCTGTGAGCCAAGGTTTGATTTTCATATAGTGGTGTGGTATGATTGCGTTTTTTGCCTGTCAAGATTTGGCTTCATGCATCAAAATTTCACAAATTACCTCTTTTTCCTATGTTTTCTCAGGAAAAAAGACCCTTGCACATGGTGAATCAGAAACAACAATATTGCCAATTCATGCCTGCAAGCCAAGGTTTGATTTGAATGTAGTGGTGTGATAGTATCATGCCTTATCCCTGTCAAGATTGGGCTTCACGCATCAAAATTTCACAAATTCCCTATCCATCCTGTGTTTTCTCAGGAAAAATGACCCTTGCACATGGTGAATCAAAACACAGATATAGCCAATTGAGGCCTCTGAGTCAGGTTTTCATTGACATACAGTGGTGTTGTAAAATTGCGCCTTTTGCCTGTCAAGACTTGGCTTCACGCATCAAAAGTTCACAAATTACCCATTTTTTCTGCATTTTCTCAGGAACAAAGACCCTTTCACATGGTCAATCAAAAACATTGATATGGCCAATTGATGCCTGTGAGCCAAGATTTCATTTGCATATAGTGGTGTGGCAGTATCATGCCTTTTGCCTGTCAAGATTGGGCTTTGTGCATGAAAAATCCATTGATTCACCATGTGCAAGGGTCTTTTTTTGTGAGAAAACACAGGAAAAATGGGTAATTTGTGAGATTTTGATGTGTGAAGCAAAATCTCAACAGGCAAAGACATGATACTACCACACCACTATATGCAAATCAACCCTTGACTCTGATACATTAATTGGCCATATCTTCATTTTGCATTCACAATGTGAAAGGGTCTCTGTTCCTGAGAAAAAGCAGAAAAAACGGGTAATTTGGGAAATTTCCATGTGCGAAGCCAAACCTTGACAGGAAAAACACATGATACTACCACACAACTATGTGAAAATCAAACCTTGGCTTACAGGAGGCATCAATTGGATATGTCTATGTTTTTGATACACCATGTGCAAGGGTATATTTTCCTGAGAAAACACGGGATAAATAGGGAATTTGTGAAATTTTGATGCCTGAGCCCAATCTTGACAGGCAAACGGCATGATACTACCACACCACTGTGTGAAAATCATCAATTGATTCAGCCGCATCAATTGGCCATATCCATGTTTTTGATTCACCGTGTGCAAGTGTCTTTTTTCCTGAGAAAACGTGGTAAAAGTAGATCATTTGTGAAATTTTGATGCGTGAAGCCAAATCTTGACAGGCAAACGGCATGATAATACCACCCCACTTTATGCAAATCAAAACTTGACTATGATTCATCAATTTTCCATACCTATGTTGTTGATTCACCATGTGAAAGGGTCTTTTTTCCTGGGAAAGCACGGGAGAAATAGGTAATTTGTGAAATTTTGATGCGTGAGGCCCAATTTTGACAGGCAAAGGCATGATACTACCACACCACTATATATAAATCCAACCTTGGCTCACAGGAATCAATTGGCCATATCTACGTTTTTGATTCCCCTTGTGCACGGGTCTTTTTACATGAGAAAATGCAGGAAAAGTGGGTCATTTGTGAAATTTTGATGTGTGAAGCCAAATCTTGACAGGCAAACATGCAATACTACCACACCACTATATATAAATCAAACCTTGGCTCACAGGCATTAATTTTCTATATCTATTGTTTTTGGTTTCATCATGTGCAAGGCACTTTTTCCTGAGAAAACACAGAAAAAAAAGGTGATTTGTGAAATATTCATGGGTGAAGCCAAATCTTGACAGGCAAAACACATGATACCACCACACCACTAAATGCAAATCAAATCCTGGCTCACAGGCATTAATTTGCCATATCTATGGTTTTGATTCACTGTGTGCAAGGGTCTTTTTTCTTGAGAAAACACAGAAAAAGAGGGTAATTTGTGAAATTTCAATGCGTGAAGCCACATCTTAACAAGCAAAAGGTGTGACACTGCCACAACATTATATTCCAATCAACCCTTGTCTCAGAGGCACCAATTGGCCATATCTAGTTTTTGATTCACCATGTGCAAGGGTCTTTTTTCCTGAGAAAACACAGGAAAAATAGGTAATTTGTGAAATTTTGCTGCATGAAGCCAAATCTTCACAGGCAAAACATATGATACTACCACACCACTATATGCAAATAACACCTTGGCTCAGGTGCATCAATTTTCCATATCTATGTTTTTGATTCACCATGTTCAAGGGTCTTTTGTGCTGAGAAAACACAGGAAAAATAGGTAATTTGTGAAATTTTGATGTGTGAAGCCTAATTTTGACAGGCAAAGTGTGTGATAGTATCAAACCACTATATGAAAATCAAT
The DNA here is from genome assembly GCA_002873125.1 of Puccinia coronata f. sp. avenae. Classification (NCBI taxonomy): domain Eukaryota; kingdom Fungi; phylum Basidiomycota; class Pucciniomycetes; order Pucciniales; family Pucciniaceae; genus Puccinia; species Puccinia coronata. The sequence continues at coordinate 139,247 of PGCI01000040.1, forward strand.
TCTTGGCTCACAGGCATCAATTGGCCATATCTATGTTTCTGATTTACCATGTGAAAGGGTCTTTTTTCCTGAGAAAACATGGGAAAATAGGTAATTTGTAAAATTTTGATGCATGAAGCCCAATCATGACAGGCACAAGGCATGATACTACCACACCAATATACTCAAATCATCACTTGACTCAGAGGCATCAATTGGCTATATCTATGTTTTTGATTCACCAAGTGCAAGGGTTTTTATTCCTGGGAAAACATGGGAAAGATAGATAATTTGTGAAATTTTGATGCGCAAAGCCCAATCTTGACAGGCAAAAGGAATGAGAGTAAAGATTTTGCCACAATGGCAGGATTATAAAAGTGAGACGGATTATAAAAGTGAGAATCTAGAGCACCAACCGTGGAAACCACTTGTGACAACAAGCCTTTTGGTTGTTGGTGACTGTTGGGTACTTTTGCATTTGAGAACAGAAATGGATGGTAGTAGGGTTGCATGGTGTCACAGTTTGGGGTGCAGAGAAGGCTGGGAATGGATTAAATGGATGTCTTCAGGGAGGAACCGGCAGATGGGAAAGGCATTTTGGAAAATACAAAGGACAGTATCTTTGTGTGACATTAGGGAGCAGAGGACACAAAAGGAGGAAAACTGAACCAGCTTGTTCCAGTGCCTTTCCACAAGAAGTGCTTGACCTGATCAACAAGTGCAACAAAATTCCTAATCTCCACGCAAAGCATTTGTACTAATGTTTTGCATGGAATAGCAATCTGCAGATTGCTTTGGAAAGTTGTTCACATTAGTACAGATGTTTTGCATGGAGTTTACCAATTTTTTTGCACTTGTTGATCAGGTCAAGCACTTCTTGTGGAAATGCACTGGGACAGCCCCTGGGTGAGGCACTGCAATCAAAAATTGCTCAAATGCCGGCAGTTGGCATGTGGAAACTTGAGTATTACTGAAGTCCTTGTTTGATGCAAGCTTGGAGTGAGGTAAGCTTCACTGCTGGCATTGATTGGTCAAAAACAGCTGATTGAGCAGTTCTTGAACAGCTGTGTTTGACCAGTGATTGGACAGGCACTGTCTGACCCAAGCACGTGCCAGCCATTTGGATGGGCCTGTTCAATTGGTTTGATTGAAACCAGTCACCACCAGCCAGGAACTCCGTTCAGCTTTGGTTCTTTTGCTCTCTTGCTATATCTCCTCAGAATCTGTCTGAGAGGATTTAGCTCTCTTATGTTTTTTGTTTGCAACAGTCCCTGTTGGTGCAGACAGAGTTTGCTCAATTGATTTCATTTAGATAATTTCATTTCTATTTGCTAATGAGTGAAGACTTTTTTGGGGCTAATTACGGATTTCTCCCTTGCTCCCTAGGACGGCCCGGGGAGGAACAGTCAAGTCCTTCCCCCAAGTTGTCCGAGTACGGGTTGGGGTAGAGAATCTCCTCTTGTCACCGGCTCTCCTTTGTCCTGGCCTCTGAGAGGCGGCTGGGAGTCAGGAGAGCGGCACAGAGAGGAGGAGAAATGAGACTAAGAAACTTGCCTTCAAGGCGAGGAGGAGGGACTCCAACCTGGGTGGGTGGGCTGGTGAGAAAAAAAAAATTACTTAGATTTCAGGAAACTGGCGTCGGCGGGATGGAGCTGGAGGGTGATTGAAGTAGGCCAATGCGTAAGTGGAATGTAGCTGAGTCCTGGGATTACCCGGAAGCTTGCTGAGCTTGAGGCCTGGCAATTAGGTTTCTGTTTGCTGCGGCGGTTCCCGCAGTTCTGGTGTGCTGCACTGTGTTTTTTGGTTGGCCGGCGTAGGACGCCTGGCTGACGCAGCGGGGCCTCCAAGAACCTTGCACCACGGACTCTGCAACCTCCTGCTGCGCTCCGGCAACTCAACATGATTGGGCAGACCCGCTTGAATGGCCAGCATGCGCTTTGGTTGGACAGTGCCTGTCCAAGATCACTTGTTGAACACGGCTGTTTGAGCATTTCTCTGGTACCAGCCATGTTTGACTGGTTAATGCTGATAGTGCTTACAATAGTGTTATCTTGTGATACAGTAGTGATATGATGTTATTATCTTGTAATATGACAGTGATCTGATATTGTTATATTGGGATATGACAGTTATATGATATGGTGATATGGTGATGTTATATGAGGGTGGTTTGAAAAAGTTGACCACTACAAGATATCCCATATATCCCGTAATGTCTTACTCAGTATCCCGTACGGGATATATTGTAGGGTATGTAGTGGTTGCTCCTCTTTGTCATCGTCCTCTGGCAAGTCTTCAATGGTGGTGCAATATTGTTTGTTGCGTTTTCCTTTGTCCCTCTTAGGTGGCGGTGGTAACGGCGTAGTTGGTCCTTTATTCATATTAAAAGTCAATCCTGATGCCATCTGTCTGTTCCTTGACGGGGTGTTGAAACCACTAAAACCTCCCCCTTCCAAATCTCCAGGCATGTCACTAAACAGCGGTAGTCCTCAATCCATTCTGTTGATTTTCCTAAAAGGTATGTTTTGTCAGTTGAACTAATTTTTGGGACTGAAACTACTTAGCTCCAGTTTTAATTCTTCCTATTGGGTCTCTGGACTCTTTTCCAGGGCAAGTTGGGGGTTTTCTTCTTTATTGATTCTTCTAACTAGTTGATTCTGGGTGTTCTTCAATCAGGTAACAAGTATTCCAGCCTCCTGAGGTCGTATTTCCTTTTGACTAGCTAATAAACGCCTGTTTCCTTGAAAGATTCCAAAGTTCTCTTCCAACAATTCACAGTTATCCAGCCTCCTGAGGTCTTTTTGCCCTTCGACTAGCACTAACTGGCTGCCTCCTTTGAGATACTTCTTTCAGATTTTACTAGACCAAAGTGAAGTAGTTGGTTTCCCTAGTTTAGTTGGACTGACAATTTTTTATTCTTAGTTGATCTTCAAAATTTGATTCAGTTCTGATGCGTTTTGGTTGATACTTGGTATTGGTTGATTTGTTTTTAGTGTTCCTTGTCCTCAACAAGTGTTGTTCCTATGGTTAAGCTCCTCTTATAATACTTATAGCGGCAGGTTACGTCTTCCATTCTATTCCGCAGGATCCTATCACGTTGGGGACTCCCTTGTAAAACTCATTAGTGTATGTTAATACCTTTTGCTGAATGGAGAAGGGGAATATGGAGGTGCAAGCTCTGCCCTTCTAGTATATACTATCAGAACAACAAGACCACCAAGATTGCTTGGCAGGTTATTTATAGTGATGGGACTTGTCTGGTTCAGATAACTGCGGAATGTAAGGTATGTATATGGTTGATGATGGATGTTGTTGATGATACTAGATGATGTTGACTATGACCAATGATGTTGTAATGTGACACAGGTATGTATCTGAGGTACGTATGTGATGATGTTGTTACTAGGTGTATACGGGTAATGGCTGAGTGTTAAGGGTTATGAGTGTTAATGCAAGTAGGTGATGATGATAAGAGGTGATGACAATGGTGGATGTTGAGTGGTGTATGTATATGATGGAGATGTGTTAAGATGACGAGGGTTGGGAGCTGACGCTACTACCAAGGATGGATGATGATGAAGGTAATGAGTTCTGGGAGCTGACGCTACTACCAAGGATGGATGTGATGAAGGTAATGAGTTCTGGGAGCTGACGCTACTACCAAGGATGGATGATGATGAAGGTAATGAGTTGTAGAGCTAAATGAGGTTTGGGAGCTGACACTACAACCAGGGGATGGAGTGGGGTGATGATGATTGCTGATGGGGCACGTATGGGAGCTAATGCTGCTACCAAGGGGGGATCAAGATGAGTTGTTATGGGTAAATGATGATGTTGATTCCTTAAAACCTCAATATTGGGTGGCTTATAATGAGGAGTGACCAGTTTTATTATACTATGGGGGATAGTGAACAATATCTGTGGATGATGAGTGAAGTGATGATACATTCTGATGGTAGAATCTGGTGAGGAAGGGGGGGGGGGGGGGGGGGGGGGGAAACACCTGGAGGAGAGCCTCTTTTATATCAAAATCCTGACAAATGGGGGGTGGTCAACTTGTGGTTGGAACAATTGGTCATGGAACACAGTGGAACAACAATTGATGACTAATCAAAGCTGACATGTGGTTGATGGAAACAAATGGAACAATGGAACAAGTGAAATGTGTGTGACTTGTGGTTCTGAACCTGGTGGAACTTTCCATGCTACTATGGGCCTAAGTTGGGTGGAATATCCTAGAAAAAGGGGTTACCAGTGCCTAGTGGTTGAGTTGTGGTTGTGGTTTTTGTGTGACTACCCTGTGAAAGTGCCGTGTAACTGTGGGAAACTGGAATAAACCCAGGTCTAGGAACTATTATTAGCCATAACTATTGATCCGGTCATGTAACAAAGATTCCATGAGTTGTTCCCTAGGATCATTTTTCCTGAAGAATGTGTTTCTAGAAGAATCTATGGGATTTTGAGGGTTTTGTATTTTGATGACTGTAGTAGGGATTAAGGTTTAGGTGACAGAGTATGTTGATTTGTTGATACTTCCTGATCCGGTTGAGTGGTGATAAATCCGTGAGTTGTGTTCTAGAGTGATTTTTGCCTTAGATTCTGATTCTTCAATAATATTTGAGGATTTCTGAGTGGATATAAGAGAAAAAAATAAGAAAGGGAAAAGAGATAGAGAAGAAATAAGAGAAATCTAAAAGAAAATGATAAGGGAAATAGATAAAATAAAAATTGAAAATTTGTGTCATATTTGGAACACCACAGCGGTTGCAACCCACATCACGTGGATTTGGCATAGGTTTTTTGGAACATCCGGCTCACTACACAACATCAATGTACTCCTCTCCTCTCCTCTTTTCTGATTGATGCTAGCAGCAATGTCCTGGAATGTTGAACTTGATCTGAATGGAAATCACTGCTCAAACAGCTACTATCTTGTTGATGGCATATACCTTGATTGGGAATCTATGATCAAGTCAAAAGGACTGTTGTCATTGGACCAAGCAACCAAAAATTTCACCAAAGCTCAAGAAGGAAAACGGAAGGAGATTGAACAAGCCTTTGGTATCACCAGGGGAGAGGAGGGGGCACTCCCCAGGGAGTGCCATAGCTTAAGTTGACCTTGGTTTTGGTCTGAACTCTGTCAGAAGTCAATCACAAATTGTTGATGAGCTATTCCTTTCAATAAGGTAAAATGAAGGTGAAATAATGATAAAGTGATGTGCTAAACATTGTGAAATTATCAACAACCTTCGTTGAACTTATTTTGAATTCTAGCTCAACTTGATCATGACTGTGGACTACAATTGCTCAATGAATGCATGTTACACAGAAATACTGGTCAACAGGCTGGGCCTTTCATGGATGATTACTAGTTTGTGTTGGTTATGGGGTGTGAAACCAATTTTGACAATGTCCCCCTATCCCCCTCAAGCGCGGGATAGGGGGACATTGTCAAAATTCTCTCTCACAAAAAACAGAAATGGAACATGAAGCTGAGAATTGTTGAATTTTTTCCTCCTGTCTCTCTCTGTCCTCTTTCCTCACTTTTTTCCTTTTTTGAATCATCTTGATCTGGACTGAATTATAATCATTAGTAGCTTGTTTTCTGTTGGATTATTCTTATCAACAACTCATGTCTCAACAATGTTTTCTTTCTTTTTCCAGTTCATTATTTGATTCTTAAAGTCTGATCACTTAGAACTAACGCCTCTAATTGTCTGTGGATTATAACTTTTTTTTTCTTGATTAACTCATCTGGTTTGACTAAAAGAGAATGAGAAGTCCTATCCGGTTTGTTTCTTCCAAGGACTCATGTTTCTTCTTCTCAGATTTTATTCAATATGCTTGTTTTTTATTCATTTCTTCCCAACCACATTTTCAACCTTTTATCAAGCCCATTTAAACTGGCCTAGCTCAACGGAATAAAACCATTGGTTCTTTCCCTCTTTTTCCGTGAGCCAGTCCCAAATAAGCTCTTCACTTCTTTGGCCCTTTTTACTAAAAAAATAAAATCCTTCTTCTCCAGTCCAGTTTGCCAAAAACTCAACAAGAATATATAAATGAGTGGAAGACCCCTCTTACCACAAAGTGTGTGGCAATGCAACATGATTTCCAGCTGAACCCTAACACTTCCTGGATTGACTTCAATCAGTTTTTGGGCTGAGAGGGGTACCATTTTGTTGCATGTTGTGGTACAATTGCAGCAAATTTTTGCTAATGTCAGGGCAAATTCTTAGATTTATTTGGATGCAGAAGGTAAAGAATTCAATAGTATACTACAATTATTAACCAATTTTTTCAAAGAAGATCTTGGCCATGATGATCTTGTGGAACATTATCATCCTTCCTGAATAACGTTTTTGTACACTACTAAAATTTCAATCAAACAGTCTGGATTTTCACCAGAATCAATTTATCAATTGAAGAACAATTCAACTTGAATTACAAGTTTGTTTCGAGTATCTTTTTTGTACAGATTAAAATAAATTCAATTCAAATTCCAGATGAGTTCAACATGAGTTAACCAATACTTTGTGAAGTTCAAAGAAAGATGTAGGGGAGGTATCCACCAGATTTACAGAAAAAAGTTAAGCTATGGCACTCCCTGGGGAGTTCCCCCTCCTCTCCCCTGGTGTATACTGAAAGCTCAATTCCAAATACTTGCAAAACCAGCTTTAAAATGGTATCCTGGCAATCTCACTGCCATTATCAAAACATGAATTATACTGCACAACATGTTAGTCAGATATAAATCTTCTCCAAAATAACTCCCCCACTTCCATCTTCAATTGTCCTCATTCCACCTTGCTCCACACCATTCTGTCCTTGAGATCACCACATGCAAATGATTGAAATGCAATCGTCTGCAATTCACAACCGGCTTACATCCTATCTGATTGCTCATCTTTGGAGCAGGAGCGGGAAACAACAGGAAGAAGGCAATGTGCAATTGGAGTTGGAGAGGGACTCTGACTCGGGCTATTCACATGTTTGATTTTCTCTCTTATTTATTTCTTCACATGCAATAAAGATTTTGAACTCAAGATAAATGTTACTGCTTGCAAGATATGTGAGGTGAAATTGAGTAAGAAATGTCATTGTGTATGTGATTGAGTGAAACATCAATAGAAGCAAGAAAAGAGAAATGAGAGAATTCATAATAAGGTTGGATCTACGCTTTGTGATTCATCAAAATCAGAGGGGAAGTTGTGACTTTCTTCTTCTTCTTCAGAAGAAGAAGAAGATCCCTCATTTACTCCTTCAGAGGTACCAGTTCTGGATGAGCTTGCTTTGGAAGTTGGCAGAAAACAAGAGGAGTTATTGTCCAAACTTGGTGGTCCTTGATCTTGACTTTGAGATGCAGCAAATTGATTGATTGGATTCCCGGTTGAACTTGCTGGATTCTTGAGGCAGGCCATTATTTTTTTTCAGGACTCTATGAAGAATTGTCAAGATTCTTCATTGGAGCATTGATTTAAATCTTTTATCATGATAAGACAATTGGACTCACCGCCAAAGGGGTTGTATATTTGGTTACAACCCCCCGCGGCTAGATTGGTGGCGGCAACGGTGTAACCAATGAATTGCATGTATCTGTAATGTCATGTATTGTATCTGATAAGGGCAGAATGTATTGTATCTATATTGTATCTGTTTCACAGATACAATACAATTTGTACTGAAGCTGTGTATCAGCAGTTCAGATAAAATATGTGTTATCAGCTGTCATGTATCTGATTCATCAATACAATACAGATAAGTTACAGATACTTGCATGCATGTATTCAGTTACCAGAAATTTCACATAGCTGTCACAGCCTATCAGCGCAGAGGCGGTCCAGGGTGCAATAGAAGTTCTCTAGATCATCTATCCGGATCCCTTCAAGTTCACCTTATTCAAATGGCCAAGCGCTGTCGTCGTCAAGTATTTGCCTCTCCTGCTTCCAATCGGCCTCCCTCCTGTCAATCAACTCGCGCAATAACTCCTGCCCGTTCCACTCCTAACTTTATCCGACCAAATGAAGATGGCCGTATATCAGTCACTCAAACTCCAAAATCAGCTGCAAAACGTCAATCAAAAGCTTCAAAGAGGAAACAAAGAGACGTGGAATCTGATTTAGACGGTGGTTCCGAGCATCCCCACACAGTGATTGATGTGCAGCAAGACTCCAAAAATGAAAACTCAAAGGTGAAAAATGTCCGAAAGAGGCAAAAGAAAAGGGACAACAATCTTGACCTGGCCGACGTTGGGGCATACTTCCATGAGCCAACATTTGCAGATGGTCAGGTAAGATTTGTTTGATAATCTTGCCTTGTTTCAAGATATCCATGCGCTAACTTCTTCCTGCTTGCCTCATAAAGAACTCAGGCCCTCCGGTGCTATACAAATGTTGATGGTGCGGAAACAGCTATAAGCAGACACCAGGAACACGTGCTAACCTGTACAAGCATTGAGATGGAGAAAAACCCCAGGACCATGTCCATCACAAGCAGCAGCAATCAAAAGCGGCGCAAAGCTACCATTAACGCCAAAAGAGATTGAGAAGAAATCAAGCAAGAAAGAAAAAGATCCCATTGTGATGATGCTTGAATCTGGAAGCTATGACACAAAGGTCTTCAACAACCTGATGCTTTTTTGGCTGGTTTGGCACTCCCTTCCCTGGAATTGATTCGAGGACTTTGCACTTGGTGTTGCTGTAAGCTACCATTGCAAGGGTAGTGTTCTATTCTCTCGTGCGTGGGCTGCAAAGGAAGCCCACAAGCTGTATTTGAATTTGCAGGCTAAAGCAATTGATTGTCTCAAGGTACCCGCATTTTTTTCATGTCATATTTTCCCTCTCTTCAATAAATAGAAACTGATTGCTAATTTTGATTCCCTTAAAGTTTGGATTCAAAGATCACACTTATACACAACGTGTGAACTACAAAGGGAAACCAACAGGCTTTCATGGGAATCTCAGCAGCTTACGTTTTGGACGACTGGAACTTCCGTATCATCCATTTATTGTTGAAGTATATTGCATGGACACATGCAGGGAAGTATTTAGCAATTCCTTTTTCAAACATTTTGAAAAAGTCAGGCCTTCATACTAAGATAAGTTTTTCTCATCCTGCACTGATTTCTCATGTGATTTGCCACAAACTCATATTCAATTATGTGCTTTGAAATGAACACATCTTAGCTCATACCACCGATTCCGGCTCAAACAACCAGACGCTTGCTGCAGAGGTTGATTGCATAATCCTCAAAGAGACCTCCACCAAACTCAGCTTATTCAACAGTCACATACGTTGCTTTTGCCACAAGGTAGCGCTCATTGTCAACGCTGGTCTCCAGGCCCTCTCGCGTTCAAGTAAGGGACTCAACAAGATCAAGAAAGCCACACTTGGCTTCATACCCAAGCTTTTTGCCATTGAAGAAGACAAAAAGTTCAATGATCCACCTTCCGACAGCCAAGAGACCCTCGTTGGTACACTTAACAATCAACTTCAAGTCAACAAACAGTTGGATCAGGATAGCGATGACAAAGCTACAGACAAACAAGTCAATACTGAGCGCCAGTCTGGACAGAGCAACATTGCTAACATATTCAAAAAGGTTTGCACAAGTTGAATTGATTGTTTGATCAGATGGGCTTGATCAGCTAACTCATTTTCTGTGGCGCTGTAGGTTGATTTTGTTATTCAAAAAATCACTTCTTCTGCCGCAAGACGATCCGAGTTTGACACTTGGTGCAAGAAACTTGACTACTCGGGGCCTCACTTGATTGCAGGCTATGGGATTTGATGGAATATTAAATTTCAAAGTCGGGAGCGGGCTTACAATGCCCGCCATGTCATAAACCAGCTCATCAAGAACGAAAAGGACCGACAAGAGCAAGACAAAAAATGAGGCCCCAATTTTTTTGACAATGTAGAAATCACTCGAAACAATTGGGAAGTTGTAAAAAAGCTGAACAATACGCTTTCAGTTTGCCATTTCCAGTCATTTCCATTTTCAAAAAATGAAAGCAATTGATGATTTATGATCTTATTGGACAGGAATTTTATTTTGTCACCAAAAAGATGGAAGGAGATATCTCCACTGGAAGTATGATTCTAGGCGAATACTGGGGGATTATTGCATCCCTCAAGAAGAAACTCACCTCCGCAACTGAAGAGGAATTTCAACCTATGCTCGTCAAGATGATCAGTCAAACGGAGAAGTACCTCAATGAAGCTTTGAATTGTGACACAATCATCCTTGCAACCATGTTGAATCCAAGTTACCAGCTTTTGATTTTCCAAACCTGGTATCCATCCCATCACTCATATGCCAAGTCTCTGATTACCAGCCAATTTGACTCAAAAAAGATTGATTACGAAGAAAATTTGACAACCAATCAGCTACCTGCCTTGCAGGACCATTTGGAATATGAAAAAGAAATTCCTAGAAAGCATGAACTTGAGAACGCCGACTTGTTTCCTGAGACCATCAAAGGATCAACCACCGAGCTATCAATTTATCTCTTGGGCAAATTCAAGCAGCCTACTTCTCAAGCACATGAAGCCTTACAATGGTGGAAGTTCTGTGAATTCTGCTTATTTTTATATTATTGTTTTCCATTTAATAACATACTGACTTCAATTGTAATAGGCTCATAGCCGGGATTTTCCGATCTTGGCACTCCTTGCGCGGGACTATCTCGCTACCTGTTCAACCTCGGCAAGCGTGGGGAGGTGTTTTTCAGCTGCGTCAGACACATGCGGTCGCGATTGAGGCAGTCTTTCCATCCAAACCATTGAAAGGTGCGTGAGCTCCCATCAATGGTTGCTCCAAGGATTTGATCCAGATGGCAAATTTGAGCTGCCCCATAATATATTTGTACATGCCATGCAAGAGCAAGATCAAATGAAGAAAAAACGTGTTGCAGAAGAAAGATGATTTTTTTGTTTTTATTTATCTCATTCCAATTGATTTCTCCTGGCATGCCATGCAGACCAAAAATTTCGCAAAAAAAAATAAATGATTCCACTTTGATATGCATTTTCTTCATTTGACAAGTATATCAGGTACAGTACCAATAATGTATTGGTGTTGTATTGGTTAAGCAATACATTACACAGTATTGCTAAACCATGTATTGGCTTGCAAATACAATACACATGTATTGTATTGGTTAGCCAATACATGACCAATGCATTGTATTTCCCCATATTGGCTAACCAATACAATACAAATACATGGCCAATGTTGTATTGTATTGGATTGGATTCACCATTGGTGGCGGCAACCAATGTAACATTGGTCTACCAGACCGATGTTACATCGGCGGGTCCCACCAATACATTATGCCTTTGTTCTAATGTATCGGTGGGCCTGGCCGACTTAAAATTGGTCTGGGCAACCAATGTAACATCGGTTGCCTCTGGCCAACGTTACCGCGGGGGGTTGTAACCAATACAACCCCTTTTGCAGTGACTCAACCTGATTGATAAGAGCCTGTTGCTTCTGTATGTTGTTGGTTTGAGAAGCTTTGGCAATACGTTTAAACAAGTCCTGGTGCTGCTTTTCAAGGAGCTTTGACTCCTTGCAACAAGAGCTACCTTCTTCAATTTTCCTTTTTTCTGCTTTGATACCGGCCGGACGTTTCCACGCAGCACTGTCTTCTTGGCCTTTGGCATTAGGATTTGGATGGTTGGTAGCATTGGGAGCCGGACTTCTGACATTGTCTTCAGTTATTGGCTGCAACGCTGTGCCAGCTAGTGCTCTTCCGACCGTTCCTTGCTTTCCCTTTCTTAGCCATATTTTGCCATTTGACGACCAGCTTGAGGAGATTCCACGTGCGCTCAAAGGTGAATTGTCAACCTTCTTGCTTGTGGTATGTCTGCTTTACTTTGACTAACCAGTCAAATGGTGCAGAACCCAATGCTGGGTTTTTGGTGATTTGATTGTAGATTGATGTGAATAAGAGCGTCTGTTTCTCAAGGGTCTTCCATCTGCATGTAACAAGGGATAAAATGATGAGATTCAGCCTAAAACAAGGGCCAGAAGAAAGGAAAACTGACCTGTTTTGGAGAACATTTGCGTCTCTCTGAGGACCCGGCGTGAATGGATTGTAGTCATTGGCAATGCAAGAGAAAAAATTTTCTTTGCCTTTCTGATTGGCAGTAATTGGGTCCTGGGAAATCTTAGACCAACTTTTTGCCAGTTGCTATTCTTCTTCAGGAAGAAACTTTGGTGATCTTTTTATTTTTGTTTGGCTTCTATTAGACATCATGTTGGTGGTGTAGAAACGTGATTGTTTGCTAGTCTTTGTGCTGGGGACTAGTGGATTTTGTTTTATCTCTAGGATTAGCAAGGGTCAAGTGTAGCACCCGCTAGCTCAAAAGTTGAATCTGAGCTAGTTCAATTTGGTCTTATTCAGGCCCAATGCTGTTGCTGTGAGGGGCTAAGTCCCCTAATCTGGTCTAACTTGGCGCCCAATGCGGATGCTCTTAGGGCTCGGCAACAAACCAATTAGCTTGATTCTCTGTAAGGGTTTGTAACTTTACAAACCCCTACAGAGGCTTGTTAGATAGGCCTAGCAAGACCAGCTTTAAGAAAACTGGTTGCATAGCAAGACCAGCTTTAAGAAAACTGGTCCAACACATCCCTAACCACACCCAACACTACACTCAAAGAGTTGGGAGGGGAGGAGCACAGCACACTCTCTCCCTTCCTGGACCAATTGTTCCTGGAGGGGAGAGAACACTTTATCTCTTCCTTGACCAATCAGTCCCAGAGGGAAGAGAACACTCTCTCCCTTCCTTGACCAATCATTTCCGGAGGGAGACCAATTGGTCCTGGAGGGGAGAGAACACTCTCTCTTTACCTTGACCAATCAGTCCCAGAGGGAAGAGAACACTCTCTCCCTTCCTTGACTGATCAGTCCCAGAGGGAGACCAGTTGGTCCCAGAGGAAAGAGAGTGAGCAGAGTGAGCTCTCTCCCTTCTTGGACTGATTGGTCTCAGAAGGGAGAGAGCGAGTAGTGTTTATGGTCTCTCTGTTCCTGGAGGGGAGAGTTGCCCAAGGTGTACATATCTTGTTTTGCAGTTGATCAATGGCCCAGTTGATAAGTGTATGGTACTGATACATAGCAACAATGCTAGAAGTGTATGGCGGTGTGCGGGTCCTCTTTGTTGAGGACTGGGTTGTGACATTGCTGTGACAGTCAATCCATGAGGTTAGAGTGGTGATGGAGGAGAGTGAGGGTTTCTGTTTTGTCTTTGCTGCACCACGTGCCCGTTGTATTTAGTCTATGGCTGTCTACGGCCGGCCGGCCCTCTTCTCTTCACCAAGTTGAGGGACCAAGACCGGGACACTTACCGTGAGCCAATTGCCATTGCCAGACACGCCATATTGCTGTCACAGAGTGCTCCTTAAAGTTTAAAAGCCTAATCTACCAAACTATTTAGTGTACCCATGTCTGGAGCTCTCCTTGTGTCAGTGGATAGACTTTGGTGCAATCACCTTGAACAAAAGATCAGAATATTCCAACAAATCATCTCCCAGCAAAAGATTTTACCAACCAAACAATATGGTCGATAGCCAACAGCAAATTGCGCAGCTGCAGTCCCAACTCAATGACTTGCAAACTGTCATGCATCAAAAAAATGATATGATAGCTAAACTCAGTGCCGCCGTGAGAGCACAGGCTTTGGCCAAAACCAACCAAAACAATTTTACCGCTGTGGTAGTCATTCAATGACAGAAATTTTCAATTTTTCTCTGACTCTATTTTCCCATCATTATTCCTCATTTCTTTCTTATATCTCATTTTTTCTCACACAACCACTCACATATCAACAATTATTATTCAAGAATCAGATTCTAAAGCTAAATTTACCCTTAGTCACCTCTGACAGAATCTCATTTACTCCGCTGGATCAAAAGTTACGGGTACACCAATATACTCACTCGGCCAATTCCAGCTACAGACACCAAAATCACAAACCCCTCAAAACCTCAATATGACCTCAAAAACACATTCTAAACACAAATTGATCCCAGGAAACAATTCACGGAATCTTGGTTACATGACTGGATCAGGAGATATGGCCAATATTAGTTCCAACACCCAGTTTTACCTCAGGAACCTCAGTTTCACAGCACCAATCACACACACACATCTGTGACAACATTTTTCTCAACTTATATACATACTTGATAGCCCATATTTTAGCTAAATACATGCTTTTCATTGCTTAATTGATAGTGCACAGCCTTATTTAGCTAAATGCATACTTTTCATTCCTTAGTTGTTAGTACACAGCCTCATTCACCTTAGTGCATACTTTTTCACTCTTATTGCATACTTTATAGTTTATTTCCATACTTTGCACAGCCTTGCACTGCCTTGCACTGCCCTGACCAGCAGAAATGCCTCATTTGTACTTCCCTTGGAGCTAAAATCGCTCATTTTTGTCTATTTAAGGGGCTCTCTTCCAGTTGTTTTCCCCCCCTTCCTCACCAGATTCTGTCCCCAGAATATATCTCCACCTTATATTTTCACACACCCTTATATATCAGATATTAGTGTACTATCCCCTATAGTTGACTACTGGTCACTCCTCTGTTGAGGTTTTATTACTCTTTAGCAATTACATACTCATTCATCAACTCTTAGTTATACTAGTCACCTTCATTGGTGTAAGACTGTTGAAGGGTAACCCCTAACAGACCCTTACCCAACTAGGTTACCAGACCCTTACATAACTTAAGACCCCTCTCATATATACCCACTTACCATTAGGTAGCGGGTTCAATCCCTGGTTGTGGCGTCAGCTCCCAAAACTCATTTCACATTACAAATCATCATCATCATCATCATCCATCCATTTTTGGTAGTAGCGTCAGCTCCCAAAACTCATCAGCTTAACACATCCTCATCATACATATACACCCTCAAAATTCACCATCATCATCATAATACTCATCACCACTCATACTGGTCTACACTCATACTCATTAGCACTCATACCCATTAACCATCTACACGTATCATCACCGCCTATCATCATCACCTATTATCATCATCATCACATACTTATCTCATCAACATCATCAGTCATAGTTAACATCATTAAGCATCATCAACAACAAGTATAAGTATAACTATAAGTATTGTTTCCGCAGACATCTTGAACTAACCGTTCCTATCACTATAAAAAAACTGCCAAGAAAGCTTGGTGGTCTTGTTTTTCTGATAGTATAGAAGGGCAGAGCTTGAACCTCCATCATCCCCTTCTCCATTCAGCAAAAGGTTTTTACTAACACTTTTGAGTCTTACACCGCCTCCACCATCAACCTGGCCAACAAAATAGTGGAGCAATTTGTTAAGTCGCCAAACAAATTCTTTAAAGAAGTGAACCACCGCAAACCCCAACTCTCCTTTGACAGATCCAACTATTCCAAATGTGAGAACGCTGTTGACCGGACTCTCCAGCATGCTTTTGTCCGCGAAAACTCCTTGCTGAATGACAAACGGGACAATTTTCAACAGCTTAATTCTCTCCCAAACAAATCCGTCGCAGTGCTGATGCGCAGCACTCTTGACAAAGCTCTGCTCTCAATCATAGAATCCAACAAAATTTCCTTGTCAAAGGAACTGTTTGAGCTCTTGCAATCCAAATGCAAGAGATCAGGACAACATCACAAAGTCATCCTGACCCAAAAGATACTCAAATTTGCCTCAGAGAAGGCACCTGCTAGAGAATCCTGGCTAGCCCAATTTTGTTCCATCATGTCAGACGTTGAACGCACCAAGATCTCAGTCAACGAGCTAGGAGGTCTGATCCTCCAGGCCTTAGCCAAAGCACCCCCCGAAACGGACTCAATGAACTTCAAGTACTCCATCAGCCAACCCCTTGACAACATGGTGATGATCCCAATGTTTGGCCAAGTGCCAACCCTTATCCAATCGGCATTAAGCAAGGTCACCAAGGGGCCCACGTTAAGCCCATCACCATTCCCTCCAATGTGGAAATGAAGATCAACGCAGTCAATGCTTGGCGCAGCAATGAGCCTTATGAGCCCCCACATTGCCGTCAACCCAATAACCCTGGCAATCAAAACGTCAACCCCAGCAAATTCTTGGTCAAGAAGGCCACTTTCTATTGAGGAAAGAGCCAAGCCACTTCTCTGAACAAGTGCTACGCTGTTCTTGCAAGTACTGTGGCAAGCTAGGCCACTGGTACTCCAACTGTAACCTCTACTGGGAGGATGTTTGCCACGGACAGTGTTGAGAGTAACAAGGCTGGAACACAAAGCACAAGACGGGTGCAGAGTGTATGTGGAAGAATGGTAAGTTAATCTCAAATAAAGAAGAAAAATAAGACAAAAGAAAATGAAACAAGAGAGGAAACTAAGGACTATACCTGGAACACAAAGCACAAGACGGGTGCGGAGTGGATGTGGAAGGATGAGGATAGTAATCCTTCCACATACACTGTTCCAGGTATAGTCAGATACAAGCTGTCACAGATGAATAAGAGTGTGACATGAAGTGAGAAGTGACATAGCATACAACAGACAAAACAGACAACCAATATACCTCAACAGATGGATTGAAGCCCCCCCACCCAATCACAATGAAAAGGGCTCTTGGTTTGTTCTGGCACCCAGAAACCCGGATTTCAACACCCCCACCCAGCCAGCACAGCAAGGTAGTCAGTCCAACAACCGCATTCAAAAGATTGACATACCTGATGCCAACAATGGCACAATCCTGCTAGACTCTGGCTTCACAATCAACGTGAGTGGAAAGTCCCGCTTCTTCTCTCTTACGTCAAGATTGAATAGCCCTCTGACTATCTCACTTGCAATCCCCAAAAATGTCGCTCCTATTGAATATGTTGGCAGCCTGATAATCCCCACACTGACCGGGACAATGAAGATCAATGATGTGTATTACTGCAAGGAGATCAAGGGATCAATTCTTTCAACCAGACGGCTAGTAGAGAAGGGATGGTCTTTTTCTTGTGTGGGAACGGATGCCAAGCTAGTTAATTCAGTGGGTTGTTCCTTTCATCTTAAATATGTCAACCACTGTTGGGTTACAGATACTAGCTATGACCAAGAAATGATAAAGAATATCTCCCAAAAACCACCAAATGAGCTGTACAAATGGCATGCTTGCCTTGGCCACGCATCAGAGCCCGTCAACATGATAACATTCCTCCGCAAGTACCTGCTGAAAGTCAAGCTGTGCAGCAAGCCTTTCTTCTGTGTTCAGTGCGCTAAGAGCATCTTCAACGGACTTGCTAGAACGGGACCCAACACCCTGATTTGGCGAGTTGCGCCAAAAATTGAAGACCAGTGAAACCAACACCCAACTCGCCAAACCGCTTCAGGGTTGTCCCAACTTGCCACAACTTGCTCACTCTGGCGAGTCTCTTCCAACCCAACAAATGCATCTCAGGGCACACAACCCTTTTTGCAGCACCACACCACACCACCAGATTTCGTCACTCCTCCACATGAAAAATACCTCTGAAGAATAGCTGGAATCAATTTTTCCCTCTCTGCTTCCTGGCTTTCCGCGCAATCAGTTATTGATGTGGATTTACACAAAACACCGACTTAACAAAATAAAGAAAAAAATAATAATTCTACACGAGTTCCTCCAAAAAAAAGATAAAAAATAAAGATAGTGCTTCAGGGACCGTTGGAGATGCTCTAAATCCAAAGCGATTGACGCCAGTCAACGGCGCATCTTCCAATATTCCCCGCAATAATCCCTGCATGGACCTCTGCATGACGGATGTAGCCGGCCCCTTCCAAATAGACATCAACAGGTGCCAATACATTATCACTTTCTGGAACCATGCTAGCACGTACACATATTGCGCACTGATGGCAACTTGCCATGAGGTCCCGGACAAGATCATGGTGTGGGTCCTCCATCTCAAGAATACTGTTGGACGTACTCCCTTGTAGCACCTCAACCCCTCTGAAAACCTGTTTGAAAATTTCATTTTCTATCACTTTGTTATGGTCATGGGATACGTCTCCAGATGTATTCCAGCAGATTCTGTAAATGACTCTGTATTGCTGCATGCACTCAGCTGGATACACAATCTCCTTGTTTAAAAGCCCATGCCTACTCCTGCGTACTCGGACTCCAGACTCTATACAGTCACATGTGGTGATCTGTATTAAAAATTATCAAGTTACAAGGAAATGGTGGAGCAGGTCAATGAGTTGTTTGATAGGGCCCAGATGGCCTAGCGGTAACCATCACCCACGGAAGCTTGGTGTCTCCCGTGTGAGGCATAGTTTACATCGGAGAATGTACGGAGTCTAGTGTTTGAATCCTGGCGAGCCCAACCCCTAACCGCTTCCCCTTCCACCCTTGGACAACTACACATCCCCTTTCATCTTTGCAAACCATTTATTAGTTGTCCACTTTATAAAACCCCTTGGCCCACCAAACTCCGCTTCTCAATTTCAATACCCGTTAAAGAAACCATTGTGAACAAACCTAGCATAGTACTAATCTAGCCAGAATGTTAGCAAAAATCAACCCTCAGATATGTGTGTGTACATACAATTACAAAGATATTTGAAGATGCATAGTGCGCAATGTCACATCAAATCTGCACTTAAAAAAATAAAAAAATAAAAAGAGTTTTTTTGATCTAGCAGGCAGCGGAAATGAGACCCGGTATTTCAACCCTGGAGCCGGCCGGCTCAAAGATGAGATGACTACCTACGTGGGCACCTTGCCCGCTTGACTGTAGCTCATGTGGTTCATTTGCAATCACCCTTTGAGTGAAAATCAAACTTAAAAACACTGAGAAATTCAAAGTCCTCACACTACAACAAGCACTTAAGTCATAAGCCTCCCATTGGGAATGGGAGGATGCTTCGCATCCGGGCACTTTGGGCGCCCGATCCCATCGGGAGGCTTAGTTAAGCTAGTGACGGTGGTACCACGCTGCAAGCCAGTACATCAAGCTCCCGCTGGCGTCCCACCGGCCATTTGACCTAGCCTAACTAAGCCTCTCGAACGGAGTGTCCGGGGGTTGGGTTAAACTAGCCATTTGACTCGCTCCGAGGTTCAACATCACGGCGCCTGGGCATGCCCTATAATTGTCGCCTACTGACATGCCGTTTGCTGCTGACATTGCCTTACAGGGCATCAATGAGCCTGTAGATTCCTCCCGACACAAACCGTGCTCGTATTGTCATGTATATAGATCACCTAGTCACTCGTGTATGTATTTATCTGGAATCGGAGTACATACCGATTCAAGTCGCAAAAAAAAAAAAAAAAAAAAGAAAATGACCACAGAATAGTAGTAGAGCAGAACTGCAATATTGGGACCAACGCTTCATCATCAGGCCCAATTCGATGTAGAGCCTGGAGGGCTGCTGAAATCCCCAACGGCAACCCCTCAGTCTTCTTTTCCTCTCCTGATGAAGGATATCATGCTTTCTCCCTGCTGTCCCACAAATGCTGGGCCCCCTCCCCCCCTAGGTGTAATAGCAGCTCAAAATGGCAGTGTGCTCGCGGAGACAATACATGCGCACCAGTTCCTTCCCATCTGACTGCTTTTCTACAGCGCACGCTCGCAGTCCATTGCAAAGGTCAATCTTTTGTCTCACCCCCCCCCCCCCCTCTTACAGAGGTTCCCCCCCCCCCCCCCCCATTCCCGAGATACGTTTCTCCTTGGGTGGTGGGTGGTCAGTTTTCGCGGCCAGAAAAATCCTTGTTTCATCAATGACCACAGAAGATAAATTTTGTGAGAGGGAAGGTGAATCTAAACAAAAAAAGATGGGTAAGAATATACAACAAGATGGTAGAGTAGTGAGAAGGTATTGAGGGGCGGTTAAGATCAGCGTCTAGAAGTGAAACCGGGGATGAGAAGAGAGGAGAGGATCCAGTAGCGAGAGAGGGGAGGGTAGGAGTGGTCCAAGAGTCTTGCGGGCATGAAGTACTGCTTCCTGAACGGGATCGTGGTGACGAGAGTGAACAGGTAGCACCACACCACCCCGCCGCCCCGGGGGAGGTAGGGCAGCAGAAAGGGCTCAACCAGAATCCCGACCGGCTGCGCTAGGAAATATACCGCCGAGCCGGGGAACTCGTGGAACAGGATGTGCGGGCTCGGGTGGGGCTGTCTCGCGATGAAATGGAGTGCTGTCATTTGAATTTGCGAATCCCTTTTAGCTTTGTGCTCTTTTAAAAGAATTTTTAGAATGGGAAGGCCAAGAATAGATAATACTGACCATATTCGTGCAAGATGGCGCTGACTACAAAACAGCCCAGCATCCCGGCAAGTCTCTGCAACTTGGGATTGAGGCCGAGGGTTCTAGCGAGAGTAGCGGCGGGGGAACCGCCGACGATGAGGAAGGACTGTCTGAAGTTCTGGTGCCAAGCCTTTCCCCAGAGATGAGCGAGGGAGGGGGCGGCATGGGGGCTATTGAACATGGGGACAAGAGTTCTGGTATCGCAGGAGCGCATCATCCATTCGGGAAGATGGAGCAGGTGCCGGTGGAGCAAGTTGATGAGGTGGATCAGCAGGCTGAAGTACCCGAACATCAGGTCGATCTGGCTGACGAGAAAGTAACCGAACGCTAGACTCGCTAGCCCCTCCGCCACCACCCTCTCTCCATAGAAATGGCTGAATCCTACCAGAGATCTTAGTGCCCCGGTGGGAGATCCGTGATCGCGACATAGGATCGAATACCCCGTGGCCACCACATGCACCAGATTCATCTTGTACATCCTCTTGATAATATCCAACGCATTCTCCCTGCTTGGGGGTGCCCTGACTCCCCATTCATACTGAATCCCCCTCGGCCTATTGATAATCAAAAAAAGAGAAACGGCATTTAACTTCAGATCGAGGGGAATTGGGGAGGGTGAGCGACGACTGACGAGGAGACGAGTTCGAGAGTCCAGGTCAGCCAATCTGAAAACGCGGAGGAAGGACTATTCGGATGAGTAATTTTTTTTCCTGTGGAAGGGTCGGTTGGAGAAGAGTGCGTCGGGGAGGAGGGAAGGAGGAACTCGGTGCGTTTGAAGATTTTTCCCTGTTTGTAGGTGGAAAGGAGTCCCCAGTGGAAGGATCTAGCGGCGACGGTGAAGCTTGCGCAGGCGAGTGCCAGGTTAGGATACCCGCTCCGGGTCGTGGGTGTGAAGCAGTAATCGACCGGCAAACGCAGACTCGTGTATACGCTCCACGGCATGAGGACCAGCAGTCGGATCCATCTCAGGGATCGAAGGTGGGAGAACTTGGGATACAGCGTCCCCGCTAGAAGCACGCTCGGCAGAAGATATAGCAGCGAGAACGTGCTCACTGATTCGCACCCGATCACTTCCAGCGGGCGGGTGTAGGTCTTGATGAGCGGGTCATGGGCAAGGAGCGTTCTTACTGAATCCAGCACCATTTCGAAGGGCTGTATTAATGTTCTTCCGGTCAGGAATCAGGAATCAGGAATAAGGGTGGACTCTTTATAGTTTTTATGTCTAGTCCTTCTTTTTTCAAGCGATCAAAGAATTTGAAATTGGTAGTAAATACTTTGTAATTGGACTTGAAGGTTACGTATTTCCGCCCGACAAACCATCCACTAAAAAAAAAAAAGGAGAACAGTCGAGGTTTCTTTGGCTATGTAGTTGAGAGAGTGCAATATTACGATGGGGCCCAATATGTTAAGTTGTAAGGGACTGGGGCTGAAGATGCCTGTACACTCCTCATCAGCTCGCCCAGACTCAGTAACAGTTCATAAGTGGCGGTTGCACAAGAGTGATGACATACCGGTCGATCGGCGCATACTTTTCGGTGGATGATTAAGGTGCATGCAACTTGCCGGTGGAGTGGTGATGCACCAAGTGGCAAGGATATGTACTTTTGAACTTTCTAAAGTTATCCGCACCCTGGAACTCCGAACTCCGAACTCCGAACTGCAGTCTGATCCGGCTGTCGGAGTGAAAGAGAACTGTATGCAGTGCTGATCATGTCATCATCAAGATCCGACGAAGCGCATACATCCATCCATCTCAGCATCCATCCGAGTGGCTGACCAATCGAGAACAAAAGCTTTTTTACATACAGCCGTTCTCATAAAGATTGTCGTGTCGGCTGGATCCACAGGCCAAAAAAAGGTTGGATTTTCTAAAAAAAACTGAGCCAAACTTAACCCTGCAGCTGAATTACACACAGTTTGGCAGGGAAAGGTTAATTCTGCAGATAGAATCTGCAAAATTTACTGAGTTTTTTGGCAAATCCAGCCTTTTTTTGAGCTGGTAAATCCGAATAAGCTGGACAACCTTTGTGAGAACGGCTGTAAATAAATAAAAGGGGTTCCTGTCCGCTTCCCCTTCCCGGAGTTGAGTCTTGAAGCTGAAAGAACTTGAAGTGGAAGGTACTATTATGTACATACCAGGATGAGTGCACCCAGTGGCAAAAGCACATATCTACATATCTTGCGCTCATTCCTGAGCTGTGTGCTGCTGCCCTTGACCACACGGGCTGCTGTCCTCCCTTTCTGGAGGTGTTCAGCTCCTTTTGATGAGTCTACAGTCCCATTCATAAAATTGTGTTCTTCTCTATCTTATGAGCCAGGCTGTGAAAGGGGGAAGCCGAGAGAATAGCGTGGCGAAAAAGGGAACAATGTGTACATTTTCTTTTCTCTGGGCCAATATTGAGTACAGTGACCGTGCCATGGCTGCCGAACAGTGTTCATGTTGTTGTTGTGTCGACTCACCGCGCACAAGTGAAACCTGTTATATTTAAAAGAGTAAAATAATCTGTGCAAAACTATTTAGAAGGACAGACTGAAGACAAGAAATTAAATGTGTTCTTCTACACCCAATCAGAATGCGATCCTGGAGCGACTACTGAAGAAGTTCTCACCACCCATCGAGCCATCGGTCGTGTTCGCCATCAGCTCAGACTACAACCTCAACCATCCATCGCAGGAAGCAGAACTGGATCGCATCCTATCAGAACTCATCACCCCAGAATCACGCGAACAGCAGTGGATCCAACACATCCAATCCATCTCCCCTCAGACATCTGAACACTTCATTCAGCAAGTAATCGATAATGCTCCTGAACCTAAAACCTTGCCACACATCATAGATGTTCTGTTCCCTCAAACACCAACACCACCAACACCACCACCACCACCACCACCACCACTACCACCACCAAATCAACATCAAAAACGAAAAAAACCACCGAAAAATGAGACTACCTTTCTTCTCACCGACTTATTACAAAGAGGGAATCGTCAGCAGTCGAGCGAACAAGTTCAGCATCACAAGGAGAGGAACTCGATCAACAACGACTGGATATTCACGGAGAGCCAGATAGCCTATGTCGCTACGTTGCTGGACATAGAGGCCAGTAAGATCCGCAGCATCTGCCATCGGAAGAACGGGAACCTCGTACTGGCATTAGAAGAACTGTTAAGCGTGACAGAGTATGAGAAGTCAAAGGAGATCCCACAGCGCCAGGACCAATTCGACTTGCAGCTCGACTTCTTAAGGAACGCGCTCTCGACCGTCAGCGATGAGGTGCTCACGAGACTCTTGGTCGTCACGGATATGGATCCGGGGAATGCACTGGACCTGTGGATCTTCCTGGACGAGCTACACGCGCGGGCGGGCTCGGTCGCCGTGAACCAATTCCGACACGCCCACCAGGGAAGCTCCTCCTCGGTATCCCTCCCGGCCACCCCAACCAGCAACGCGACGAAGCCCACGCGGGCGTCGCTCCAAACGTTGAGTCCTGCAGCGACGACCCACGAAGGGTCCACAACCACACCCACCCTAGCCCATCAAGCGCGTGACATTGAACACACCCTTCAGGTGTTGCGCTCGCGCAGGGAGCATCTGCGCCAGAAAGCCAGCTCGTCGCGGCAGCAGCTGCTTGCCAGCAGCAGCGGTGGGGGGACGGGCACGCCCAGCAGGCAAGCTTTACAACACACTATCTCGGCCATGTACGCCGCCGACGCTCACCGTCTCGGCGGCCAGATCCAGGAATGGGAGCGACACCTCGCCTCCCAGACCGTCGCCCGTCGCCAGCGACTCGCCAACGACCCCTTCTCCATCGACCTCCATGGCCTCACCAGACACCAGGCGCTCCCCGTCACCCGCCACTATCTCCAGGAATGGTGGGCCGCCCAGTCTCGTAAGTCACTCCCTTCCTCGTTTTTTTTTTTTTTTTTTTCTCGTCTTCTGTTCCCCCCCACCCCCGCTCAAAGCTTCTCTCCTCTTCTCTCCTCCTACACTCCGCCCTCGCCCGCGGTACTCTGCTGCAGACTCCGCGAACACCTTCAACACCTCCTTCGTCCATCCCTTCCGGATCATCACGGGCGCAGGCACGCATTCGGCCCATTCGCGGCCGGCCTTGCTGCCGGCGATCACGGCCCGTTCGTCCTTTCCTCCTTGCTCCATCCCCCTTCTCCTGAATGAAGTTTCCTGATTTCCTGATTTTTTTTTATGCCTGGGGATGGGGGATGAACATGACGGGATACACATCAGTCTTACAGCAGGAGCGCTGGAAGTGGAGGCCCGAGGACCATAGGGCTGACCGCCCCATCGGCGCCCTCCTCGTTGTCGGCAAACTCCGCAGCTAGGCTTCGACCCTTGACCGCGTTATCCCTGTGGCCATGCTTCCTTCCCTTTTTTGTTTTTTGCATATCTCTTTTCCTCTCTCCCTCTCTCTCATCCTCTCCTTTCCTTCCATGTATCTTCTATACATACTTCTTGTTTTATTGGGTTGTATTCTCTAATACCTTTTCCGTTGTGTACACATTGTGCCGCTCACCTTTTCCCGACGTTCCCCTAACAACCCATTGCTTTTTTTTGATAGTACAGTCATATTTCGCTTTTTTTTAGTATTGGTGTATATGTAAAAGAAACACTTGATATATGTGCCAGAGCTTATATATATATACATATATATTTACATGTTTGCATGTATGTACATTATACTCACAAATATCTTCAAGTGGACCCATTCAAAATCAAGCAAAGATACACATATTTATGAAGATCTGATATGGCAGATGAAGTTGGTCCAGTGAGAATGAGCTTGTCAGTATGATCATGGACCCCGATGGCTAATCACGTACAATTCATGGAAGAGGGTGGTACGAATTCAGCTCAGGGGATAAAGGCGAAAGAAGGAAAGAAGAGGGAGTCACTGGATGACTTCCCATTGCCATTTACTTAAGGCTACAGATGCCATTCTAAATTCTAAATTTGGCCAGATTTTCAAAAAAAAAAAAAGGATTTTGGACTTGATACTCATTGTTGGGATATTTTAAGAGGTTTGGAGTTTTTGGTCAAAAATCTAGAATGACAGCTCTAAATTAATAATTTAAAATCCTGTAAACCCTAGTGACGGGAAGTCATCCAATTCATGTGATACACAAGAGTATCAAAAAGCTCTTGTTCTTGACGCAGCGGGCAAAATGACCCCCCCCCCCCTCTTAATAAAAAGTATCTTACATAGTCAATTCCTTCTCTTGCTTTAAACAAAAATCAAGGAAATTGAAATCTTGTTTCATTACCTTCCAGAAGGATAAGTAGTATCCTTTGTAACATTTAAGAAGCAAGTTTTCTTGATTTAACAATGTAAGCAAGATTGAGAGCAGATTTTGTTAAAGGTGTGTTAATTCTTGAGAGGGTTTTTTTTTTTTGAAGAATATGCATGCCCATGATCACATTGAAAGTGTCAAGACTATATTGAATCCAGAGAGATTCACACATGGCACACATTTCCAGGTTT
Organism: Puccinia coronata f. sp. avenae; assembly: GCA_002873125.1. Lineage (NCBI taxonomy): Eukaryota > Fungi > Basidiomycota > Pucciniomycetes > Pucciniales > Pucciniaceae > Puccinia > Puccinia coronata. The sequence goes on from PGCI01000040.1 coordinate 164,993, forward strand.
CCGTACAATTTCTTAACCGTTTTATTGGTTCAATAAAAAAAAAAAAAGAAAAATGATGATGATGCCTCAAAATGGGATCCTCAGGCTCTTGTAGGATTCAATGTTGAGCCACCCTATTGTGTGACCTCTTGGATATCTGACAAGAAGTATATGTGAACAATGAAGAGAGGAACTCCATTAAGGATAATGTGCAGGTACACCTGCATGCATATAATGGGTTTGTGTGGTTCAGATTGACTAATTCAGAAGCAATACAACACAGAACAGTAGTCACCAGTGATTCTTTTTTTTGAGTGGGAAGGGGGCAAAAAACAACACTACATAGATGGTGGTCCCAATGAGAGATTGTGGGACTATGAATTAGGTTTCCCTTTTTTTTTTTGGCTGTATGAATAAAGAAAGAAATTTAAGGGGTATATATGGATGTTGTATATGTCAGGCTATGTATGTTGCTGTTTTTTTTTTGGTGTGAAGGTCTATGATCAGCTTGTAAGGATGACTGAGTGGGCCTATGGCCAATGGGAGTCAAATGTCTAATGTATAAATATTTATGTGGAGGAAATGGTGGGACACACCTCCCTCAAGTGCACATATATACCTGTAATAGCTGTATGGCCCACCCTTTCTGATCAGGAGCTCCAACATAGGCCAGCCATTGTATATCCCTTTTTCTGGTTAGGAAATTAATGGGTCCAGTGCTGAACAACTCATTTCCATGTTAAACCACTTATGTTTCCAGGACCTACGTAGCCGTAGCGGCATGCATGCATGTTGTACTGATAGTCAAAAGTTCATTCATCCATTTCCATGATAATCAAAGTAACATCAGGTATATTGTCAACGACCAAAAAAAAAAAAACGCCGGTGGGGGTATAGATGATCATCAAGTCATAATTGTTTGTGTTTTGTTCATTAGCTAAATATGTTTTTTTTCTTCGGTGATGTGTATGCTAATAATACAAAAAAAAAAAAGATAGATAGGAGGAAGAAAAGAATGAGAAGTCAGAAAAGGCGCTAACCCAAAACGTCCATATGTTGTCATGATCATAAAAAGTGGAGGGAGAGGGTATATGATATGAGAGATAAAAAAAAGGGAAGGCATTGTGGGGCTAGGTTTCAAAGCAAAACGAGATGATGGATGGTGATGGTGTTCTCATGTATGATGTGCAGATGGTGATGTATGGTTATCTAGAGGGAAAGACAAGAAAAGAGGTGGATGGAAAGGACTGGTGCAGGCATGAAGAAAGAAGAAAGAAGGAATCCGGCCCCAACGTCCATCAATTTCTGTTCTGTTTCTGTTGCCTGCCTCTGATCATGATGATGAAAGGGAGCTATGAATTGAGCCCGCAGCTCTTGACTAATGTGTGCCGGATGAGCGCGTCTCGTCTGTTAAACGATCTCCCGCACTTCGAGCACCGGTGTTGTCGCTGGTCGATGTGCGAGGATTTGTGTCGCGTGCTATATACCATGTTGTGCAGTGGAGAGAGCCAAGTTGTCAATCATCAATGAGAAAAAGAAAAAAAAAGAAACAGGATCCAAGGATCCAATATTACGCGATGCTCGAACATCACGTACAGATCATAGTTTCGGGTGAAGCTCTTGGGACATAGGGTGCATTTGTACGGCTTGTCCTGGACGGCCGTGGGCTGCGTCGATGGCAGGGCCGGCTGCTGGCGCGAAGGCAGGGGCTGGATGGGACGAGAAGGCTGATGAGGGGCGGACGCGTAAGGAGCTGCAAGCATTTCAGGATGCGGCTGCTGCTGCTGATGATGATGGTGAGTCGGCCACGCTTCGCCCGGCTGCGTCTGGCACGTGCCGGGAAGAACAGACGGGCTCGTCAGCAGGTCTTCGCTCCCCGGCCCGCTCGAGTACGTCTCCGCTTGCTTCTCTATCACCGCCAGTAACTCCATCTCATCCATCACCGGCTGCTTCGTCCATCCAATCCGTTCTGCTAACCCTGTGATTAGCATGTCGAATCACGTCACATCAGAATCATCTCTACAAACAATTTCTTTTCCTTGTCTTTTTTTTTTTTTTGGGGGGGGGGGGTGGCTTACATGAGAATTGGCAAGGTTGTGCCTGCTCTGGTGATGGTGGTTGAAAGGGAGAAGAACGCTGGGAGGAGTAAGACTGGGTGAGAGTGGAGGAGCAGGACGAGTAGAAGCTGCTTGAAGGGCTGATATCTCCTTCCGCCTCGCCCTCTGGGTTCTGATCCTCGTCCGGCTTGTTCGATCGGCCCGCTGTTGTTGCTGTTATTGTTTTGTCTTGATGATGGTTAGGTTTCCCGAGTTCGGGGTGAGCAGTCGGCCATGGGGAAGCACGGATTGTCGTTGGCCCGTCGTGAGTCGTCGTCGCCGTCGTCGTCGTCTCCTCCTCTTCAGGTTTACGCTGCTCTTGTTCGTGGTTCAGTCTGGCTCGTTTCAGTCGGGATGGATGGCGGTCAAGCCCATCGTCGTAGGTGAGCAGTAGGTCCCGGGGTGATCGAGTGCACGACGACGATGATGACGATGATGATGATGGGCTGTACTGATATGGTGATGTCATCATCATCCTCGTAGTCGTCTGGCTGGTATTCATCGGCATCGAATTCGTCTGGTTGGTGATCATCGCTACATCCATCTTAATTTGCCAAAGCCTTTCAGGGATGGGTGGTATGTACGCTAAAGGAGAGGTATATACAAAAGGGCGGATGGTTAAGGGGGGGGGGGGGGGTGAAGTGTTTCCCCTTATCAGTCAGTCAAGTTCAGTCAAAAAAAAAAAATGAAGGCTCCTTTCTTTTTGGAGACAAAAGAAACGCGTGATGGGCGTATGTATGTACGTATGTATGTATGTGTCGGGGGAAGTGGACGGAGATTCGCACTGGCCGGGAGGTATGTACGCTTGTTTGGTGGCTCTTTTTTTTTTTTTTTGTCAATGTGCTGTATGATATATATCAGAATACATACGATGGGGGGTGGATGATATGATATTATGGATGTGGGTGGGTGTGCAAGTGTTGTGGAATGTTCTGTATTTATATTTCCATACATACGAGACAAACCTTTTGTCAGTTTTTGAATGCGGGTCGGTTGCGTCGGGTTCTGTTTCGCTGTCGCTGGTCGGCTCAGGCTGGCGGCCGCTGCTCGGCTGGGGGGAGTTCTCAGTTGAGTGTGTAAATATGTAAGTCTTGTTGAGAATGGGCAGAGTGGGGGCTGGTGGGTTGAGGTTCAGAGATAGGGGATGGTGTGTGTGTCTATCCAGTGTGGAAGTTTGACGCTGTTATGTTGATGCAGATGGGGTGCGCTTCTGGAGTCGCGGGTGGCGATCGAGTTCAGAGCCAGAGCCAGAGCCAGAGCCAGAGTCAGAGTCAGAGTCAGAGTGTCAGTGGAGACGTAGGATGGCAAGGAATTTGATTAATCGTCTGAGTTCCATCGGACATAAGCATGGCGTGGTGGAGATGAGCCTGTTCTTTTCTCTTCTTTTCTTCTCTTGCGTAACAAACCCCGAGTGTTCAATATGGCATTTTTTATGTAGTCAGCGCTGCCTCGGTCAAGTGCTCCCTTATATGTAAATATGTATTAATATTTCAATCTCAAAGCGTGACAAAACATTTGCAACTGACATCATCAAAAATATCTTCAAGTGATCTGTGGGGAGTCCGCGAGCGATGATGAAGTGACAGAGCAGTGCACCTTGGGTAAATTTCAGTGGGACTCGGTGATCAGGTGTATGTATCACTTTTCCCACTCGCTCTGATTCGGGAATCCGCTGCCATCGGAGGCTATTCGGAGCCGGTCATCCATGCTCCTTTCCTTCTTTCATTCTTTCTTGATCTGGATCAGATGCTCTGCCAGCTATGTAGCTCAATTTAAAAAAGGCTATTCATTATTTAGCAGAATGTAATGAGATGTTACAAACTCACGAGTCTCATGACGAACTTAAACATTCACATTGCGCTCTTTATCGATTCATCTCGTGCAATACTTGTCAGCGGATTATTATTATGTACAGCCCACATGTCCAGTCCTTTTATGATGCACGTCGTGGCTGGGATGAATCCTGCCTTCACTGCAAGATTGTAATTACATAACAGAGGGGTGGCAAAACCTCTTGGAAAGATCTTTGAACTTCATCTCAAGTGGAGAGTCAAGACTCAAAAGTGTTCCTTCTTGCGCAGGTTTGTCACATGATCGTAAACCAGGTTCACGCTCAACGGATTACATGGCACCCGGCGTCACGGAACCAAAGCTCGTGGCCGGCCCAGCCACGGCTCGGGATGGCGCTCCCTGCCGTTTTGACGCCTCATGGGAAAATTCTCATCTCCAAACTCCATCTTGTATTTATCGGAATCTACCGGAATCGTGACAAATCGGACCACCGTTCACCACCACAGCGGAGCCACTTGCAACTTGGAAGCTTTTATGTACATGCATACAAAATGATTGCATATACATGATTATACATACAGCCCCGTATTCTGGTGTAAGGATACGGTCCGGACCCTGCGTACCCGGGAGTACCCGGTCGGATACCGGGTCGGGTCGGATGTCGGACTGGGTCTGTGGACATCCGGCATCCGGCCGGATAATTGGCATTGTAGGGAGGGGGCTGAGAGCCGTGCATGATCACTAGTTCTTCATTTTTTTGCAGTAGCAATCATCATTGTTATTGTTTGTAAGGGGAAAAAAAGCAACCGGAGTGTAGGAATCAGAAAAAACGAGTGACAAGATAAAGTAAAACGAGTGACAGAGCTTTAGAGAAAAAAAAAGCAACAGGCGAAAGAAGAAATGAGCGACTTGAGAGCAATGGTGGGAAAGACTATATGCAAACATCATTGACGTCGATAATGTCATGCTTAACCCAGTCCTTCAAACAGATAAGTGACTCAAGGGTGTTGAGTGACATCCGATTGCGAGTGTAACTTTGAATGTGTCGGCCAACTGAGAAGGCTCGTTCGCACGGAGCACTCGAGGCAGGCACTGCTAAGAACGTTCGGGCCATATTTGCGAGTGATGGAAAGCGCTCGGTGTTTACTTTCCAATACACCATGGATGCAAAATCTGACAGGCGGTTCTGTCGATTCATCGACAGGGCCAAATTGCTGTCGAATGGCCGTGCGAATTGGGTAAAATCCTGGGAAATCGATCGATGGTCAACTTGACCGACTGAATGCCACGGCAATCTGCCGTCAACCTTTTGACGATAGATTGACGCCGTGGACGTCCTCGATCTATCGTCATGGTTGCCTCGCCGTCAGATAGTCGCAGCCTCGACAGTCCGACGTATCAAAATCCGATTGATAATCTTCGATTGATGTCATGTGCAATAGGTGTCTCTGGCCCAATGGTCAAGGGACTACGGCAGCAGTTGCCTGTCATCTGAGCTTGGGTTCAAGCCTCACTTTTGACACTTCTTCCTGTGTGTTGACAGATGTCAACCCGTGGGCCCTGAGAACCCTTTGGTATTTTGACGTTGGCATGCCAGTTAATCATCGTTGAATTCTTGTCAAGCCTTGACGGTAGATTGACAATATGCCTGGGGACCTCGGTTTGCCGTTGCACAGTGGCTGACGTGGAACCCGTCAATTTGACAAAGGACACCGCGGAATTATGTCGTCGACATGCACCCGCGGTGTAGAGAAGGGTGTTGCATGATTCGATTTCGCATTTCCCGCTCAAGTAGGCCTCAATCTCCTCATCCAGGGAAGCAATCTTTCTCTTCTTTTGCTTGTAGATAACTCTGCTAGAACGAGTTTTGGATTGTATTTCTTCATGTTGTTCGGAGGCTTCGCAAGTGTCGGTAACAAAGAACTTGCTAGCTTCGTCTGTAAATCTAGCCAAAACTTCATTGAGGGTGAGACCAACTAGAGCAAGAACATCCGAAGTAAGCTGCAAAAGTCTTCAATCGAGGATCAAGTAAAGTCGAGCAAAGATACACCGGTTTCTTGATGGCTGTGTGAAAGTACTCTTTCAATTTTGCCATCATGACTTCAGCTGGTGGAATGAGCTCCTGTGCTTCATATCTGGAACAAGTCTGACAAAAAAGTAAAACAACCTGATTCAGCATATGTACCCTTGCATTGAAGAAGGCGGCCAAAACTTACTGAGACTAAATCTTCAATTAACCAGATGTAAACTGGTGCGGCAAGAGACAATGTGACTTGTTTGCTGGGAGAGATCGTATTGGTTGCCTCCTTGAGTGGTTGCAAGAAATCACAAAGTTGCTGAATTTTCTCCCATTCATCAGGTTGCAGATTGTATTTTGCGGTTAGATCGTTCTTTTCGCAGAATAGTTTGATGCACTCTTTAAGCTTGAGTGCTCTTTGAAGCATGAAAAAATGTCGAGTTCCATTGCGTGCTAACATCAGCAATCATATTGAGTTTACTTCCAAGTATTGCTTTGGTGATATCTTGAAAGGCAGCGGCTTTTTGGGGTGAGTGCTTTAGGAAGGTCTGAAGACCGCTAATACGGGAAATAGCAGTGGAGATGTCAATTGCCGCTGGAGGATCATTCAAGATGGAAGAAAGGCCCTGCGGCGGCGAGATATCAATCGGTTTAGAGAAGGCTTTGATACTGTTTTGAGCAGCTAGATTGATGACATGTGCCATGCAGCCAAGTCGGCAATTATTGTTGTCAAAGGGAATCAAAGTGGCTAGATGGGAAGCCATAGTATTGTTGTTGGATGCATTATTGGCTGTGATACAAAACATACTATTTTTTAAGGAATAGTATTCAAGAACTTCGGCTAGGTGATTGGCTAGTGTTACTCCAGAGTGATTTCCTTCAACAAGCTTGGCGGCCAGGACCATTGACTTGAGCGCATAGTCTGTGCTGATCCAGTGTGCCGTAACTCCGAGAACTGAGACGTTATTTGGGGATGTCCAGACATCACAGGTTAAGCTGAGCTTGGAATCAAATGTTTCAAATTGCTTTCGAAGAGCATTTTGTCCTTGCTGAAAAGCAGTCCAATGAAAGATGCTAGGGTATCTTTGCCGCAGAGAGGAGACTTAGTTATGGGATTGCAGAGTCGAAGAAGGCTGGTAAAGTTGTCTTGATCAACAACCTGGTATGGAATGTTGCTACTGATGAAAAATCTAGCAACGGCGGAAGTCAAACTGTTGCGGGTGAGCTTCTTAGATGCTTTGCCAGTTTTCATAAAAGCTGTGATGGCTCCGATGTTGTTAGACTGAGCGTTGCTTTGTATTCCATGGCAGCTGTTCAAGTGATTGCTCATGCTTTTTGTTGAGCTTTTTTTGTCGACTGCAAGTTTCTTGAGGCATAAAACTGAGCCTCCTGGGACACGACTTGCCTGGCAGATATTGTAGGACTTATTGCCAACAGTCTCAGTCTTGAAATACTGCCATACCCAACTGATCTTTTTTGAGTCTTGAGGTTGAGAGTTGGCAGCATCTGATTCCGGTATTACTTCTGCAATGTCGGAGTCAGATGAAGCTTCAATAGTTCTTTTTTTGGAATTTGGAGCCATATATTAAAATAAAAGCTTCAAGAATATTTAATATTAATCCAAAAAAGGAATAGATTTTTGGTTGAGCAAATAACACGGAGCGAATCAGATACCAGAGTCCATGCCACCATCGTCCAGAGGTTAAAACTTGAACTGATGTGCCTCTGGAGTCTGGAGTCTGGTCACAGTGACCACGTGGACGTTGCAAACCTCACATGGCATTGTCTATCTGCCGATGCAGCCACTAGTGCGTTACTGCGACCCTTGAGGTTTGATAAATCAGCACAATTAAGGAGCTGAAGGTCTGGAAATCATGTTGCTACCTTGTAGTTGGCAACACACATTGCAGAAACCATGTTTTTGACATAAGAACTTCACAGTAGGAAATTCTAGACTCCAGTGCCCAAGATGGCAAAAAACCCGCCGGATACCCGGCGTCGGAGCCGGATATGCCGGATCCGGATGTTGGATGAGCTCTATCCGACCCCGACCCGCCGGATCTTATCCTTATTCTGGTGTACCTTGTGACAGATGTGTGGAGATGTGAAACCCCGCTCCGCTCACATTTCACATTAAGCCATTATGTAATCATTGTACTATTTAGTCCCCATTCCTCCGGCCCCTTCCTAGCTTGGTAGAGATAAAACTAATCAGTCTATCCGTGCTACCTGTGTTTGCATGGGAAGCAGGAGAATTGGAGAATAACGTACACTTTTTTTTGCGCAGGGTTGATCCGGTGGGATTGGCAGGCGGAATCTGGTGGATGGCTGCTGCTGGGGGAAGCAGATGGGCGCCGGCGCTACCACATTGGGCGGCAAGTGTGGTGGTTGGGTTAATTTTGGAAGGTAGGGTTATTTTGGAAGAAAAGAAGAAATGCGAGGCCTGTGAGAAACAACATGTGACAGCTCTACGGCATGCACGGCAATGGCGTCAGCTCACGGATGCGTCCCGGTACTCGGTCCCTCAACTCGGTGAAGAAGAGAAGAGAGCCGGTACCGGCGCGTGATGCCGTAGACTAATTACAACTAGATGCGGCGCAGTAAACTAGACAAGAAACCCTAACCCAGCCTATCACTGTCCCGCAGCACCATGACCTCAGATATCACCGAACCTGTCACAACCCAGTCTCTAACAAGGCCTATGGGTCCTTAGAGCATCCGCATCGGTCGCGGAGGTTTAGCATAATTTAGTCCACTGAGTTATGTCGGACTTACCTTAAGTCAAGGTGTGCAACTGCACCTGTTCAGGTTTCAACAGGTGTAAGTATGTGTAGTGGTGATGACTAATCTCCATGTCAGAGATGTATATACATACTTTTGTGTGCAGTTGACGTGTGAAAGTGGGATAAATGCATATAATATGACTTTATCCCAGGATTAGTGGGGCATAAAATTAGGGACTTGGTTATACAACACCCGGTTTTTGGAGAATTGACTCCCAAGTCTCCGGGACGTCGGCAATACCGCTTGTTGACTAGTCAAAGACTGATAGTGGACGTAAAAATGCTGCGGCGCACTTTTGGGAGTTGAATCTCCAATTTTGCCACAGATTTTGGGAGTCGGCAGGATAATTTGCCAAAATAATCAAAATAATTAATTACCCTGTGATGAGTGGGGCCAAGTAGCCCAAACTCTATAAATAGTTAGTAAGTTACCTAAAACATATTTCTGGAGCATATTAGCACCAAAATACCACCAAAATTGAATGTAGCAGTGTTCTGGTGATTATTGAGTAGATTTTGAAAGATTCCTACTTTCCTTAATGGCAAAAGCTGTAATAATTGTGTCACAGGACCTATTGAAGAATAAAAATTATTAAATAATGAAAGAAAGAACCTTTGAAGCCTTTTTTGAGCTAAAATTAGACATTTATAGTTGGCCAATGCACCAAAATCATAGCCTTCCAACTGGGACACATTACTCCTGTGGCAATTCCACAGATCACTTTTTATACTTGGAATGACTTCCTCCAGAGCCCCAAAAATTCATAAAAGCTTCATTGGAACCATTGAAGTTTGCTTTCAAGGCCATGTCAATAGTGCCCATAAAGCACCCATTGAAAACCTCCTTGAACAATCCAGATTCACCTGTAACAATTGATCAATTTAAATTACAGCTGAGTGAAAATTTGAGAGGAAACATCAACTAGATATGATCAACTAGATTTGATAAGCAATAAAAATTAAAATGAAGAGAAAAAAAAGTAAAAACAACAACAATGAGGAAAAAATGACTAGTAATAGGGGGTATCAAATATAGGCAAATCCACACTTATGTAATTGACTGGTTTTCAAAAATCCACCATTTTTAAAACCTGTTGGTTGCTCATCAAGCACCATTTTGGATGCAGTAATGAAGAAAAAGATTTTTTGATAATTGACTGGTTTCTAACTGTGGATTTGATATATTTGATACCCCCTAATGTTTATATTCATCTGGGGAGTTAGCTAAAGCTTTGAGAGTTTCTGTTAATTCAAAACATTTAGCATATTTTTTCTTCCACTCCATTGCCAAAGGCTCAGCTGCAACCTCCCAGTCAAGCTGAACGGCGGGGCAGGAAAGAGAAGGGGATTTTTGAGCTGGACAACAACAAAATGTGAACCAGAATAAGCAATGAAGATGGGGGGTTTGTTGTGTGGGTGGCCATTAGCAGGAAAAAAAGTTTGGGAATGAATTTTGGAAAAAAAAGAAGACTGGACGGTTGAAAGCATTGGCAAGTGGTCACCCATGGTTGGCATACACATCCAGTTTGGACGATTACACTTCTCCGAGACGTCCTGGAATCAAACTCTTTTGAGCAAAGCGTCAATATCCGAAGAAAAGGCATTTACTTTGTAGAATCTTCTTTTGTCCACGATGTGTTGATATAATCGGATGCTTGAAAATTTGTTTTGGCCTTGACCTAGACAGTGCAGCACCACTCAAAATCCACAATGACCATTGGATTCAACATTGAGAGTTGTGTTGACACATTCGTCTAGAAGTCCGGGCAATGCGTCCTTGTAGCTTGAGTCCACCCACGCTTTGCGGAGTGGGAGTTTTGGTGCTGGCGCTTTTTTTGGTTCTTTGGGCTCTTGTGGAAATTCTTTTGCTGGTGCGGCGGGTGGCTCTATTGGGAGAGGGCTAGCAATTGTGACGGCTTGGATTTTCTTCTTTGGAGGTTCTTCAGGTGGATTAGATCTTGAAGCAGCTTTTTGGACGGGTCTAGTTTGGGTGGGTGCTGCAGAGTCCTTTTTTTTTTTCAGAGCTTCCTTTTGTTATTTCTTTTTAGCTTCTTCTTCATCTTGTTTCCGGAAATTTTCTTCTCTTTCCTTTTTTCTTTTAATCACATTTGCAAGGTAAGCATCTCTCTTCCTTTTTTTCTCCGCGTATTCAAATGCTGATGGATCTCTAGTCAGGATGTAAACGGGCCAGGTCCGGGCCGAAAAACAGTGCCCAAACCCGACCCGGCTCCTATGCCGGGTCAGGCCGGGTTGGGTCGGCATTGCGGAATCTGTGCCCAAACCCAAACCCGGCTATTGCATTTGGGTCGCAGGTCAGGCTCGGGCCAACCCGCGGCTTTTGGTGGCGCAAAGAACTCAAGCGGGGGGAAGAAGATTCTTTATTTCTTCTTGCAAAGTTCAGTTCCTAAAACAATCATTTAAACTAGTATTTAGGGTGTATCTTCTTTTATTCATGTAGTCTTTTTCATTGTGTATCTTTTTCAATTGTGTATATTTTTCATCTTACTATATTCTACTGTGTATATTTTCAAGAACTAATTCTTTTTTTTATTTTTTGCCAAGAAGTCAAGAAGAAAAGTGAGGAAAGTTGAAAAAGAAACTAAATCATTGTGATAGGGCCTCTTCATCACTATAGAGGCCCTTGTTAGTGCGGATCCAGTCTTGCCCACACACCAGAGCCTTGAGGGTGTCTGGTTTCAATTGGCTTTGATAATTGCTGAGAATACGGCCGCTCATCAAGAAGGCCGACTCAGAGGAGATGGATGTCATTGGCACCATCAAGATTGTCTTTGCCAGGACTGCTAGGGTGGGAAATCAAAGCGAATTAACCTTCCACCAGTTGAGTATGTCAAACAATGGAGAATTGACAGCAATTGTAGCTTCTTGAAGATACATGTCAAGCTCAGCCGTTGAGGAGGATGGGGCACCATTATTGTTTTTCTTCCCAGCTAGATACTGCTTGAATTGTAAATTTTCCTGGTCTTTGTTTTCAACCAAAGCGATCTGATTGGTAGAAAGACTATCGTTTGGTTTGTCGCTTTGGTGATTTTGATCTAACTGGGTTTGGCGAGAATTCAGCTCGTTGAAACACTGGACAACAGTTGATTTGATTTGGTTAAGGGTGGCGACAGCTTCCGATGGAGAGAGCTCATCCATCAAAGTGAACTCAAGCAACTCAAGCTTGAAGCAAGGGTCAAACACCAGATTGAGGGCGGCAAAGTTCTCCATTTTAGACCAATACTTGTCAAATTTTTCTTTCATTGGATTGATAATTTTTGAAAGATAGGCCGGTCCTGTTTTCAGCGCATCATTGAGCTGCTTCTCAATCTTCTTCATGTATTTGTAGATCAAGTGAGCCAAAGGATGTTGAGTTGTTCCTAATTTCAAGGTTGCTGGATAAAAAAACAAAAGAATGAGCTGATATTTGTAACGACTTGGAAAATGAATCAAATTATATTAAATACCTGTGTTGAAAATAGACAAGAAGGATTCCATGACCCTTATCTCCTGCCAATCGTCTTTAGATGGGCAGACCAAAAAATTGGTGTCTTGATCGGAGAGAACTTGAAACACCTCCTCATAAGGGATCAAAGACTTGAACATCAGATAAGTTGAGTTCCATCGCGTTGGAACATCAACCAAAGGACGAGCTTGATTGGACATGTGAGACAAGTCAATTGCTTCTTGAAAGCCTTGCTTATAGGCTGGTGTACTCTTGATGTATCGAACAATTTCACGGACTCGAGTGATGGCGGTGGATAGCTCCTTGAAACTGTCCTTGACGACTAAGTTGATTACATGCGCGGCACAGCAAACGTGGAGGAATTTGCACTTGAGAAGGGGTGGGTTCTTACTTTGATTGTTGAGAAAACCACTAAGATGCGAGATGGCAACATTGTTTGAGGAAGCATTGTCAACAGTGACAAATGCTACCTTATCCATGATTTTCCATTCAATAATCAAGGCAATAAGTTGATTGGATATTGCTAAGCCAGTGTGAGGAGTTGGTAATTCTTTAAAGGAAATAAGCCTCTTCTTAAGAGACCAGTCAGGCGAGATGAAGTGGGCAGATATAACCATGAAGGGAGCTTGGGTGGAAGACGTCCATAAATCTGTCGTCAAAGCCACTCGGTCAATGGATCCAATCTCCACCATTATTTGCGCCTTCATCAATTGAAAGATTTGCATGACATTGGTTTTAACAGTGCCCCGACTCATTAATTGGAACTTAGGCTGTAAGGAAGCTAAAAATGATCTGAATAAAGCGTGTTTGACTATGCTGAAGGGAAGTTCATGGGCAATAATCATTTTGCAAAGGAGGTCACGGGAAGCTTCCTGCAAAAAGACCCATGTTGAGATGGAAGAACTGGCGTCCGCTAGTTTGAGGAGGGATTGTTTACTCTTGGAATGAAAAGAGGAACATCAGAGAAGGTGGCGATGGAGGTGGTTGGTACCTTTGGAGCTATTCCCAGCCATGTGAGACGCGCAGTATTTACAGATAGCCTTGATATTACTTCCTGTTTTTGTAAGAATGACAGAACAACATCAGATTTACAGATCAATTGAAGAAAGGAAGAAAAAATGTTTGGCAACGCACCTTTTTCCTTCCTGTGGAAATGCTCCCAGACGTGGCTCGTGGTTTTTCTTTTTTTGTTGGTTTGCCCTATGCTTGATTCGTTTTTGTTGTCATCGGCTTTTTTTGCATTCTTGTCGGGCTTGCTAGTCAGAGAGGCAGGATCCGTGTTTTTCTTCTTCTCAACAAAACCAGTGATCTCAAGATCCGAGTTGCTTGAGTGGGAATTGTGTGGAGGCAGTGGGCTCTTTGGAGTCTGCGGTTCAGAGGTGACAGAGTCTGTTTTTTCTTTGACTGAGGAGGACTCTTTGCCTTGATTGCTTGGGGAAGAGGGGGGTTGGGGTTGCCTTTTGGAGGTCCGCCTGTTTGCCATTGTTCTTTTAAGGTTGGAACAATTGGGATATGGACGGTAGGAAGGATATCCAAGCATTTACGTATGAAAACAGGGTTCAGGCCGTAGCGCTATTGGGCCGTCGGGTCGGCCCGCCAACAGTAAATGCTCCCAAACCCAACCCGCGGAATATTTGGGTTGGGTCGGGTCACCAGGTTTTAACCCCTGGTGGTGTCTGGACCCAACCCGCAACCCACCAGGTCGCGGGTTGCCCACGGGCCAACCCGACCCATTTACATCCTGAATCTCTAGTTGTGGATCTTGGCTTGTTTGTCGTACTAGCCGTGGATTTTGGTTTGGAAGTTGCGCCAGTTGTGGTTTTGGGTGCATGGGTCGTGGTTTTGGGCTTGTTGGTTGCGCCTTTGGGTCTTCCACGTCCTTGAGGCGACTTCTTGGGAAGCTTGATGTCCGTAACAGTCCCAGAGCCGTCCAAAAGGCGGGAAATGGCGTCCAATTGTACGTTTTGTTGTGTTGGATTCATTTGAAGAATTGTTTCCTTGATTGCATCAAGTCTTTCTTCGACATTGGCATCAGGCTTAAGATGGGAATGCGGATGGGTCTTTATAGTAAATGAAGGAAGATTTTGGTCAGTTTAATGTTAGTCATCATGTAATAGATAAGGAGTGGTTTTGAGGGGGGGATCGGTGGTGAAGTAGGCGCTGACTCCCATTGGGAGTATTCCCGGTGGTGTGTTTGGAGGGTCAACTCCCAAGTTGTTTTTTTTTCTGGCACAATTTCTCTTTTGACTCCAATACTTACCGACTCCCGTTTTGGCTGATGTGACAACTCCCATTTCTGTTATTGTCAGCAATTTTATTAGTTTTCCGGCTCCCATCAACATCCAATTGAATAATGAAATAAAAATATTAGTTTGCCAACTCCCATGTGATTGACTCCAAAACGACATACCTGACAACTCCCATATGATTTATTTTGCTTCCTGCATTAATCGGCCAACTCCCATCGACACCCAAAAATCAATAAATAAAAGACCTTTTAGATTCCTGACTTCCATCGACACCCAAAAATTAAAAAAAATACCTATTAGATTCCCGACTCCCATCTTTTTAAAATGTCAATGAGGAGACGTGTCAACTTACAACCTGCTTTGTTTGGCTCATCTGTTAGTTTGCCAACACTCATTGACACCCAAGAAAAATGCAAAGAAATCATAATTATATTTCCGACTCTCATGTCATCAAGCCTCAGAAGAATGACACCCAACAAAGAACATGTACATACATTATTAGCTATCCGACACCCATCGACACCCAGCAATGTTTTTTTGGCAACCAAATTATTTCTCCCAACTCCCATCAACACCCAAAAAAATGTGCGAGATTTTGACTTTGGGATGACGACTCCGGGGGCCCCCCTCAAAAAATAGGTAACAAAGGAAAATGGAGCAGAAGCAAGGAATAAAAAAAGGAAAGAGAAATACCTTAATGTGCCATTGAGGATGAAATTCCTCTGGCTCCACCAAATGACCCAAATCTACCAATTCAGCCAGACGGTGCTTGCAAGGGATCCCAGTCCGTTTTCGATGGAAACCGTTGCAAGTAGATGTTTTGTCGAGTGACAAAAATAGCGTTTAAATTAGTCTGTGCCTTCCGGAGAGCGTAGTGAGTGATGCGCCCGTGACAGTTCTCAAAAATCTTGGCTAGATTCCGCAGAGAGTTGATCTGCTGTTGGTGATAGTGAGCTGAGATCTCGTGCGCTTGAGCCTCCAGAGCATTTGTTATCATCTTGATGACGGAAGTGAAAGAATGGTTTGGACCAAGGAGATGAGATTTAATGAAAGCGTGGCCAGATTTGATTTGGGAAGTTGTTTGGTTGCCAAAATGAGTGATTGATTTTGTCCAAGCATTTGCGTATTTTTCTGCAACTGGGAGCCACTGAGATTCCATGTACTTCTGAAATTCCGTGCCAAATTGAGATGAAAATCTAGAAAAAGAGGCGCTGAAATTAGATGGAGAAGATAATCGGATCACCTGGTTCCATTGCGCAATCATGTCGTGTTCAGAAAGCTTGTTTTTGATGTGTTTTGCACCGTTGGTGACCAAGTTCTTCTCAATATGCCAGATGCACAGCATGTGGTAAGTGTTGGGAAATATTTCTGAGAGGGAATTGATAAGAGCTTGTTCTCTGTCCGTGATCACAACTTCAGGAAGGGGGATTTGATTTGATGTAAAGATATTGAGGAGGTTTTCAAGCGCCCATTCGTAGTAATCTTGAGTTTCTTCACATAGAAAACAAAAAGCTAAACTGAAAGATTTATTTGAACCTGTTGCGCCAGCAATGTGGAGGAGCAGCATCTTGTATTTTTTAGTTTTTTAGGTGCAATCTAGGAAAAGGATATAGTGATAGGAGGAGAGGAGTTTGACAGAGCAAGAATGACAAAAAAATAAAGCAGTGAGGTTGCCGTCGTCATCAGTTCTAGCCATAGTAGTAAATTCGGAGTTTTGGAGCGTTTTGTTGAGATGGACAATGGGGATGATGCCTTGGAGCAATTCCTGATTGGCTTTCTTCCGTGCGGTGTAGATGGTAGATATGGTAGCCAAGATAGTTTTGTCGGGGTGTGTTTTCTTCAAAGTGGCTAGAATAATTGGCGGTTTCAATCCTGCGTCGCCAAGTTTTTTCATTTCTTCAAAGATGGAATCAGTGAGCTGGCGGTTGGCAGTGTGGGCAGAGGGGTTGAGAGATGATGGGTGGTTGTGAGCAGGGTTAGATACAGAGAAACGCCAGTGATCCTTCTTCTTCTGGAAATAAGCAGAGGCGGAGATGGGGCAGTTGATCAGATGGGAAACCTTGGGAAGTTGACCATTGCCTTTACGAACGTTACGTTCCGGGAGCCCGCCCCTAAAAGAAAAATGAGACAAAAAATCAAACCAAATGTTAGCAAGAGATAATAGAGAAAAAAAATTGATAGAATTTTTATGAATGAAATAACAGAAAATAAAACCTTTCAACTTGCCTAAATCCCATATGTGATACAAAAAAAACCAGTCAGCACCAGGTAGGATTATTGGATAAGGAGAAGGTCAGAAACAATTATGAATGGAAAAAATGACAAAAAATTGCTGACCTGTCACATTTATAATGAGCACTTTTTCCAGCAACGGTTCTCTTACACACAATGGCATAGCCATGAGCTTGAGCAAAATCCTTGATGGTGTCTGTGACCGTTTTTAAATCCTTGTAGATGCCGGGAGGTGATGGTGGAATATCAAGGGATTCTTCACGAGGGGGAGAGTCATTTTGAATATTGCTGGTTTCTTGTTCTTGCTCAGTGGATTCATTATTTTTTATTTCTAAATTTTTAACTAGCTCTGTAGTGTCACATTGATCTTCTTCTTGCTCATCTTCTACTTGATTTTCCTCTGCTTCTTTTTGTTCTAGTAATTCTAAGCAGGTGTCAATGATTTTCTGTTGTCTAGCATTTTCTTCATTGTCATTTTCAACTTGAGGATCTACTGATAAACTATGTTGAACTAAACTAACATTTTCATTTTTTTTAGTATCTTCTTTTTCATTTTTTTGTTCTTTTTCTTCTTTATGATTTTTTTGTTCTTTTTCATTATGATTTTTTTTTCTTTTTCATCTTTTTTTGTAGTTATTTGTTTTTGATCTTTTTTTGGGTTTTCTTTTTCTTGTTTTTAGATATTCTTCAACGGTGTCTTCTGGCTTCTTGTAGAAGGAGGGGTCTAGAAAGGGAGATGGGCAGTCTCTAGGGCTGGTTGGGCGGGTAGGCATCTTGATGGTGTGATGATTTGGTTGGAAGGTGGTGATGTGTGTTGTGCGCGGCGGGTTGATTGGGTGATTGATGTCGTTTGTTTGCTCGGTATGAGAGGGGAGTTGTTTGTTTGGTTTGGTTTGAGCTGAGTAACTCAGAAGTTGCGGCTTGGATCTCAACGCGTGGTCGCGTTTTTTGGGGATTGACTCCCGTTCTTTGTTGTGTTTTTGGTGCAGCAACTCCCACGGGGATTGCAGCTCAAATTAAAAATGGAGCCTCTAGAATTATCCTGCCGACTCCCATTTCTCAAGCGGAATTGGGAGATCGACTCCCAAATGGTTGGTGAATGGTTGAAATGCGGTATCGCCAATGTCCCGGACTTTTGGGAGTCAATTCTCCAAAAACCGGGTGTCGTATACCCAAGTCCCTAAAATTATCTCCCACTAGCCCAACAACTAGCTCCAGCATAATTTAATCCGCGCTTCGTCCTCCCCGGTGCGGCTGCAACAGGGGACAACTTGTGCTAATCCAAGCAAAAACTGCGACCGATGCGGATGCTCTTACAGCTTCCATACAGGCCTGTGGCTGAAGTGTGCCAGCAGCAGAAAAAAAATTGGGAAATTTTTTGGGCCGCGGCTCCGCAGCGCAGCCTGGTGACACCTGGCCCTCTGATGGGAAGGGCTTGTGTTAAGCTAGCTTACTGTTATCATCTGCCACTTCACGGTGGCTAGGGGTGAAGGGTGTGGGTTCAAGCCCTGTAGGTTGCGTTTTCTCCACCGAGAGCCCCTCATCTTTTCACCTGGTCTGTCCAGTCCAGAACCATCCACTGGACACTTCCTGGACGTTTCCGACCGGCCGTCCAAGTGCTGTCCTGTTAGGCTGTTAGAGGTCTACCGCAGGAAGGTTCCCAGGCCACCAAATTCTGGACAATCAATGGCCGTCCAGAAAGGTCCAAAAGTGCGCCCATTGGTCATTCGCAGGGACCCGTGGTGTAGTTAGGCTCGGTGTTTGATGTGCTTGATGATCAGATGTCACGGACAACTGGAATTGTTGTAGAATGTGATATACACCATGAAAAATCAATTGTCTCTTGTATACAAGTGACATAGCAGAGTACAAAGGGGCCTTTGTACTTTTTGATGTCACTTGTACACAAGAGACAATTGATTTTTCATGGTGTATAGTCTTTTCATTGTGCATATCAGTAAAATGAAGCCATCTAATATGTAGTGGATCTCTCTCTCCTCCAGGGGTGACTGTGAAACAGCAGGGAAAGAATCTTTGGCTTGGTGCTGTTCATAAAGTTAAAAATTGACTTGGTATGGTTTGGGATGGGAAACAAGGGAAGAAAAAGAAGGTGGAAAATATGGAAGTCAAAAGCTGCTCTCCAGAACACTTCAGTCAGCGTTTCTATGTACTTCCCCATCAGGATGCATTGCCTTTTCTTTCTCCTTTGGAATGTATCCATGAGCGCTGGCAGACTGGAAGACTTCCCTTTGACTCTGTAGCCCCTTACAGAGTCAGATTTATTTTTTTTAAAAGTAGATTTACAGCCCTCTGTAAAACTGCATTCCCGTTGCATCTGGCCACCAGTTCTAGTCAGGCCCACCAAACAGCTGTATATCACACAACCACAACCATCCAAGTTCAGTTTCTCCTTCCAATTAGCTCATTGATTTGGTTCATCATACTAACCCACTTATATTGAATAAACAGGAATGAATAACTTGACAAGCCTTCACCAGGAAGAGGATGACAAAGCTGTCATCATAACTGTTGCCTTGGCGTTATTAGGAAAACGGGTGCCAATCCGGACAATGCGAACGTACCTTACAAGGCCAGACCTGACTGGTAATCCAAGAGGAACTAGTGCCTGGAATCACTTGCGAGCAGTTGGGAATGACCGGGCGTGGATGTCCAAACATTCAAAGCTCTACTTGTCCCCTTCAGCATTGCATGGGATTCAACTACAATCACTCAATTGGACGTCAACCCAAACGGTGAACCCCAACCAGCTCGTCAATCTCTGCATGCTTCAGGTGGCCTTGCACTGCTGTTGCATTGGCTCAGTTTGAGTATGGCCGCATACACCCTCCAACAAATTTTTTCTATCACCGCCGCAGTGTGCACCCGCAATCTTCAACATGCCCGCACCTGCCTTCTTGCTGTACTTCAGGAGCTGAAGATTGGAAGGATATCTTGGCCTTTGCGCAAAGAGAACTGCCAATACTACAGTAGCTTGATTGAGCGAAAGTACCCGCTTCTGGTGAAGTGCTTTGGATTTATTGATGGACTAAATTTGGCATTAAATGTTGCTGACAATGAAGAGTGCGTACTTTGCCTTTTTTTTTGTTCACCTGATGGGCTGACTATCTTTTTCGTCAGGTTACAGAATGCCTACTATAATGGATGGACATGCTTGCATTACTGCAGCAACATCCTTACTTTTGCCCCCAATGGCACATCGATCCATGCCATATTGAATGCTCCAGGATCGTGGCATGACTCCAACATCGCTGAGAGGCTTTACGGTCAGCTCATGAACAATACTCCGCCCGGATACCAAGTCATCAGCAACACTGCCTTCCCACGGTGCACCAACCGACTGGATTATCGTATCTTGGCACCAATGAAGAGAGGTGATTGTCTTCCCAAATGCCCGATTGAATTTGCTTGGCTCAAGGTCCTAAACAAACAGCTGGTTTCAGCCCGACAGGCAGCCAAATGGGGTATGCGAGCCATTCAAGGCTCATTTAGCAGGTTGAAGCTACCTCTTCCCGCCAGTGATCATGAGTTCCGAGCAGAAGTCCTAGAACTTTGTGTGCGCTTACACCAGGTCCGGGGGGCTTGATAGCGGCACGCCTGAAGGGCGTGCGCACGCCCCCCCAAACGCCTAAAAAAAGGTGTGCGGGGGCTGCACGCCTTTTTTTTTAGGCGTGCAAACCCCCGCACGCCCTCCCCCGCATGCCGCACGCCTACAAATGGCTTGAGGACGGCCGGCTTGGCGTGCGGCCCCGCCGGACAGGCGTGCTGGCCATGCACGCCTGTCCGGCCAGGCTCACGTAAGCCTCTCAAATCGAGAGGCTTACGTGAGCCCCTTGGTGCCCTTATAAGGGTACCCAGGGTACCCGGTACCCTTATAAGGGTACCACTCGGTACCCTTATAAGGGTACCATTCGGTACCCTTATAAGGGTACCGGGTACCCTGGGTACCCTTATAAGGGCACCAAGGGGCTCACGTAAGCCTCTCAAATCGAGAGGCTTACGTGAGCCCCTTGGTGCCCTTATAAGGGTACCACTCGGTACCCTTATAAGGGTACCGTTCGGTACCCTTATAAGGGTAGCGTTCGGTACCCTTATAAGGGTACCCGGTACCCTTATAAGGGTACCAAACGCTACCCTTATAAGGGTACCGCGGTACGCTTATAAGGGTACCAAACGCTACCCTTATAAGGGTACCGAACGGTACCCTTATAAGGGTACCCAGGGTACCCTTATAAGGGTACCGTTTGGTACCCTTATAAGGGTAGCGTTCAGTACCCTTATAAGGGTACCAAACGGTACCCTTATAAGGGTACCGCTGGTACCCTTATAAGGGTACCGTTTGGTACCCTTATAAGGGTACTGAACGCTACCCTTATAAGGGTACCGAACGGTACCCTTATAAGGGTACCCAGGGTACCCTTATAAGGGTACCGTTTGGTACCCTTATAAGGGTAGCGTTCAGTACCCTTATAAGGGTACCAAACGGTACCCTTATAAGGGTACCGCTGGTACCCTTATAAGGGTACCGAAGTACCCTTATAAGGGTACCCAGGGTACCCTTATAAGGGTACCACTCGGTACCCTTATAAGGGTACCACTCGGTACCCTTATAAGGGTACCGAGTGGTACCCGGTACCCTTAAAAGGGTACTTTGGTACCCTTATAAGGGTACCAAACGGTACCCTTATAAGGGTACTTTGGTACCCTTATAAGGGTACCAAACGGTACCCTTATAAGGGTACCGCGGCTCACGTAAGCCTCTCAAATCGAGAGGCTTACGTGAGCCGACAGGCGTGCAAAGCCTGCACGCCTGTCCGAAGGGCGTGCAGGCTTTGCACGCCCTTCAGACAGGCGTGCAGGCTCTGCACGCCTGTCTGGCACGCCTGCACGCCGTATGCACGCCTATTGTAGGCATGCACATGGCGTGCAGCGTGCGGGGAAAGGCGTGCAGCCCCTGCACGCCTTTCCAAAGCAGCGTGCAGCGGCTGCACGCCATTTTTTCTGGGCGTGCGGATAGGCGTGCGCACGCCCGAAGGGCGTGCCGCTATCAAGCCCCCAGGTCCGGTGTCGGTTGGTTCACATCAATCAGACACAAATCGTATTTCAATCAGTTGAAGATGAGCACGTCATTCTTGCAAGATATTTCCATGAGATGCTGTTTCCTGATATTCAGAAAAGGTGTTGCATCAGCAGATATTACCATGGGTGGTTGTGAACGTCTTATCATTCATTCTCTTTTTTAACTTCTTTCGCTCTCTCTTATATCAATAGATCAATAATCACAAGTTGATTTTTTCTTTGGCTCACTATCTTATTTTATCTAATTTCTTGGCATATCTGGACATATGTGATAAACAAAAAGACCCAACAGGATATTTTTGAGAGAATGGAGAGACAAAATCAAGGATTTTTTCCCATGTGTATGTTGACCGGATATTTGTGAGAGAATGGAGACAGGATAGAGTCTTTTTTTCATGTGGATTTAGAGGCTTGGAAAAAAAAAACAATGACGAGCCAAAGAAACACATGAGAATAGAAAAAGGAGCTCCATTTCAATGAGAGATAGATGGAAAGAAAGAAATCCCAGAGGTCATAGATTGATCGTTTGAAGTTGATCCCAGTTGTTGTAGGTGGTTGTATTGGAATTGAACTAAGTGAGCATTGAGCAATTGATTCCAGCAAATCTGAGGCCTAGTCAAGAATGTTGAACACCACTTGTTCACCAGCAGGACACGCTTGTTCACCGGCAGTAGCCCCAGGAACGTGTGCAAACGGATGTTGGGCATTGTTTCCTTGGTAGTTGACATGGCCAAACGGGAGCGGCTGGGAGTTGAACTGATGGTTGCTGGAGGAAGCCATCTTGATCTTCATCTGCAACAACTCCAACTTTGCCTTGAGCAAAGAATTTTCAATCTTGAGCTCGGTAAGCTTCTCCTTGAGCTCGTTTGCTTTACTCTGATCTTCCAAACGCAAGCGGTTGTTCTCGTCTCAAAGATTCTTGATTGTCTTCCCAGCATCTCGGAGTTGGTTTTCTTAGAATTTTGTCATGCTATTTTCCATCTCGCACTTCTGTCAGGCCGCCGGATCGAGCCAAGCAGTCAGGTGTTGCTCCAAGGTACCTGCAGGTGAAGCAGAAGAAGTGCAAGATCGGTTGATAGATTTGATGGGGCTGCTTTGGCTTGCAGGCCTGAGTTTGTTGAGTTGAAGCAGGGGTGGATTGTTTTGGTGGCATCTTTCTTGATTTTTGAGATTCAGATGGGATTGGTCGTTTTGTATTATGGTTGGTATATGGTTTGGGTTGAAAAATCTGTAGGTTGAGGAATAATATTAAAAAGTTCCTGTAAATCAATTCTGGTTTCTAGACTTTCAAATCTGACTCTGTAGGGGGCTACAGAGTCGAAGGGAAGTCTTCCACTGGAGGACTTCCCGTCGGTTCTGTAGCCCCCTACAGAACCAGATTTAATATTTCAAAAATCAAGTTTGATTTACACAAGGTTTTTAACAGACCTACAGAAATCCACCCACAACCATAACCATTGGCATCGGCAAAACCATCCGCACCACCATGGCACCCAGCACTCAAAACATGTCTAAAAATAAAACTCCTGCCGCTACAAATCAAACAGCTTCCAGTACTCAGCAACGACCAGGTTGAGCCAAAGGTTCTCAAGGGTATTCTACCCTGGACAGCGAGGCATTAGTTGCAGCGGTAAAAGAAATTCTGCCTCTAGGCTCTCAGGAATGGGCGAAAGTTCAAGAAATCTACTCCGTGTATGCGTCCGAGAATAACCAAGCAATACGAGAGCCTGAGTCCATCTGAAACAAGTTCTGCGCGCTAGTCAACCAATACAAGCCAACGGGAAATCCCAATTGTGAACGCCAAGGACGTTCAGAAGTTTCAACCATCGCGCAAGTGTTTTAGCGCTGAATGATTCAGGGAGTGGAGATGAAGAGTGAGTTGTTTCTCTCATCTTACTTTGTATTTATCTGACTTTTGGGTTTTGTTTTTTGTTTTTTTAGTGATGGAGTAGGAGCTGCAGTGCCAATGTCCATAAGCGATAGTGAAGAAGATCAAAACATCAACGCAAACAATTTGCAGCAGTCTGGCCAAACCAATACCCAAAGGGTTGCCAACGATGACGGTGACAGCTCAGACAAGAAAGATGATGATGGCAGCAAAGACAATGACAAAGAAGAGGGCCTCCGGTTGCCAGATCCAATCTCTTTTTCCCCCGATTACGCATCTCAGGGCAAATCACCTGACTCTGCTGTGGCTCGCCACTTCAGCGCTTTTGCACCGAACTTGCGTCGCTCCAAAGTTGGACCCCACCGGAACCCTTCTTCTTGGCGATCTAGCACAGCTAAGAGCCCAATGAACGCCCCAAGCCGTGTGGGGAGCTGTTTGGCATCTGGCAGCGGCCTTCAAGATCAGCTTTCAAGGGCTCTTGATCCTGCCAGCCACAAGGAAAGGGACAACCAAAACAGCTTAGTCAGATTCTATTCTATGCAGCTGCGTGATACCAACAAGACTATTGAAAAGCTACGAGACGAAATACTTTGACTGCAGTCTGGCGACCAAAAGAAGGTTACCGATCTTCAAGAGAAGGTAGAAAGGCTTCAAGAAAAAGTGACGGATCTTAGGATTGAAAACCAGGCGCTGAAGAGCCAATTGGAATTCATGCAGATGCCACCACGCATGTACTCGTTCCATTCCCAACCTCCACCATTTCAAGCTGGACAAATGGGATCACCCTTGGCCGCGAACTTGACTTCTTCGCATGTCCCTCATGGAACTTCTCTGGGGGAGTTTGATCCCATGTTGAATGATATATGATTTTTCTTCTTTTTTTTATCCTTTTCACCTGTCATCTACCGCGCTTGTTTTTTGCACTTGATTGCTTATTTTTTTCTTTTTTTCACTTGATTACCCGTCTACACTTGTTTTTTTCACTCAATCTGCTCTCTATGCCACTTGGTTACATGTCTACGCTTGCTTTTTCACTTGATCTTCTCTCTACGCTACTTGGTTACATGTCTACACTCGTTTTTTTCACTTGATCTCCTCTATGCTGCTTGGTTACTTGTCTACGCTTGTTCTTTTCACTCGATCTCCTCACTATGTTTTCTTTTTCACTCAATCTCCTGTTTAGGCTTGTCACTTGTTGAATGAAAGTAAAGGGTCTGAAGGAATGATTATTACTATTAATCTATCATGAAATGAGAGGTAACAAGGTCCAGACAAAGAAACTAAGCTTAGACTCAGAGCCAGCCATTGTAATAGCGGCTAATGCGGCAGCATTGCTGGATATCAGGGAACAACATCTTGTGAAAACTCCTCCCAAGTAGTTGGAATTCATCCTCGACCTCCTGATAGACTGTTGCAGTTTGATTGATACCAACCGATTGACAACGAAGCTGATGTAAATGGACAGCCAGATGGATAATATCTGCTTGGGACTTGTGGTTGGAGGCAGGCAGGGGTAACTTCAGGCGGCTGAAGGAGCCCTGCAAAGATCTCATCCTCCATTTCAGCTGCTTGGCGGGCTGAAACTACCTGTTCGTTAAGAACCTTCAGCTGGGCAAATTCAGTTGGGTCTGTTGGAAGCCTGTCCCCCTTCTTTTTTGGGGCCAGAATCCAATAATCAAGTCGATTAGTGCAGCGCGGAAAAGCAGTGTTGGCAAGGCAGCGGAACCCAGGCAGAGTGACATTCAAGAGAGTCATGTAGAGTTTTTTGGCCACATGAGAGTCGTGTCAGGAGCCCGGGGCATTCAAGATAGCATGGATGGTAGTCCCATCAGGTGCAAACGTTAGAACATTGCTGCAGTAATGAGAACATGTCCACCCATTGTAATATGCGTTTTGTAACCTACAGCCAGTTGTTT
The DNA here is from genome assembly GCA_002873125.1 of Puccinia coronata f. sp. avenae. Lineage (NCBI taxonomy): Eukaryota > Fungi > Basidiomycota > Pucciniomycetes > Pucciniales > Pucciniaceae > Puccinia > Puccinia coronata. The sequence continues at coordinate 190,504 of PGCI01000040.1, forward strand.
GTGAGCAACATACCACAAAGAAAAGATAGCATTTCCACTCACTCTTCATCATCGGCTACATGGACTGGAAGGTTCAAACCATCAATAAAGCCAAAAAAATTTGTGAGTAGCGGGTACTTGGACTCGATCATGTCACTGTAGCGCCTGCACTTTTGTTTGGTCAAAGGCGAAGTAATTTGTGAAATATGCAGGTCTTGCAAAACGGCGAGTAGACAAACTTGAGCATATGGACAAGATCGCGAGAGCAAACCGCCGCAGTAATTGAGAAGATTTGCTGTAATGTGTACGCGGCCATTGTTGAGCTGAGCCAGTGCAGCAACAGAGCAAGACCTCCGGCAGAATCAAGGGATCGGCGATAAGGCTGTGGTGCTCCGTTTGGGTTCACATCACCTCTTGGGATTGGTGTTCCGTTCCATGCAAGATCAAAGGGTACCAAAATTTCTTCAAAGGTTTGGACATCAATCCCCATAACGGTCACAAAAGCCCAATCGTTGCCAACAGCTCGCATATGAGTCCAGGCGCTGTTTGTACGAGGGTTGCCAGGAAGGTCTGGTCGAGCGAGGTAAGTTTGCAATGATCGGATAGCTACCGGTTTTCCTAATACGGCTAAGGCAACAATAGCAAGGAGTACTTCTTCGTCTTCTTCGTCCTGGCGATCTTCGTCTTCGTCCAAGATTATTGAGGTGAGCATCGTGGTTTCTTGAGTCGAATCTAGCGGGTGATGTGGCTGTCAAAATCAGCTGGGTAAATCTGGTGGTTGGAAACGACGGGAACACAGCTCTACAGGGGGCTGTACTTTTAGTTTTTGAAATATTAAATCTGGTTCTGTAGGGGGCTACAGAACCGACGGGAAGTCCTCCACTAGCCGAGTACAACAAGCGACAACAGTACGGGCTGCACATGGGGAGCCACTAGTCAAGAATGAGTGAGAAGACTCATGACCTGACCAGAAGCTTAATCCAGTATCATCTCAGATGGCACTGAGCAGTGAGATGGATAGATAGGAGACTGGCTCTTTGAAGCTCGGCCTACCACTCACAGTCACCATATTTGAATATCTGCTCGGCTCATTCATCCTCCATCTGCCTATCGCCGTTCTCTCTTCTTCTTGAGTTCGTCTCGAGTGAGATTTTCTTCGGTTAATTGCAGTCTAAACATCACCCACAAACCTCACCGCCAAGCAGCCCTCTCGGATTTGGTCTGTCTGTCTTCACATCCCCTTCCTTGCATATTAATATTTTCTTGTACTGGTTTCTGTACATCACCAGACGCGCCAGAAACATCCATGGCCGATGCGGTGCCTGGCTGGACGGACCGGCCGGCGGAGTGGGCAGTGCTCAGAGACCAGATAGCCGCCACCTCCAAGCCGACCCTCTCCGATTCGATCCGGCTCTCATTCTACATCTTGATGGTGCTCTGCTCCTCCTCCATCGGCTTCCATCTCCTTGCCGTCTGTCTGAGGCTGCGAAGAAACACTTGTTTACGAAACCGCTTCTTCGGCTGTACAAGTCTCGGTCACCACCAACCTGACCTCACTCTCATCCTCCCCATCCTCTTGGTCATCAATGCTCTTCGTCAGTCACTTCTCTCCCACTTTCAACCCCTCTCTGTGATCCCGTCCATGTTTTATAACATAATACCTCGATGCTGATGTAAAACCACGTGATTCATATATAGTCAATCTGGCATCACTATGTAGCCTCTTGTCGGACGCGAATCGGCTGCAATTTAAGGGCTATACGATGGCCATCCAGCAATTCAACTTCAGGTCAGCACGCCCCCACCACCTTTTTCCAACCAGAAGAAAGAAACCCCATACTGATTGTGTTTTTCACCATTATCGCCAGTTTATTATTATCTGCGGGAATACTATTGAGTCAGTTAATTTTTTTTTTTCTTGCGGGGAAGAGTAGATGTATGTAACAATGACTGATAATCATCTGCTCTTGTAGCCTGGGCACTTGTGTGCGGCTTACCGCCACTATATGTTGGGATGTGTGGAGCGCCTCGAAACCGATTCGGGCAAGAGATGATTCCATGGATCCACTCGCGAAAGGCGATCAAGCCGTCGCGGCTTCACTGGCTTGGATATTCGAGTCTCGAATTAGTGTTTTTGGTTCCTTTCCCATGTATCATCTTGACGATGAAATCCATCGGCGATATCAACAATCTCGATGGACAACTACTCGTCACGGTCAACCACGTCTTGGAAAGTGCCATCCCTCCTGCCGGCGATCTGATCGCTAACGCATTACAAACCATCAACAAACTCGACCAAACCTCAGGCTCCCTGTTCACCCATCTTCGCATGCTGTCGGCGATTCATCTGTTCCTCACCTTCGCCATTCTCGCCGTTTACATCTGGATCTCCATCAAAATCATTCGCAAACTCATCAAACAAGCCCCTCTCAAGTCGTCATCTACCTACCCAATGCAAGAGCATCCCACCGATGCGTCCAACGATCAGATCAGTGATTCCTACAAAGCACATCAGCAAACTCCTCATGTATCTGAACCCAAACCCGCTCTGCTCGCCCACTCACATGAAACTTCTGCGGACCAACCTTCGATCGAGCATATAAACCACAGCCAAGATTACAAAGCCGAGGGCCTTGGCGACAAGACAACCAATCGAATCGACAGGTCATCTTTATATAATACCAATCCCACCGATACATTTGCTTCAGAAACTTACCTGGAACCTTCCGCTGATAACCGTCACCACCAAGACCCGCAAAGCGAAGCCGAACAAGTCAAAAGCATATCCAATTACGTCAAGAAGCTTAAATTCATCTTGATCCTAAGTGTCACCTGCGCGTCAGCCTTCATGATCCTGAACCTATGTATCCGTCAGTCTCTCCCTTGAACTTGTTATGTTCCAGATGAACTCCTGAAGCACTTTTCGCTCATTGGTTTGACCCCCTCAAAAAAAAAAAGTGGCCAATTCCTTCAAATATCCTGACGAGATCTCGATCGGCGATCTCATGATATTGAAGTTAGAATGGTCTACCTGGTTATGGAATGGGTCGATAAGCCCGTTGATCGGTCTAGTAAGCCTGCCTATACTTGTTTACCATGGTATACAACTGAGTGAAGAAAAAATGACATGGGGCCGAACTAATTGCGTCTGTTTTGATCTTTTCCTGCCGCGGCTCTTTTTTTCTTGCCTGGGTAGACGAACTGTGTTATCCTCATGAACAAAACACGCAAAGTGAAGAAACTCCCGTGCTGGTAAAAAAAAAAGAGCGTGTCAATATCGCTTACCCTCTCTCTATCTCTCTCTCTTTTTTGTGTCCAAGAGCTCACTGGGTGACTCAACCGCCATTAAAAAACATATCCACCAGAGTGAGGATATAACAAAATGAAAAAGTATCCGGGTCTGAACAAGTGGCTGAATGTACCAGTAATTGGGCCCTATCACATTAATATAAGTCTCGAATGATTCGGTCCAACCGCTCCTTCCGTCGCCTCCACCCGACTCGACAATCTCTCTCTCTCTCTCTCTTGGGCGTGTATACCCCTACAGTCTCCATTTCATTTATGTTCCATCCATGTTTGTTTGTAACTCATTGGGGTCCGTAATCCGGGGGGGTGTTTTTTTTTTCTTGCGTCATTTCGAGAACATCTCTCTCTCCTGTCTGTTGTGTATTGATATAATAAATGAATATATACCTAAATTTTATATATAAGAAAACCCTTTTTCATTATCATCCTCGCGAGGGCTTTCTTTTTTTCTAAATCTTGATGACAATCAAGCAAGCCTAAAGCTGCCTAATTTGTATCATTCTACACGTGTGGACTGGGTAGCGTACATCATATGAACAAGTTGAGAAAAACTCAGCAATCTGGGCCCTTGACGTGCCGTATTGTCATGAATAATCAATCATGGAGACGTTGTGAGAAACAGAAGTTTCTAGAGACTGGATAACTTTTCTTTGGAGAGACTGAATCCAACTATGCGCCACTTGTTGAGGATGGCATATGTACATTTGTCTCACCAGAAAGAAAGAAAAAATGTAGAAATATTGGTACACCATATCTTTTCAGCACGTGTTTCTTGCTTATCTGTTGATAGTTACACACCTCCATAGAGAGTCAAGGAACTGGACCATTTCCCATCAAAAAGAATCTAATACATTTCCCATAAAGAAAACAGTGACGAAATATGTTATTTCATTGAAAGGATAAGTGGGGTGCATACATGTATATGGTAGTGGAGTATGAGAAGTACATGTTTTTTTGAAAAAAGTTATACATCAGGAATACAAGCATACTTATTTTTTTTATCTTTATTTGTTTCATTCATTTTTTTTGTCAGTTAGTTAGTTTAGCGAACAGAGACCACTGATTTACAGAAAAAAGGACAGCAGGAACAACAACAACAACCTGAGAGAGAGGGAAAGAGAAAGGTAGGATTGGACCGGACCGGATCAGATTATACGCGAGCAAGGAAGAAAGAAAGGAGGAAAGGCAATCAAGGATAAGAAGGGTCGACAGCATCCAGGCGGCACCAATCGACGAGATGTTGCTCTCCATACGCCTCTCTGAGATACTGGTTAGCGAGGAGGAAGTGCTGGTGGTTGAAGAAGCCGTCGGTAGATGCGGACGACGGGTGGGGCGAGCCGGGCGCCGTCAAGACTTTGTGGCGCCGGTGCGACTGTTCATCCCGCACCAAACATATCCCGGCAAACGAAAAAAAGTGGGATCATCATGCAAGTCAGGATGCGCATGTCTCCACTATAAAATGGCGTGTGTACGGTTTCTTGAAATGTAACAAGAATTTGAGGACGGATGGATGCATAGGAGTATCGGAAGAAACGTACATTCAATATCCCCGCGGAACGGATGTGTTGGATAGCGTGGGGTCCCCAGGCGAGAAAGACGAGGCCCTTTGTGTCGGAGGAAGAAAGAGGGGGAGCCGCGATAGGGTTGGGGTGTTTTTTTGGGGCATAGAAGGAGCCGCCGTCGCGGCTGACGATCTCCAGCACCCTAGTGGCGTACTCGCTCCAGCCGTACTTGGCGTGCGCCGTCGGGTCGTCCCGCGGCGCCGTCTGGATAATGTTCAGCAGCAGCACCCCCGCCCGCGCCCACGATACTAACGAGCCGTGCCCCGGTCGCTTGAACTCGTCCGGATATTGGCTCGCTAGTTCTCGATGTATCTATGTGTGTGTTGTTTTGGGGAGCGGGCAAAGTGAAGAATCATCCATCAGACGATTAATCTTTTTTTTTTTTTTTTGTTCACACAGGAAGGAAATTGTATTAACTAACTGATTGTATGGATCCTGATACATGAGCACAAGAAGTAGGCTGAGAGAAAGCCAAGCCGTGGGCCAGATAGGGATGAGGAAGCGGGGCATATCCGAGGATGACGACCTTAACTTTATCTAAAGGGGTCAATCTAGTCCAGTTATACAAGTCGTGATAGCGGGGGGAGATTTCGGACTGGAGGTGATCGGGCTTCTCGCCGAGTTTGTATTCGTAGCCCAAGTTCTTGGTGCCGAGTTGCTGGTGAAGACTGATGATCTCCGGCTGGATCAGGACCGGTCTTAGCGCTTCTAACCACGTCGGGTGGATGCCGTATAATGGATCCAACTCCAGCGGGAAGACTGCCGGCTGGAATTCGAACTCCCATTCGTCTATCCCGTCGCTGATATCGTCTGATTTGCTGCTCAACAACGATATACTTTGGATGGAGAAGAGCGAGCTGTTGCTAGGCGATCTAGAGGCTAATGAGCTAGAGGGATTTAAGTATTTACGGGAGTGGGTGGTGACAGTGTGGTTGATACTAGCACTTTTGTTAGTCATATTATTATTATTATTATTATTATTATTATTATTAAGTTTTTCGTCATCATCTTCTCTTTGATTCTTGGTGGATGCAAGTCTAGGTCGCTTGTGATGACCAGCTTGCGCTCCCACGCCATCTGATCTCTGACAGCCCCAGATATCATCCAAGGAGAGTTGGGTTTTGTGGAGAGTGGGTGAGCTGCCCATCTCATCATCACCTTTCGATTCATCATCGTGGACGTGGTGATTGTTGTTGTTATTGTGGTGTTGTTGGTGATGATGATGGCGATAACCGTTATCCAAATCTAGCTGACTTCTGCGTCGCTTTATTCTAGATTGACCTGGCCAGCTCGGGATTTGCGTGATAAACATGACTCCTTAATGTCAATAAGTTATGGAATGTATTTATTCAAAAATTCGGTGATCCAGAAGGTATATAAATAAATAGATATGTATGAGATCTTATCCACACCGTGTCAATTGTGCGTGCAATGAAAGTCCCAACTCTGTGTGTGTGTGTGTGTGTGTGTGTGTGACTAATCTGTACTTCAACGGACAGAATTAACTCTTAAAATTAATGCGGGCAACGAGAAGTGGGAGGAGGTGAACCTGTTGGAGGAATGAGAAGAAATGGACTTGGTATATATACATCGTCCACGGAGACATGCACTGCAATAGACGAGCCACATCACTGGTGTTATTTTTTCGGGGACAATGGTTTGCCATTAGTTTGGCAGCGCGTCCCTATATTTTCGTTTACAGAAAGTGGGAATGCGGCGTGGATGGTTGGTTAATATCAAGAACGCGTCGGTGTTGAGTTGAGTGCGAGTCTGACGCGTTTATGATAAGCTTGAACGTCGCGAAGCTGGTGCATTTGTGGACCATCTCAACGCGACACGGCCACCAGGATATATTGGGGCCTGGAGGGTGGCATGCATTCCTGAGCAGCAGGACATGTGGGTGGAGGAGATGACTTGATTGGGGGATGATATGGGTGATTGAATTGCGCGTATGCCAATCATATGTATTCTCTGCTGATGCTTAACGGTTTGTTTGTGTTTTGTTTTAAACGGTGCAGTTGAGTGATATGATCTGGATATGGCCTGCAATCAAGTCAAAATGCAATATTGTAGTTGAGCGGCGTTTGATTAAGGAAGCAGCCACATCTTTTCGATTATATATATATATATTAAAGAGGTGAAGAAATACGCAATGTTCGTTATCGGAGTGCCAATATTTGGGGATACTCATACGAATACTGCGTGTTCCCGGGGTGTTTTTCGGGGGGAAATTATGTATTGAGCTTCTAATTTCCAAACTTCCGCCCAAATCAATATTTGTCGCAGAGTCGCAGGCAGAATGTCTCAGACAGCCAGCTACTCCCTGCGCTCGCGGCAGTTCTCCCAGACGCCCTCGCAGTCCACTCAGCGGTCAACAGCAGCCACCAGCCACAAGAGCTGTCCCCGCTGTGGCTCACGCAAATGGCGGAGAGACCCCAACAGAGGAGTGGTCGTGTGCGCGGAGGGACACGTGCTGGAGGTAAGAGAGACGACTCATGGTCAAGAGACGAGGATGACTGACTGACTGACTGACTGACTGACTGCATTCCTAAAGGGATTCCTGCGAGAGAGCACCGAGCAAACTGAAGCCACCCCATACTCGGTCCGCAAACGAAGACTCGCCGCCGCACCAAGGCAAAGGAAAACTTACATCCCCAAAGCAGGTAACGCACCTCCCACATTGAAAAACCTCTTCAGAAACAGAGACTGATTGCGATCTCACCCGTGTATCCAGCTTATCAGGACCAGCAAGCGCGCGTGCTGATGGTACAGGCCCTCACGCTCTTGATTCGCAAGCAAATCGAAGCATTGATTCGCCACATCAATCTCCCCCCGCAAATAGAAGTTAGTAAAACCCACTCTCAACAATCCTCTCCCACAGGGAGACACACCCAGCTGATGAAGATTTCTGCAGGAAATTACCCGGGATTTATGGAAGACTTACATCGCTGCACTCAACCTCGATCTGCCGATCGACAGCAGCGCGCACGTCTCTGGAGACCAGTCTCAATCTGAGCACGAAACGTCCCCAGAACCCACTACCACCAAGACCACTACCACCACCACCAGACTGACGCGCAAAAAAAGCCAACTCACGCCGGAAGACTTGAGAGCGATCACGCAAGAACATTCGGAGTCATCCGAAGACGACGACGACGACGACGACGACGATGATGATGATGATGACGATGATGATGCGGACGAGGATTACGATGAGGACCAGTCATCGAACCATTCGTCAGATACATCTGCTGCTGCTGCTGCTGCTGCTGCTCCAGCCTCCAAAAAGAAAAAACCCAAGTCCAAGAAGAAAAAGGCCAAGAAACGCATCCGGACCCAAATCGATAACATCAAAGTCCATCCTAAAATGGTGGTGACTATTTGCACCATCTATTTGGCGTGTTTGAAGCTGCGACTGCCCGTTATCCTGCAAGACCTTATCAAGTACGCCCTCTCCCTCTTCTTGTTCCTTTTATTTCCCCGATGGCAGATTGACTGTTTCTTGCCTGCTCTTCCCACAGCTTAATTACCACCAAGCAGGTCCCCCACATCGGTTTCATCCACTCGATCCCCGCGGAAGTCCAGGCCAAAATGAACCGGCCCGTCATGCAGAGCCTGTCCGCCGAGGTAAATAAAAAAGACCTCCACACCATATTATCCAGAAGAGAAAAGGGAAAATCCTTTTACACTAATCCAATCTTTTGATCCCCTATAAAAATCAATGCAGAAACCTCCTCGCTTGTTTGCTCGGAAAGGACACTCTAACGGGTTGGTTTACATCTGTCGCCAACTGCTGCAGATCTTCCAGGACTCGAATCCGTCGGTCCTGTTGCCCGAAAACACGTCTCCCAACTTGACCCTGCTGGTCCTGCGTTTCTCGAAAGCGCTACTTTTACCCGGTCCGGGATTCTAAAAATCTAATTCACTCTATCTCTTGATTATCCGAGCGGGGGAAGGCTCACATTCCTCTTTCGAATCATTTTTTTTTTTGGGGGGGGGGGGGGTTGTAGATCCGCTTCAGTTGCTCGCGTTACATCTCGTCCGAAACCTGGACCAGTACTTCCTGACCTTCAACCCCGCTTCCTTCGGGAGCCGCAAGCTGAGTTCGAGCGCTTCCAAGTCGGGCGATGGAGGAGGCGCGGCGGCGCCGAACACGCGAGCCATCAGTTACTTCCGGATCCAGATGGCCAAGTATTCGCCCGACTGGTTCATTATGGCTGTGGTGTATTTGGTCGCGCAATCTGCCATCACCGCCAGTACTTTCAAGGACCACTCCTCCTCCTCCTCTTCTTCTTCTTCTTCTTCTTCTTCTTCTTCTTCTTCTGATGGTGGTGCTGTTGATGATGATAATGACGACGATTATGAACATGAGGACGACGATGAGGAGGAGGAGGAGGAGACTGGGTCATCCGTTGAGGACGTCGAGGAGCCCGACCCCATGTTCCTGGTGGTCACCGAGGCGCTGCCGGATCCCGATCAATGGTACCGCGATCTCACTCAGCAAATCAAACGGGAAGAAGACCGAAAGCCTCAGACACTTTGGGAGTTGAGTTTCTCCTTTCCTACAATCAATCTTTTCAAAGAAAAAAAAAAAAAGCCGGTTCATTCCAATTTTCCCTTTGTCTTGTATTATCTGAAAAAAAAAATCATGGTCTCATCTCGTGTTGGCTCTTCGGTTGTTAGGAAAAATTTGACGGACTTAAGCGCCAAAGAAATCGATGCTTACATTGACTTTGCTCGTGATTTTTTGTTAAATGATCAACCTGAACCCACTGGTACGCCCCTCCCTTTCCCCAAAACGCTGAACAAAGGAAATGGGCTTCACATCAAATACATATAAGATGCTGAATTAATATTTTTTTCTCTTCTCAGATCTCGCGGTCAAGAATCAATTTTTCCCACTTCCTTCGTCGGCGAGAGTAGACACGAATGGCGAGAGCAGTGCTCCGGTGATGACGATGATGGCGGCGGAGACGGGCGGGGAGAATGCAGGAAGCCGAGGGAGTTGCACGGGGGCAGGGAGGACTGGTTCTTTGGTAGCAGCAGGCGACGACCGCCGCGGCACCAAAGGCCACAAGAAACGCACTGCTGCTAAGAATCATGTTGGTGACGACGAAAAGGCGAGGATGCGCAGAAAAAAATGGCTCCACCATCTCGTCTTCTCGCGCGCCGCTGAGGTCGTCGGTTGCTCCTTCTCTAACCATACCCATCGTGACGACTTTATTAAGGTTAATAGCTTCGTTAGGTCCTTCCTTTCTAAAAAACTCTAGTCTTGTTTCTTGCCTTTTTTTTTCTTTTGGACTGTTTTTACACACACACACACACGAATACATGCAGCATATATTAAGCATCTGTACACCAATACCACCTCCACTCTGCTTTTTCATGCTGTCACTATCCGTTTTGGGATTTTTGTATGGGTTTTCCTTTCTTTGGTTGATGGTCTTCATTAGAACAACGAGAAATATATTCATCCCATCAGTGGGAGTGCTTGCATGGATCAGATGAGATGTCACGGGTCTTCTCCCCACCTGTCACAGAATGCTACCTCCACTGCGATCGATCGATGAGGTGGGATAACAAACAAGACTTGATAATATTATTCAAGTTTCGAGAATGGCACGATCGCTGGCCCACCCTTTCCGGATTTTCTCACGCAGGCCGACGAGCCTATCAGCAGCAACCAGCAGTTACCCGGGCGCCGGGGGACATCTGCGCGGCTTGAGCAACCAGACCACCACCAGCACCACGAGTGCGGAGGAGGATCAGACGACAAGCTTCTCGAAGAACCATGTGAAGCTGAACGGGTTCCAGCGGGGGTTCCTGGCAGTGGGGTCGGCGATAGCGTCACTGAACAATCCGCACCGGGCGGACATGATCGCGGTGCTGTCGGAGACGACCGGCGGGCCCTTCCTTTCCAGACTCCGGGACCAGATGCTGCACGATGAAGGCGGGAGGAGACTGCTCAAATATCGCCCCGCTATCAATACGAGCTCTATCGATCTCGCTTATTTGGACGCGCTCCCCCTTGGCTCTTTCGGCAAGGAATACTGCGAGTGGCTCCGCTGGTGCAATGTCTCGCCGGATACCAGGGAGCCGGTCCGTTTTTATTTTTTTTCACCACCACCTCGTTCCCATCTTTTCTCTCCCTATCTCATGCTCATCACTTCAATTGGCCACTGTTTTCGTCGTGTTATTCTTCGTTGGATTTGGTGTCTTATATAGGTCCGGTTCATCGATTCACCCGAGCTGGCTTACGTCATGCAACGGTATCGGGAATGTCATGGTAAGTAAATAGAAGAGGGTCTGCTGCTGTCAGAGGTGTGGTATAATCCACCAAAGTAAAAAGCGTTTGAAAGGGAAAAAGTGTCAGGGGGATTGATTGATTTGCTTTTCGGCATAGATTTTTATCACGTTGTGACGGGACCCTTCCCTGTGAACATATCAGGCGAGATCGTGGTGAAATGGATAGAGCTAGCGAACATGGGCCTACCGGTGGCAGGCTTGTCTGCGGTGTTCGGGCCATTACGGATCAGCAATTCGCAGAAACGAGCGGATCTGTTGCGAACGTATGTTCCGTGGGCTCTCCGGATGGGCAGCTCCTGCAAACCGCTCATTTGTGTGGAATGGGAGAAGTATTGGGAGACCCCCTTGCAGCAGCTCAAGGCCCAGCTTAACATCTCCGAGCCTCCCGTCGACTTTAAGGCCTGGATGGACCGCCATCGTCGACAAACCTCTTGATCCTACTCTCTCTCCTTCTTCTTCTTCTTGATCTTTTGTATACCTTTTCTTTCCTTTCCGTTCCCTTTTTTTCTTTAAGAACACTTTTATCCTCCAATTCCTTTTTTAAATGATAACAACCAAGAAAAACAAAGCTTGTATCTGACCAAAAAATTGATTTACTTATCCCTTCATCAAATGACTTGCGTGTAAAAATAAATAAGTTATTTCAATCAGATACAATTATGGTGATATTGAGAGAGTTTCAGGAAACAAACTAATGTGCATTCAAACAGAAAGCTACTCATTTTCTATGCCATATAAGTATGTCATCTCCAATTCCTTCTCCCCATCTTTCCATCAAGTTACGTAAGGAATTTCTCTTTGAGTTTTCTGTTATGGTGACATGATGTGCTCCCTGAATATCTTTGAACCTTTCTGCTCATATTGTAATCAATTCCAAAACCCTCAGACACTGGGGAGAATTTACTTTCTTTTTGTGTCACTTTTTTTTACACCTCTTGATCTGTAAAGCAGTCAACAGACCACCCAGGTGCATTGGTATGTGGACTGGCACCCCTGGAGGTAATATTTTGAGATGAATGGAATGGGACCTCCAGTCTCAATGTCAAACAATGCAGTGATTTTGGTCTGGAGATCTGTTGTTGGTAAAGGTCTTGCATATAAGCACCCCCTTCAAAACCACACACATGAAGTTGGACAGTGCGCAAAAGCCCATAGGAAAAACCCCTTCTATCTCAAGAGGGTACTTTTGTGAGTTCATTATACTTGAATAAGGAATATTTTTCTTTTTAGTCAACTTTGAATCTCAAAGAGATTCCAAATGTAAAAAACATGATTTGTACACAGATTCTCACAAGTAGAAACACTACCAGAAATTCTGCTTCAACTGCCACCAGTTGACATGCAAGCTAATCCCATCTTACTACTCCTTTACTTCCAATTTAATTCACAAAAACTTTTCTTGCACAGTCACTGTGCACAATGCACAGTGACTGTGCATTGAAGTTGTTTTGAAGTGTTATTTGAGTAAGATTCAAGTAACAGCAGAAGTAAAATCAAAGTAACTGCATGTCAACTGGTGGCAGTTGAAGCAGATTTTCTGGTAGTGAAAGAAGGTTCAAGAAAAAATACAGCACAAAATATAACTTGCCAGGAGATATTTTGCTTAGTAAGTTTTATAAAATTTATAGATAGAATTGGATGACCACTCTACACAATTCAAGAAAGGAATTCATTCATAGGGCTAAATTTGGAGGCATAATGATAGGCAGCTATGAATGTCAACACCCCAAGTCTGGTTTTCAGTGCTGGTTTCAACAACCCTATGATTCATTTTCATGAAATGACTGATTCCTTGTATGTGGCATGAGTATGCACCGCAACAAATCATTTTTTGCTTGTATACAAGTGTCATCACAAAGTACAAAGGCGCCTTTCTACTCTGCAACATCACTTGTATACAAGTGAGAGTTGATTTGTTGTGGTGATGTGTATCCCATTCTTCCAATACATATCATCATCCTTGAAAACATATGTGAAATTTTCTTCCTCTTGATCCTTATACCAATAACCAAGTAAATAAAGAGGTACTTGAATATCATGTGATCTGTCTTTCCAATTTGAATTGATTTTTTTTTTTTTTTTCATTCAGCCTCAGGCAAGACACTTTTTCCATCACAACTTTGCTGAACCATTTTCATTTGTGATTGAAATGATCTGTATGTTAGAAATGCTAGGTTTTCAACAACTGTTTGAGTATAATCAATTCCCTCAATCCAGGATCTAATTTCAGGCTTGAATAATTGATAAAACAAGCTCAAAAGTAGAAGAGAATTATTCAATGTCTCTTTTATAATCTTAGTTGCAGACAGGTAACTCAGTAAGACTAGTTGAAATGATCCCAATTCTTTTCCCTTTTTGAACTTGCAAATATCTTCAACATTTCCTGTAATAGGTAAACTATCTGATTTGGGATGGAAAGTCTCATTGAAAACCCAATCTATGATTTCATGATTAGTTTCAAAATAATCATGTTGTATTTTAGACTCTTCTTTAAATCTGATCAAAACTGATTGATTGATTAGGATGATCCATTTTATCAGGCGTTTCATCCTTGCAAATGTGATTGAGCTTTCTTGACTTGTAATTAATCCTCTTCCATTCCATTGAACCCTAATTGTATAAATTTTTCTATCTTTTGACCAAAAAACATTCAAAGGAGCATCTATACAGTGCTTCAATTTTACAAATCCTGATTCTGGTCTTGCTATTGGCAAATCAGCAAATTCAGCCTTAAACTTGTAGATGTATTCTGCTAAGATGGTATCATTAATAACTCCCAAAGGAAGCTTTGGATCTTTCAACCACTTGAGAAATTCTTCCTGTGTTACATTTTCTTTTTTTCTCTTCCTCTTCATTTTCCCTGCTATACTTTGTCCTCCTCTTTCCTTTCCCTTTTTTGGTCCAAGTTTATCAATTAATTTTTCACTGAAATCCTGTTTACTATGATCCCCTTGATTCAATTCTTGATGATGATCAAATAGATCTTGATTATGAGCAGAGTGTATCATCTTCCCCATGAGATTGTTTTCATGATTCTTTTCTTGTTTCTCAGACTCTACCATACCCTTTTTGAAGAAGTCTATCAATATTGGCTCTGATTTAAAGCAAGCTCAAATAATTAATTTTAGTATAAAATGGTGTGAACCAACTCACAAAATGTAATCTTATTTTTGACACTAACCTTTAATGTTTCTTGGCTTATCTTCGTTTTCCAGATCCTTATAAGAGTTTGAATCATTTTGAATTGTGATGGGATGGCTTACCTTAGCTGAAATAAAACCTATTGGAATTGATTATGAAACCAAAGGAAACAGAAATAACATATTTTCTTGGAAATGAGTCAAGAAAAACTTCAGCATATGGTTAAAAAGAATTAAAATGTTTTGACTAACTTTCATTTCTCTCATGACCTGCATTGCATAAATTACCATGTGATTTGAGATGTTCCTGAAATGATAAGGGATCAGCAATTGCTCCCATCCATTTTTGATAACCATGATTACGTGTTTTTAGCAGTGATAGGAAATGTAGGAAATTGATACATCATAGTCTTAGTCACCTGATTTTCTTGAGATGCTGTTTTAAAAATTTGCATTCATAGAAGAAGTAGATCAGAGACCTGACAAAATCACATAACATAAACACTCATCCTGGATTAGTATCTTTCTTACCCTGTGGAGTACTTATGGATGAGAAGTGTGGTCCATGATTGGACTGTGAACTGCTTTTACCATATTCAAATCCTTCAATCCTTCTCCGACTGTTATCGCTTGACAGTGTGGGATCTTGGCGATTCATGGGATCCAAGAGGGCAAAAAACAGGTTGAGTTGCTACAAAAGCATGATTTTTTTGGCGAAAACATACCAGAAATCAATGTATCACGTCCCTGAAAGTCTGTGACATGCGCTTCAACAACATTGCTTTCACATTGATTGATTTCGGGACGGTTGTGGTATATGACAACCGAGTTTTTCAACATTACTGCTTCGCTTGCATCAAGATCGGCCTCACTTGACATCCACACTTTCGCTTGGTCAGAGAGTTCTGGATGAGCCAGAGCAAATCTCCAAGCAACTGACCACAATAGCGATTGTGCAAGGGCGTAGAAATTCAGAGTCATTATTGGACCGGTCAGAAGGATGCGATTTGTTTAGTGTCAATTAACAGCTTGTCTGCAAAGCTAGCTGTGGCGGCAGCACCTGAATTTTGACAAAAGCCTAGGCCCTGCGAATTGTAGATGTGATTAAATAGTTTTTTTTATAGACAGAAGTTATGCTCATGAGTACCCGGAGCGGTGTTATGTCTGCACAACCTACGCGCTCGGCCGGGGCGTCACATCAAATCCGTTCGATTTATGGACTTTCCGGAACAAAGATTGGTTTGAGCGCTGGTGCTATATTAAATCCAAAGCAAAATACTTGATAGATACTAGTAGATTGTACGATGTGTCAGAGTTCACCTGAAAGAGGCGCAACCGATGCTCAGGTCTTCATGAACCTAATTGGTAAATACATGTACCTGAACTGATGATACAAACCAGTTCAGATGAAACCCTTACTTACTCTTCTTACCATCTATTCTACCGTCCGCACAGACGACGAGATGAAGTCGAATATCCTCAGGGCGCCTGGTCAAGAACAGGTTACCGCTACTCAAACCCTGACTACAAGTCAGGTGGAAGACAGCGACAATGCTAACTGAGAGGATTGTGCGTATTGTCTCACTCTTGCCAAACAAGTATAAAAGATGACAAGTCCTGCATTACTGATGTTTCCCCTGTCGACTTTCTCGCTTTTACACTTGCAACTACCCAAAACTCAGTCTTAGCTTTTCATCATCCACTTTCATAGCTTCCAATCTTGCCTCGTGTATTTCTAACTTCACCCTCAGCCATTGTCGACCCCTGAGATATCCTCTTGTACCCCTTCCTGTCTATATCCACCGAAGCTTCTGCTTCTTTTCTTTTTCTTCGCTTCCTTTGAAGCTCTTCTCTTCTTCGCTTCACTTCACTGCTCTCTGTGCCCGGCGCACCTATCCCATTCTATCCGATCAATCCGTGTTCTCTTCTTTTGAACTCTTTTGTTATCTCGCATTAAATTGCCAAGCTTCGTCTCTGCCTTTAGGTAAGGCTGTTTATTCACCCTTTTCACTTCTTCTCTCTTTACTTCATCTTGTACATATTCTTGTGGCCAACAAATTCTTATGCAAATAAAACTTTAGATATTTTCCAATTCTTTTAGATTTACAGTCTCGAACGGCTCACCCACACACCGTCGGAACAACCCTTTGAAAACCATCTAAAGGCAGACCCGAAATGTCTAACGAATTCTCCCTCAAGGACCAACTCTCTAACCTCCCTACCCTCACCGGCGATGAGAACTACCCCATGTGGAACCACCGAATCTCAGCCTTCCTCAAGCACAAAGAGTTGTACACTACCGTGACCACCAATCCAGGGGACCGTTTAAGCAGCGCCGCAACCAAGAAGCTTTCTGATGCCGCCAACATCTTACTCACCAAGATTAGGGACAAACTATACAACCACATTATCACCAGCAGCAACGACAACAATGGCTACCTTATCTGGACGAGGATACATGATCTCTTTGCAAAAAGGACCGGCCTTCGGCTCAGTCGCTGCCTCTCCCAGTGGCACAAAATTCGCTATGATGGTGACCTGACAACCTACCTTGATCAAATTGAGGCCTGTCTTGCCACGTTTGACTCTATCTCTTATGTTCAGGACGGTTCAGCAATCTGTGGAGTCATCATGTCGTCCCTATCTGAGGACAGAAGCAGCTTGGCGGACCCCATAATCACCAACAACGCCTTGATGTCTGACCCAATCCTCCTCATGACCAAGTTACGAGATGTAGCTTTTAGCGAAAAGAATTGTAAGAAGAACGGCAGTGAAAAATCAGCTTTGGCCCTCAACACCGGGAAGAAGACTCGCCCTTGTTACAACTGCAGGAATGGCAGGCATGACCCATCCGCGCCGCACCCAGAATCTAAATGCTGGTCTGTCCATCCTGATCAGAGACCTGTGAGACCTCTACCGGCACAATCGCACAACACTGCCATGTCCGCTCCCACTCAGCTCCCCTCTTCTTCTCAGCATGAACGTCCAGCCTTTGCTTCAATTGCCACCGCCACCTGTCTTGTTACTACTCCTTCCAATTTTCCTGCGGTACTGGACACTGGTGCATCTCACCATATGTTCAACGATCTTGAGTACTTCAGGGATTCGACGACCGAGGTCTGCTCAATTCCCATCAGCACTGGGAGGAACTCCTCAGACCTTACTGCAATTCGAAAGGGGACCGCCATTGTAGCTCAGTCAACCGGCAAACTCCTCCTTCTCCCAGATTCCCTCTTTGTTCCCGGACTCACCAGAAACCTCATCTCGCTGACCAGGCTCACCAATAATAACGCCAACATGAACAAGCAAGGTGGGCGTATCTGTGTTGTCATTGACAATTCCATCAACTTCGACTGTCTTCAGCATAATGGTGTCCTGGAAATTGACGGCTCGATTGGACCTGTTTCCTCGCATGCCTCCATGTTTGCCACGACTACTCACTAGGCCGCCACCACACCATTTCAGACCTGGCACCGACGCCTTGGTCATGCTGGAATCGCCAGATTGCAAGCTGTCCTCCCTGGAGTTAAGTTGGTTAACGAGGGAACGTGCGACAGCTGCATGAAGGGTAAGGTTTCACGGGTGCCCTTCAGTAGTCACTTTGATGCCACTTCTCACCCTCTTGAAGTGGTCCACGGTGACCTCGTTGGCCCCATAACACCTTCCACCAACTCCGGGTGTCGTTACTTCTTGACGATGGTCAACCAGCACACTGGGTTCATCAGCACCACGCTTCTCAAAAAGAAATCTGACGCGACCGTCGCCATTCTCCACTTCAAGACGTTCTTTGAACATCAAACCGGTTTCAAACTCAAAAAGCTGATCACTGATGGAGGAGGGGAGTTCTGCAACGCCTCTCTCTCCGAACACTTGCGTGCGGCCGGCATTCAGCACAATGTATCTCCCCCATACACTCCGCAACATAACGGACTCGCTGAACGCGCCAATAAGACAATAATCAACATGGCACGGTGCATGCTCCTCCAGTCGAATCTTGCCAAAGAATGGTGGGGAGAGGCTGTTCGCACCGCCACGCAGACAACCAACTGTCTTCCGTCCCTTGGAAAAAGCAAATTCAGCCCCATCAAACAGCTCTTCAAGAAAGTCCCCAACATTGCCTTCTTTCGTCCATTTGGCTGTAAAGTTTGGATTGTGAAGCCAAACCAACTTCGGAACAGCAAGTTTGATTGCATTGCCTGGGACAGCATTCTGATTGGGTACAGCAATGACTTCTCATGCTACCGAGTCGTCAAAACTGAGTCCAAGACGGTAGTCGACAGCAAGCATGTGTACTTTGATGAATCATGTTTCCCTAACCTGACGGCTTTGAACCCAAGTCTTGACCTCTTCCCGCATTCGCGGCTTCCTGATTTCTCTGCCCCCTCAACTCTCCCGTTTGACGATGAGGATTCAACATCCAAAGAGCACTCCATGGACCTTGATCAACCCAAGGATGAGGACGCTATCATGAATGACAGCCCCGACATGGATGATGACAATGAGGAAGAAGCCAACTTGGCCCCAGCCCCTCCTCCTCAACGCCTCATCTTGCGCCTTGGCCCTCATCCCACTCAGATCTCCAGCGGTGTCGATCCTCAAAACATCCTTGCCCGTCGGACTCGTTCAGCTGCCGCCTTCACAACGGGGGCAGTTGAGCCCAGTACCCATGCGCAAGCCATGGCGTCTACCAAACGCAACTCGTGGATCGCAGCTGAAGCAAGAGAACTCGAGAATATGAAGGAACACCGTGTCTGGATTGAAATCCCTCGAGAAGAACGCCATCATGTCATTCCCGCCACCTGGGCATATAAGAAGAAACTCGGAGCCGAGAATCAGGTCACCGAATTCAAAGCTCGCATATGTGCTCAGGGCTTTTGCCAGACATATGGTCTCAACTTTGAGATGAAATATGCCCCCACCAGTAAACCCTCTTCCCTTCGCCTCCTACTCTCACATGCTATTCAAGATAACCTTCTGATCCACCAGCTTGACGTCAAATCCGCCTTCCTCACTTGCGACCTGGAGGAGGAAGTATTCATGTTTCCTCCTCCTGGCTATCGCACCGGTGAAAACCTCGTTCTCCAACTCAAGAAGGCTATCTACGGCCTCAAGCAGGCCTCTTTGGCTTGGTACCGTCGTCTTAGTTCCTTTCTTCAAACCATTGGCTTCTCTGTTTCCATTGCTGATCCATGTGTGTTCTGGCGTCTTGAGCCTTCTCCACTCTGGATCTTCTCCCATGTTGATGATCTCATCATTGTGGGAAGGGACCCTCTTCTCTTCCGATCTCAGATGGAAAAGGAATTCAAGATCAAGTACATGGGCGACGCCTCTTTCTTACTCGGCATGAAGCTTGATCAATCCCCTTCTGGCATTCACCCTCACCAGTCTCAGTACATTGCTTGAAAACTTGAAGAGTTTGATTCTACCAACCTTTCTCCTTCCAGCTGCCCAATTGACCCTTGCTCTCACCTGAAGAAGGCCTCTGAATCCGAGATTGCTCAGTTCAAAACCCTCAATGTCAACTACCAAGCCCTCATTGGCTCACTCAATTACTTGAGCATCCTGACTCGGCCAGACGTCTCCTTTGCCGTCAGCAAGCTGTCTCAGTACTTGGAGAACCCTGGTATCACCCACTACAGGGCCGCCATGCAAGTACTTCAATACCTCAAGGGCACTTCCTCTTGAGGACTGTTCTTCCGCAAACAGGACCCCTCAACTCTCAACGTCTATGTTGACGCCGATTGGGCCAACTGTCCTGATACCCGAAGATCTCACACTGGTCTCCTCGTTCTCCAATCTGATCACCTTATCTTCTGGAAATCCACCAAGCAACCGACCGTCTCGCTTTCCTCAACAGAAGCAGAGTATAAAGCTCTTTTGGATTCTTGCAAGGAGATCGTTTGGGTTCGGAACATCACTCAAGAAATCTTCCCCAGTCTCAGTCATCAATCAACCTCCGTATTTGTTGACAACAGAGGAGCCATTGACTTGGCACTCAGTCAGATGAGCCAGAACAGCTTCCGCACAAAGCACATG
This sequence comes from Puccinia coronata f. sp. avenae, assembly GCA_002873125.1. Lineage (NCBI taxonomy): Eukaryota > Fungi > Basidiomycota > Pucciniomycetes > Pucciniales > Pucciniaceae > Puccinia > Puccinia coronata. The sequence continues at coordinate 210,833 of PGCI01000040.1, forward strand.
GACCTACGCCTCCACTTTGTCCGCGAACTTGTCACCGACAAAACCGTCCAACTTTGCTATGTTTCAACTCAACGGAACATCGCTGACTTCCTTACCAAGCCAGTCGGACGATCAGTCATCTCCAGGGCCATCTCAAGATTCATTGGAGGCGCCTCAAGCATTGTTGCTTTGCGCTCCGAAGCACCAAGCATGCCTGGCTGTCAGAGTTCACCTGAAAGAGGCGCAACCGATGCTCAGGTCTTCATGAACCTAATTGGTAAATACATGTACCTGAACTGATGATACAAACCAGTTCAGATGAAACCCTTACTTACTCTTCTTACCATCTATTCTACCGTCCGCACAGACAACGAGATGAAGTCGAATATCCTCAGGGCGCCTGGTCAAGAACAGGTTACCGCTACTCAAACCCTGACTACAAGTCAGGTGGAAGACAGCAACAATGCTAACTGAGAGGATCGTGCGTATTGTCTCACTCTTGCCAAACAAGTATAAAAGATGACAAGTCCTGCATTACTGATGTTTCCCCTGTCGACTTTCTCGCTTTTACACTTGCAACTACCCAAAACTCAGTCTTAGCTTTTCATCATCCACTTTCATAGCTTCCAATCTTGCCTCATGTATTTCTAACTTCACCCTCAGCCATTGTTGACCCCTGAGATATCCTCTTGTACCCCTTCCTGTCTATATCCACCGAAGCTTCTGCTTCTTTTCTTTTTCTTCGCTTCCTTTGAAGCTCTTCTCTTCTTCGCTTCACTTCACTGCTCTCTGTGCCCGGCGCACCTATCCCATTCTACCCGATCAATCCGTGTTCTCTTCTTTTGAACTCTTTTGTTATCTCGCATTAAATTGCCAAGCTTCGTCTCTGCCTTTAGGTAAGGCTGTTTATTCACTCTTTTCACTTCTTCTCTCTTTACTTCATCTTGTAGATATTCTTGTGGCAAACAAATTCTTATGCAAATAAAACTTTAGATATTTTCCAATTCTTTTACGATGTCCTTACTTGGAGATGTGTTTGAGAAGGTTCGCCGCAAAACTATTGACAATTGCTGTTCTTAAACCCGAGAGTAGTTCGGCAGCAATATTTTGAAACGCAGTGCATCATACTGCTGAACTAAAGATAACTGAGGGAAGCATTTAATCTAACGGCCAAGTCTCCACTTTCAAGAAGTGACTTCGCATTCAACTGTAATAGCAGGATGCTGTTGTATCTAATTGATCCAACATCAATATGTTGGTACAAACCGTGTCACTCACAAATAACCCAACTGAACAAAGTCCTGCTTTGGCCCTCCACCTCCCTGCGGTCGGCGCAATGCGACAGTTGTCTTGCCACTCGACCGCAGACATAAGGGGTACTCGATTAAGTTAGAAAAATAGCACTTGAGCAGCACGCAGGTCGGAAGCCAGTCTTGTACACGTTGGTGATCACTGGGTCATCAAAAAGTTGTAAGATTTGGCAACCTTAATGACAACTGGGTCAAGACTTCAATATATGACTACTGGGTCCATCAAAGATTAAAATTTTGAGGTCATCAAGCCTTTAAAAGTTGCAACAATGCAGCACACCATACCTAATGGCTTAGTTTGTTTGATCCTATTTGATATAATGGCTCAGAGCCTAGAGGACATTAAGGTTCAGCCTCAATGACCCAAAGAGGGGTCATTGAGGTTCAGCCTCCATGACCCAAAGGGGGGTCATGGAGGTAGACTCTCTTGGCATGGGCCAATAAGCTGCACTTGATGAGAGCATACTTTAGAAAAATGAGGCCCATGTTCATGCAAGGAGTCATACCACCAGCAAGTGCATCAGAGACTCCCTCCTCTGAGTCCAACTACCCTCTCTCCTCCTCAGTTCTATTCTACCAGCCTTGACAAAAATACCTCGGTGTCATACACGTATGTATCCTCAATAACCACACTCACAAAACCTGATCCAGTCTCTCTTTCTCATATATACACACACACACCAACATGAAGATATACAAGCTTAACTAAGCCTCTTGATTGGAGCAGGCCCAAAGGGCCCGGCGTCCCCACAAGACACTTTCCGCAGGAGAGGCTTACACACTAAGTCCAACTCTTGGCTGTATCAGGTCAATATTTTTGAGGTCCTTTTTTTGTTTTTTATTTATTTTTAAAAAACCAACAAGTATCTCGACAAGAAATCCGTCTGGATGGGTTCGTAGCCAAGATCCTAGCGCACTCAATGAATGTATTGCCTTTACTCAAGCCCCTGGAATTGTATTTTATATTGATTTTATAAGGAAGTCTTTGATATCAAAACTATTACCATTGACACTTGTTGTATGAAAATCCTGCATGCGTACATTTACATGATTTGTCCAATTCTCCAACCTTGAAACAACTTTACACCAAGGAATAGAGGGGCTGGACAGAGAATGGCACACGTCCTTGTGAATCCAGATGAAATTTCAGAAAATCCTGGATCTACAAGGACAGGATGGTGTTTATCCAGGGATTCAAAAAAAAAGAATTTCAATAATTTCAAAAAATTGTGGAGGGCAAGTCATTGGGATTGAAACCATAAAATTTGACCATTGGAAAGAGGGAACTGAGTTCTCCAAACTGGCTCTGGGGCAGCCTAAATGGATTTGAGGTGTAGGAGCTATTACATTTTAAAAAAACGCTCCACCAAAATGGCAAAACTGATACCGGCAGCTTCAACCCACTCAACCTTACCGAAGATTCTATCTCCCTTGGCTTTATTGACAATGTTGTCCATCTTGTCTCCAACAAGAACGTAAACCTGGCCATTAACAACTTAGAAAGACAAGGTCACGATTCCCTTCAATGGGGAAATCAACACAATGCTATCTTCAACGGAAAGAAGGCAAATTTCATGATCTTTACTCACAAAAAGGTAGAAATCAGACCATTTGTGTTTGGAGATATATCTCTTCCCCCGCCAAACTTCTTGAAATACCTGGGAATTATCCTTGACCCTAAACTTTCATTCAAAACACACCTCAATAAAGTAAAAACAACAGGCAACGCAACTGTTAAACAACTTATCCGAATATCCAGATGCTCATATGGAGTGGGTATACAACAATCAAAAAACATGATAATTAGTGTACTGAGCTCTTGCATTCTATTTGGCAGCTCTATCTGGGCTACATCCAGAAATGAACAGCTGGTCAAAAAAATCATATCAACAATCTATAACTCAGCTGTCAGAATTGTCTTGGGCTGCTTCAAAACCACCCCAATCAAAGTCTTAAATAGAGAGTCACCGCTGATTCACTTTTTTGATGTCCTTAAAAGAAAAAATCATCTCTTTCTGATCAAAAAACTTACAGATCCGGATTCACACCCGGTGAAACATCTGATTCAATTCGAAATACGCCACCCTCAATCACGTCACCCCTCACCGGTTCACAACATCCTCAACTCTCATCACATTCAAGACTACCACCCAGATCAAATTGAAACCATTCGCCATCACCTAATCAACCCCTGGGACAATTTCCAGATTGAAATGTTTAACATCAAGATCAAAAAAGACGATGCAAAACAGAAAGTTGAAGACCAGTTAGAAGAGATCACATTGAAAAACAAACACTTCTTATTTACGGACGGATCCAGCATTCCGGAAAACGGAACAGCCTCAGCGGCTATCCTCAACAGATTGATCTCAACAGCATGTCGTATTGGCAACCACTCATCAGCGTCAGCATTTGAAGCAGAGGTCCACACAATCAAGATTGGCCTTGAAAAAACTCTTAACAAATACTGCGACCCACTTGACGACTTCAGAAACTCCAGCAAACAGCTCATCATCTTCATTGACAACCAAGCAACCATGCTTTCAATAGCAAAACCCCCCAAACCAACATCCAATCAACAAACCTTTTACAACATATACATGAAAATGAAACTGTTAATTGATCTCTTTGACTTCAACATTACTCTTTTCTGGTGCCCAGCTCATGTTGACATTCCGGAAAACAAAGCAGTAGACAAGCTAGCAAATTGGCCACAGAACACACTTATCAACACCAACTTGAAAATCCAGAAAGAACGCTATCAAACATACAACAAATCCTTTGGAAACACTATCAATTCAATAAAAAGAAGAAACCTATCAAGTGCAACAACATCACATTATCAACTTACCCAATCAAGATCTTCAAAGAACTTAAGACCATGGAGCGAAGCAAAAGTAGCATCATTTACCAACTCCGATCCGGCCACTCCCCCCTGAACAAATTTCTCTATTCAATAAAACAATCAGATTCTCCAAATTGTGATGCTTGCCAAAAAGAAGAGGACACCAATCACTACTTATTGCATTGCAAAAAATATCATACTCATAGATGCGCTTTCCTCCAAAAAAAAAACCAAGAAAAAATCAAGATCAACATCAACTCTCTTAAAGACATCTTAGACTTGCCAAAAGCATATTACGCCTTATCAGAATTCATCATCTTATCAAACAGATTCAATAATTTACAATTATACCAAAATCAACCAGAAGAAGAATAAAAATCAATTTCTCTTTTCCCTTACTTTCTTTGGTTAAAAGTCATCACTTTCTTTGGTTAAAATTCATCATTTTCTTTGATCAAAAGTCATCAATTTCACCTCTTATTATCTTCTCTTCAAAAAAAAAAAAAGAAACATATACAGGTTATAACGGGGGTAAATGGGCTGTAAAGAGGCACGGGCACCCTGAGATGGTGGTGGAAAAAGGGAGATGATATTCACAGTGAGGTCCCTTCCGGTCTGCACGGAAGAGACTATATATAGGGGCTGCGGCAAGTCTCAGGTCCGTGACCCCCTTTGGTCACAACACCCTCCCCCTTGCTGTAGACCCTGCACTATCTACAACGTAAGATGAAAAGAAATGCACAAAACAAGGAAAAAAAAATGAAGACAACAAAGATAATCATGATAGACCAAGAATTTTCTCTCGTAACCTTACAAATGACTCTGACCCAAGTGACTTGGTGAATATGTCGGCTAATTGATCCTTAGTAGGTATCCAAGTCAGCGTCGTCTTATTCTGAAACAGGCTCTCATTTGTAATGTAGAAATCACGGTCAGTGTGCCTTGTCCTTTTGTTGGAGGAGTCATCAGTAGCCACATGTACCGCGGACTGATTATCACAAAACAAATGTCCTACAAAATCTTTGTTCAACACATCTCTAAGGAGATGACGTACCCAAAGGGTCTGTCTCGTAGTCGTCCCAAGAGCCATGTATTCCGCGTGACATGTTGACGCCGCAACTGCCAGTTGTTTCCTGGAGATCCAAAGGATAGGAGAGTTCAAGTAGGTGATGAAAACCCCGTAGGTCGATCTTGCAAATTCCCCGCCCCATGACGCATCTGCAAAAGATTTGAGGGGGGTCGTGTCTGACTGAGGAAACAGGTTGAGTCGAAGATCCTTTGTGCCCGCTAGGTAATTGATCAAGTGCTTAACCCCTTTCCAGTGTAGAGGGCCCGGTTTGGCGGCAAAACGAGCCAGATAATTCACGGCAAAACAGATGTCGGGTCGTGTGCCGACCGCCAGGTAGCTTAACCCACCAATAACTGACAGATATCGGCCAGAATCCGCGGGAATCCCATCTTCTGCAGTCATGGCGGTATAGCTTGCTGGAAGCGGTGTTGCAACTGTAATCCCCATATCCCAATGTTTGTCTAGAAGTGAATCAAGAAAGTTCTTTTGGAACAGCTGGAAACCGTCAGCAGTGCGGACAACGTTCAAACCAACAATGGATGTTAGTTCTCGCGCCCACTTAATCTTAAGCAAGTCCTTCAGATCAGCCTCAAGTTGTCGTAGAAGAGAATCAGAGGATGCGGTTACCACGCCGTCATCGACATGCAGCCAGATCACTCCATGATGATCTGGATGACGCAGTATATAGAGGCTGTTGTTGTACTGTGAGGGGGTATAGTTGAGTTTGGCAAGTGTGTCCCTCAGGTGAAGCCACCAGCACCTAGCCGCCTGTTGTGTGCCGTACAGTGCTTTCTCCAGCTTCAGTGCATGACCTTTGGGGACTTGCATACCCTCCGGTGGCTTGATCCATATTTCTTCATCGATGGGCAAGTTCAAGTACGCAGCTACAAAATCAAAACTATCTACTGGTCAGTGGTTAGCAGCTGCAACGGTTAGCAACAAACGCAGAGACACAAAAGTTGCAGTGGGTGCAAAAGTTGAATTGAAATCCCCCCCCGCTACTTGGGTGAAACCCTTTGCCACAAAACGTGCCTTGTAGCGTATCCCCGCACCTTCATCCGGCTTGGTAGCAAAAACCCAGCGATCATTCAATTCTTTCTTGCCGGAGGGAAGTTGCCCAAACTCTCATCTCCTCGAGGTTATTCAGCTCAACCGCAATGGCCTTCAGCCAATCCTCTTTCTCCGCGGAGCGCATTGCCTGTTTGAAGGTTGAGGGAACCAAAATTGCGTAGAACTGGCATAACTCAAGAATGGTGTCAATAATCTGTTCCTGATCATGGAACTCAATCTCGTGTTCAAAAGAAACCAGCCGCATCAGGTTCATCACATGGCTCAGTGACATCTTGTTTGTCGGGGCTGCCGGTCTGACTGGCAAGGTAACTGCGGCGGGCAAATTGTTCATTGCCGGCTTGTGTTGTAGTGGGTTGTCAGGCGGGGTGATGTCAGTGATAGTAGGTTCAGGCTGTTTCACCTTGACAGGGGTCGGGAGCGTCGGCACGTGTTTCAGTTCCTCCGGGAATCGCACCATTGCAGATTTGATGAAACGGTTCTCGTCGGGAATCCATAAACGCCAGCCTTTACTGGTGCCAAGGTAGGCGACCACATGTCCTCGGTGTGCGCGCACATCAAGCTTTTTTCAGAGTTCTACGGGTATGTGAGCATACCCTATGCTGCCAAACACACGGAAATTCCCGAACTGGGGTTTGTGGTGTAAGAACGCCTCAAGAGGGGTGCACTTACCACTTGCCTTATTTGGTATGCGGTTCAATGTATGCGTCGCCCAGATGAAGGCATAGCTCCAGAATGATTGTGGGAGCGTGCTGTCCAGGAGGATCGTCCTTGCCATGGCTGCTGCAGCTCGGTTGAACCTTTCAATCACCCCGTTCTGATAGTGATGGTATGGGAGGGCTTGCTCTGCCAGTATGCCCTTACTGTCAAGCTTAGCGGTTAGTTCATTATTAACAAATTCCCCCCCATTATTTCTGCGCAGAGTCTTAACTTTCTTTGCTGTAAAAGTCTCAATCTTGTCAGTAATGGAGATCATATGTCCTGTTGCCTCCCATTTATGAGTCAGAATGCAAACAAAACAATACCCTGTCGCCACGTCCCTCATGGTCATCACATACTTGCCTCCGTCCACGGAGTCCACCTGAAAAGGACCTATCAGATCCACGGCCAGGATGTCTAAGCGCTCGATTTCCCGGTTTGTGCTGGCCATAGGGTTGATCCTCGTACTCTTGCTAATGGCACAGACAGGGCAGTGAATTTTCCCTGTTGGCAGCTGATCCGGGAGGCCAGATCCCAACTTGCCTTTAGCAATCCGGCGGATGTGACAAAGGCCCGTGTGTCCAAATAACCTGTGATAATATAAAAGAATGACTTCATCCTTACTCAAAGTCTCAGGCTTCCACTTATAGCCTGGCGTGTCAGTTACCGGTTGTTTGAAATAATCTGCGAGCTCACTAGGGGACAGGGAGGCATCAGTGGTACTTGGTGGCAAAACACGGTTCTTTTTATTGGCATGAGAAACATCATCAACAGTATCCAGGGAATCAATGGGCATAGGGTTAACAGGTTCAGACGGAGAAGTGGAAATGGTGGGAACATCATGGGCAGACGAGGAGGTATGAAAGAAATGGAACAGTGGTCGGCCATTGCCAGACGGGTCGTTGCTAGGGATAAAAGCGTGGGGTAAGACCCATCAATTCCGTTTAGGTTCAAACGGACAGGAGAAGATGGGGTTGCCGTTGCGGTGTGAGATAATGAAAGAATCTGCTGAGTTGTCATATGAGACCAGCGCGTCAGCCTTGCGCAGAGCTGCCATGGATATGAGGGTAGCCTTTGCCTGCTCACAGTATAGGACTTGTCAGAGAACGACGACATTGCCGTTTGGCAGCGAGAACCTCAGGTCTCCGATACCGGAGATGAAAGAGCTGGCTCCGTTGGTAGCTACGGATACAGGGATGGGTTTGGAGAGGAAACGGAAATTGTGGAGGAAAGACTTAGACCCAGTAAAACCATGGGAAGCCCCTGTATCAAAAATTGCGGGATGACTTACCAGGTCCTCCCCAATGGCCATTGAGTTGAAGTCTAGGTCATCTAGATCATCTGGTAAGCCATGAATCTCCACTGCTTGTGCCGACACAGTGTTGCGCAAGGGCTGGGAGGATGACTGGCCTTTCTGACCCAAGGACGGTCCCGTAGCCTGACTCTTGAGGCAATGTGATTGGAGCTGGAGCAGCGTAGCACGATGCTGTGTCAGTGGAAGGATTTTATTGCATAACAAGAAAAAGAGAAGAAAAGAAAAAGAAACGTACCTGGAGCAGCGTAGCACAATGCTGTGTCAGTGGAAGGATGAGGAGAGTCTTCCATGTACGCTGCTCCAGTGACTAAATACACACTGGAGAATCTGTGACATATGAGAAAGGTGTGAAAGCACAAGGAAAGAGAAACACAGACAAATCACAAGTCTAACACCCCCCCCTTGCTGAACACCTAGAGAGAAGAGAGGAAGAAAGAAAAAAATTGGAGAAAACAATGGCTAAGGAAAAGGATGATAAGGAGATGAAAAAAAAAATTAAAAGAGAGGAGAAAAAAAATGAATTACACAACCCCAAAAACACTGCGGTGAGACTGAAGAAGGACACGGGAGAGCGGCTTGGTTAACATATCCGCCATCATATCCTTGGTGGACACGTGGAGAACCTGAATTTTGGTCTTCTTGACACAGTCGCGGATGAAATGGAAGCGTGCATTGATATGCTTCATCCTAGAGTGATGTTCTGGATTCTTGGACAGAGCCTCGGCGCCCGCGTTATCAACATGGAGAGGGATGAAAGTGGACGGGATAAGCTTAAGTTCTCGGAGTATGTGTCGCAGCCAGAGGCCCTCCTTGCAGGCGTCTGACATTGCCTTATACTCCGCCTTGGTGCTGGAGAGGGATACCGACGCTTGCTTGCGCGACTTCCAGGAGATGGCCCCAACTCCCCAACGGTAGGTGTAGGCCGACGTAGAATGATGATCCTGCCTGTCCTCTGCCCAGTTGGAGTCGGAGAAACCGGAGCAGCATAAAGAACCACCTAGGCGTAGACAGAGGTGTTTGATGGTGTGAGCCTGAGTCTCTACGGTGACAGCAGGACACAAGGTTGGGGGGGCACTAGTTGAATTCCAAAGGATAAGGAAGAACAACCAGAAGGAAGGAAAGGAAGTAAAAGGGAAAGAAGAAAGAAAGAAGATAAGATAGAAGTCTTTTTAGACTGATTTAAGCTTTTCAATCCTTTAAAGGAGATGGGTTTAAGCGGAGCAAACTCTACGCCTCCTCTCTTGAAGAAACAGAGAGGGTACAGTCAGAGACTGCCTTTATTTTTAATGCCAACAGAAACTGGCAAAGGTTATTTATCAGGAAACCTATGTGGATTTAAGCTGCAGTCCACAGAAGCAATAAAGAAGAATGTTTATGAAGCTTTTATTGATTATTTGATGTCTTTATTGGTTTGCTTCTTTATGGGAGAAGAGAAAAAGAAGGTAAAGGTTAAGAGGAATGAGGAATGAGGAATGATAAGATCAAAGCTCAAGAAGAACTTTGAAGAAGGAGAAGTTGGAAAAACTGATTACTATTCAATCAGATGACACCAAATGACCACAACGACATAGGGAAATGATGGGACCTGTGTGATTGAGTAGTGAGGAGTGTTGATCCAAGCGTTCTGTGATTCTTCTAAGTTGGTTGATGAGTGATGATGAAGTTTTTTATTCAGCCAGCTAAAAAAATGGTTAACCTTGTTGATTGAAATGCATATATGCAATATGACTTGAACTTAGAAAATAATAGATGTTCAGAGTGTTATTACTCCTCAATTATACCACTGCAAAAGGGGTTGTATCGGTTACAACCCCCCGCGGTAACGTCGGCCAGAGGCGACCGAGGTTACATCGGTCGCCCAGACCGATTTTATGTCGGCCGGGCCCACCGATACATTAGAACAAAGGCATAATGTATCGGTGGGAGCCGCCGATGTAACATTGGTCTGGTAGACCGATGTTACATCGGTTGCCGCCACCGATCTAGCCGCGGGGGGTTGTAACCGATACAACCCCTTTGGCGGTGTACATCACAACTATAGATAATAATAGATGAAAATGATCAGAAAAGTGAGGGGAATCTGAAGAGAACATTGTTGAAGCCTTTTGGGCAACCATGTTGTCTCTAAGGCTGACAGGTAGTGACTAGATAGCGGAGGATACAAATGGTGGCCTGCCAATGGGCTTCCGAGGGATTCTTCAGGAACTGCAAAAGTCAATTCACCGCAAAGGAAACATCTGGTCTGGTGCACTGAGAAGCCCATAGCAGGAACCCCAGAAGTTGTTGGTAGGGGCCCGAAGACGAAGGATTGGTGTTGGCACAACGCTTGAGGTCCTTGAAGACAGAGTTGGTGGGTGTGGTGACGTGAATGGGATCGCCAGAGAGGAAACAAGCGGACATTTTGTCGATTTAATGTTCCTGAGAGAGATAGACAAGCTGCTTGTCAATGGAGCAATGGATTTTGAGGGAAAGAAAATGGTGGAGCTCTTCATTGGCGCCTATTTTGAATTTGGTGCCGAGAGCGTGAATGGTGGAATCAACAAAATCCGGTTCACCGACGACTGCCAGATCATCTACATGGATGGCCAGGGTGCCTATTAGCTTGCGCTCATGGAGACGGAAGTAAAGAGTGGGGTCATATTGAGACTGGACCAAACCAATTACAACCAGGGCAGCATGCAGCTCTAGGTTCCACTCCCTCGGCAATTGTTTGAGGCTATAAATAGAGCGTTCGACCTCGCATACCCAGTCCGGGTGGCTTGGGTCTTCAAACCCGGGTGGTTGTGCCATGTACACTGGCTCAGACAGCCTGCCATTTAGAAAGGCAGTTTTGAAGTCTACCTGCCTTCCTTTCCACTTGCGTACCGCTAGGAGGCTGAGAATGAGACGCAGGGTTTCAAGCCGCATGGTAGGAGCAAAGACCTCGGAGTAATCAATCCCGTGGACCTGTGAGTAGCCCATTGCTACTAGGCAGGCCTTGAGTTTCTGGACTGAGTTGTCGGGGTGGCGCTTAACTTTAAATACCCACTTCGACCGGATAATCTTTTGCTTCGCCGGGAGCGGGACAAGCTTCCAGGTGGACATTCCCATGAGGGAGCCATATTCCTCGTTGGCAGCCTTTAACCATTGAGACTTGTTGGGGGATTTGAGCAGTTGGTTCCAGGTTTTGGGTGTGTCCAGCTGCGGATCCGTTTTGGCTGACTTCAACCAGTTTCCCAGACGAACCGGGGGCCGGCAGTCACAAGTGGACCTCCGTGGCGGAGCTACAGGAGGAGGAGGGGCTGGTGATGAAGGTGGGGACGGAACAGAGGAGATACTTGGAGAGTCCGGGGTTGGGGTTACCTCAGGCTTGGGCAAGTTGCAGGGAGTTGGGTGCGGCGCATGGACGTGGGGTTCAGGAGTGGGTGGAGAGGAATCACAGGTGTTCTCAGGTGCATGGATGGAGGCTTGAAGGCGCCGATCGAAGCAAGGTTGGAGAGGTATATCCAATGGCGGAAGATCAGGCGTTGCAACGCGGATCGGAGACGGGGAGGGGGGGTTAGTGATGAGCGACTGAGCCGGCCAGGGTAGTTTGACATGAATTGAGGCCGGAGACAATAGGAGCTTGGATTTGAAAGGAAATACCGAGTCATCAAAGATGAGATCCCAGGCCTTGACTACAATGCGCTTCTCTAGATCCCAAACCCTGTAGCCATTTCCGTCAGTCAAGTAGGATAGGAGCATGGCGGCGCGGCCCTTCTTGTCAAGAGACTTGCGGGTTTTGGCTGGCACTGCATACCACACAAGACACCCAAAGGGGTGAAGGTATGAGACATCGACTAGTGGGCGGCCTAGGAGAAGATTCGGGGATTTGAAACCAAGGGGAGTGTGACATGGAACAGAGTTAAGGGAGTAGAGGATGTGACGGATTGCATCGGCCCAATATGATTTTGGAACACCAGCGCTGAGAAGGGAACATTGGACTAAATTCCCGATTGTGCAATTTGCACGCTCGGCAATCCCATTGAGTTCTGGTGAGTGTGGGGGGCCCGGTTCGTGTTTGATTCCGGCTTGAGCAAGGTAATTTTTGAACTCATTAGACATGTACTTGCCCCCATTGTCTGACCGTAGAGATAAGATTTTGTGACTCCCGTTCTTCTCAAAGAAAGCTCAAAATATTTTGAAACAGGCAAACACTTGAGATTTTAATTTCATTGGATATATGGAAACATGCTTGGAACAATCATTGATGCAGGTGACATAGTACTTATAGCCTTCTCTAGACATCTCTTCATACGAGGCAACATTGGAGTGAATAAGCTGGCTGGGAATTGTGGAGCAATAGTTTGAGCGGGACGTGAGGGGTCTTTGATGCATCTTTGATTGGACGCATACGGTGCATTTTTGGACGTCAATTTCATTCAGAACAGATGGGGTGATGTTGAGTAGCCTTAGAAGGCGTTTGAGTGGTTTGACTCCTACGTGTGACAGACATTGATGAAAATCAAGGAGAGACGTATTAACAACAGAGGAGGCAGGAATCTTTGCCTGGTGAGAGCTCACATCCGTCTTGGGGAGATAGTACAGGTTTCCCTTCCTGTAGCCTTGACCAACGACGGATCCAGCCTTGGAATCAACAGCGGAGTCGTATATCTTGCAGCCCTCCTTTCCGAAAACAACCGTCAGTCCCTGATCACAGAGGCCAGATACGGCCAGGAGCGGCTCATGGAGGCTGGGGACAACTAAGGTTGGTATCTTGGTAGGAACCAAGAGCGATAGAGAAGCAATACCCTTATGAGTAGCTTTGACGGCGGAGTGGTCGGCCAGGCGGATTTGAGTAGAGTCGGCAGTAGGTTTGTGGACGTCTTCAATGTAGGGGGTCATGCTCATTGAGCAGCCCAAATCAATGTTTGCATCAGTGATTGCCATTGAGCACGACTCAACGTCGTTGACCGCCGAAGCATTATGAGCAGCGGCGGGACCGTTGCCGTTGGCAACAGACGAACCGGAGTAGTCCGAGTCTTTGTCGTTGGACGTGTAGTCAACCCTGACCTGTACCACTGTGGTCTTCCCGGCCTTCTTGGAATGTTTGGAAGAGCCCCTGTTGCCCTTGGAGTTTGAGGTGCTCTTGTCCTCCGGGCGGCAGCGGGAGGCGTGGTTCTGGAGGATCCTTGCTGCGGTGAAGCAGTGTTGAAGATTGTGCCCGTCCCGATTGAAATAGGTGCAGTGTAGAGGTGATTTGTTGTTATCCGCGGGAGTCTGAGCCTTTGATACTGTGATGGATACGGGGTTGTCGTTGGTGCGGGATTTGCGACGCAACACCTCCTGCTTGAGCGCGGCAATGACTTAGGATGAGGGAACTTGTTCCTTGTTCATGATGGCGTAGACGCAGGGTAACCAGTCCAAGGGGAGTGATATTAGAAGGGAGGTTGAGTAAATATTGTCGAGAGTGAGGGGTCAATCAATCAAGACCAGTGAATTTAGGTTTTTGAAGTAGCGGCTCATCTCTTCAAGATGAGTGTCAACATCGTCGGAAGTCATCCTGGCAAGGGTTAATTTCCTGAGCCAGTACATACAACCTCCTGAAGTGTGATCTTGATGGGCCTTTGCAAGGGCTTCCCACGTGCCAAAGGCGTCGTTCTCAAAGTTTCAGATGTAACAAATGTTACCCAAGTGGACGGTTTTGGCAATGACGGAGCAGACTGTGATGTTGTCCTGGACCCATGAATCAGGCTGGTCCTCCAGGTCAACTTGTTGGAGGACGTACACAACTCCGGTTGCTTTGAAGTGATAGGAGATGACAAATCGCCAGTCGAGATAGTTTGATTCCTGGCTGAGTGGTTTCAGCTGATTGATGCTGGAGAGCTTTAGAGCTGGGTGGATGGAGGTGTCATACACCATGGTGGGTTTCTTGAGCTTCCCCAAAGCTTTTGGTGGTACAGGTTGATCGCTAGTGCTTGCCATCGAAAAAAATAATTTTTCGGTCAAAGTGACCGGATCCTTTCTTGTTGTGGAGACTGATGTAAGGCGGTATTTAACGTGCTGAGCTTTCAGTTGCTATCTGGGCTCATAACCTCTTGAGGCAATGTGACTGGAGCTGGAGCAGCGTAGCACAATGCTGTGTCAGTGGAAGGATTGTATTGCATAACAAGAAAAAGAGAAGAAAGAAAGAGAAACGTACCTGGAGCAGCGTAGCACAATGCTGTGTCAGTGGAAGGATGAGGAGAGTCTTCCACGTACGCTGCTCCAGTGACTAAATACACACTGGAGAATCTGTGACATATGAGAAAGGTGTGAAAGAACAAGGAAAGAGAAACACAGACAAATCACAAGTCTAACACTGACTGTACCTGGGGCAGTAGTAGTCAGCCAATTGCCAAGCCTGCTGTTGATTATTGTTTGGGAGGGAAGGTACGCGGTGTTGGGAAAGATTGGGGAATCGAGTGGAGGTGACCTGAAGCCCACTGGGAAGCTGACCGTAGATGGTGCCAACGAAGGTACCGATGGCTTTGGACTTCGCCTGCATCTGCGACTTGTTTGGGCATTCTCTGGCGTAGTGATTTTTGCCGCCGCAGTGCCAGCATTTGTGGGCGGTCACTGCATAGAAGTCAAGGGCATCCGGCCATTCGGTCTCATCGATGTCGGCTAGATACGCACTGGTGTCAAACTCTGGTGATTGATCGGGGGCTGCTAACATGAGAGACAAGTCATTCGAAGGGAGAGGGGTGGGTGGCTGGTGTTGTTGGGTTTGCTGGTGATGTTGTTGGCGGCAGACATCAAAAAGATGTAGGAGTGTGGGAAACGAGGGACAGTTGGACTTGGGGTCCTGCTGTATGGACAGTTTGACCCGTTGCTCGAAATCCCGGGTAAAATCAGCAGAGGAAGACATGATTGCAGATTGCAGAATAAAACCCAGAAAGGCGTCAGACAACATCCAGACATTTACCGACTTCATCCCATCATAGAGGTCCTTCAATCGGGAAGCGGTACCGGCAGACGGGGAATTCGGGTCGATCGCGAAAGACATGAACTGATACCACAAGTTCATTTGGGCCGCTCGTGACATGGCGGAGAACTTTGCTTTGAGATTCTCATACATGGCATTTGCGGTTGCCGCCTTCAGTTCTTGTAGATCGGAGACAAGGGAGGGATGGACCGACGCTAAGAGTACTGCTTGTCCAATGCGCTCAAAACTAAGATTTTCGCAGCGTTCAAAAAAGAATTCCTGTCCCGTAAGATGGATGAGGCCGATCTTGCGCAGGAGCCTGGTCCACTGATTGAAGTTGGAACCATCCGGTTGGAGTATCTGATCCTGCCGGATTGTGCCTGAGATGGACGAGACAGAGGAGGAGATAAGTTTAGCTTGTTTCAACACAAATTGAGCAGCTTCAAAATCGGCCTGTTCCTTCAACATAGATGGTGTGTTGCGTGTATCAGGGTGGTGAGGCTGTGGAGGTAGACGTTGCGGTAATGGGGCCCGCCCGGAAGTGTGGCGATGTTGTTGCCTAGACTGCTGGCGGGCGTTATAGTCTGTCTGTTGTTGTTGGGCTGCCCAAAACGTTTCTTCAGCAAGGGACAGTCCGGTAGTGCCACTCGTGACATTGTTGAAGATATCCTCTAAGCGTTGTTCCCCGTAACCAATGTTGAGATTAAAACCGTCAATGTTGGAGGATCCTGCTGGGTGCCCTGTTGACGCCCGGGAGGAAGCACAAGATCTGGAGTGGGAGTCAGCTACACTACTGGGTCCCAAGGATTCGGCAAAAGGTTGTTGGAGGTTGCGCAGAAGGATGTTACAAGACATGATAGGGAACGAGATACGGGGAGAAGAAAGGAAATAGGTGGTAGGGAAAAAATGGAAACAAAACGGGGATAGATTTTTTTTATTTTTTTTATTTATATATATAGGGGGAAAATAGATTTGTGGAAGACAAGAGATGGACAAGGTATCGAGAAAAATTAACGTTTGGAGATAAGGGAAACAATCCGCAACCCGACTCGCACAGTTCAGCGCTGGAGATACGCCAATATCTCCTGCTTCAGAACAAGTGGCTAGTCTGTCTTAGCTCCTCTGTGCGGTTTAGTATTGGAATTAGAAACAAAAAACAGAAATGCGGAGTGGAGATAAGATTTGGGGTGATGGGAAAAAGATATAAGGGAAACAACTGAGTTTGTGTGGGATTAGGGTTTGGTGAATTCGGAAAGTCGCGATCTACACGATTAGGTGTAAATCCTCACGATTAGGCAAGGTGGAGACAAGACTTCTGGAGGAATTTAAGATTAGGATTTGGGGAAGTCGGGATGAAGCAATCTACACGATTAGGTGTAAATCCTCACGATGAGGTGAGGTGGAGAACGTGCTATGATTAGTAGAACGTCCTTCAGAGATATGCGAGATAAGGTATTTAAGGGCTCATAACCTAAAGAGGCACGGGCACCCTGAGATGGTGGTGGAAAAAGGGAGATGATATTCACAGTGAGGTCCCTTCCGGTCTGCACGGAAGAGACTATATATAGAGGCTGCGGCAAGTCTCAGGTCCGTGACCCCCTTTGGTCACAACAGGCTGATACAAGGATTTGTGGACACTGCTTAACACCTTCCCAAAACTTTGGTCTAGGGTGTGTAGTTGAGGCCTACACAGCAAACTGCCTGGGAAACAGAATGCGCAGTGTTGAGCGGCTTGACACTGCCTATTTCTGGTACCATTAAAAGAGTTGGATTCCCTTTGTCTTCTTTTTGGCCGTGTTCTTTTTGTCTTTCTCTCTTCTCTCTCAACATCAATTAACTCATCACTCAAGGTTATAGTACTTAAATATAGTTAGTACCTCATACATTTGTTTTTCAAAACATCATCACATGTGTTGTATATACTAGAATTCACCATTAGTGTGCAATGTCAAAATCAATAAGCACTAAAAAAAAAAAAAAAAAAAATATACCGGCAGCTTGTCCACTTTATTTGCAAGCCTCTCCTGCGGAGAGGCCCCGCGCCCCACGCGGTCCGCTGAAGCGCAGGACCAGAGGCTTGTGATAAGCTAGGAGAAGATATATAAATAAGAGGATGTATACTTTTCTTTCTTTCTTATCACACACAACTAAACCAAAAAAAAAAAAAACAAAGGCAAACAAAAAACAATATCAAGGTTTCTTCTTCTTTATATCCTTCATCTTCATCTAGCTGAATACTTCTTCTTTTTTTTTGTTAGAAAAAATAATAGGGAGAGAGAGGAAACAAAAAGAAAAAAATAGAGATTGGGGAGAAAAAAAAGAAACACTTGATAACAAACATTAAGTAAAAAAGGGAGCGGAGAGCGGGGAGGGGAGGGACCACCTGCAACAAGAACAGAAAACAAACAAACAAAAAAAGGGGGGTTAGGGGATAGGGGGATCCGAAGCATCATCGTTTCTAATCAGAAGGGACAAAATGGAAGGTGGGGGGTGGGAAGATTGCTAGTGTTAAGTGTGTGTGTGTGTGTGTGTGTGTATTTGGAAGACGAAAAACAAGCACTTCATGGAGAACAACATAAGCTTTTATGTGAAGAAAGAAAGAAAACCCCGCCGTCAATGTTGTGATATCCGTCTTCTTCTTTTTTTTTCTTCGTGTGAGTATGATCGGTGTATCAAGAGAGGAGTGTAAGAAAGAAAGAAAAAAAAAAAAACAAGGCGTAGGGATGGGGAGGATTAGAAGATGTGTTGTCAGCCGAGAGAACAAATGAGGGGCGTATACTCTTTTATGGGTGGTGGTGGATGCAGGCAGGGGAGCGAGGGAGGGACGAGGCTCGAAGGATGATATATAGATATGTATATATATGTGGTAACCACTTCTATCCTTTGTTGGAGACGAGTATGGAGCCCAGTGGACGTGGGATTGATTTCAAGAATACATGGATCCTTTGGACCTCCTGATTAAATCACTTATATATATTGTCCAGATGGGGGGTTTTTGGTGAGGGGGTTTGGTAGGGGGGGATTGAGGCGGATGAAGACAGACGAGGCGAAAAGCATGATGGGAGGAGGGGTACATGGGCGGCGCCCATCAGCGAATTAAGGTGTGGGGGTTTCGGGGGGCGTGTGTGTGTGTGTGTGTATGTGTGTGGACGAGACGAGACGAGAAGGAGACGCGGAAATGGAGGGAAAGACGAGTTGATCGGGGGGCCGAAAGCTATGAGAGGGGGGCAACACAGGTTCCTGGCCAGGCGGAGGGTCTCCTTTTCAAGGGCTAGAGGCCAACGGAAAACCCTGCACCTTGATCAGGCTCGCGAGACCATTTTCACTGAGTTGCTCGTCGGACCATCTATGCAGAGAGAGAGAGAGAAGCACCATGAGATCCGTGGAACATGAAGGAAAAGGCTGTAGAAAGAAAAAAAAATAAGCTGACCTCTTTGGCCCATTTGGCCAACTTCTTGGTCTCCGGGCCTCCCACGCGTGTTCGTCCTGACTTGAGCACCTCGGCAATCCACTGCTGGTCGAGCGCGCCCTTGATCTGGCCATTGGCGAAGATCTCGGCGAGGTCGCCAATGATGCCGAGCGTGCCCTTGAGCAGCTCGTCAGTCTGATCTTGATCCGTGGCGACCACATGAAGAAATGCGCATATCGTGGGCACATGCGGGAGGATTAAATCCGTCTTGCTTGCCCACTTGAGCCCGGCAATAATCCCTGCATACGCCTCCAAAATCCCTTCACGCAGTTGATTGATGTAGTCCACTAGATCGTAGTTGTTCGGATCCGCACGCATCGCCCCCGCTTGCTGCAACACCCCGACAGTGGTTTCGAGGTAAGGTGCAAAGTTGCCGCCCACGGCCAAAGCGATGTCGCCGAAACACGAGAGAATCGGCGGCTTGACACTACGATGAAGAACGGTGCTCTGAAGGTCCTCCAGAAGTAGCTCCATAAACCCTTGTGCAAATGGCGTGGCCTGTTCCCCTAAACCACGACAAATATCTCCAACGATGCCCACACCGATAGTGCACAGCGGGTACTCCTCGTGCGATTTCAGAGCAGCGTTGAGGAAAGGTAAGAAAGCAGGAAGGTAGGCCAGGAAATCGGTTTCCAGTGCTACAGTTTGGAGTCACATGAGTTTTGCGTGATCAACGTGGGACGATTAGGAAGTAAAAAAAAAGTACCATAGGTCATGGCACCAACGGCGAGGAAAGCATCATCGAGGATAGGGGATTTGGGCCCAGCGCCTTGAATCAGGCGCAATATCAATGTCATGGCGCGATCGGCCATAGGTTTGACCTCAGCACCCAGCCTGCGGATGGCATGCTGATAGATAAAGAAAAACAAGCCATTGTCAATCACAGCACCACACACACCAACCAAGCCTGAAGAGATGATACATACCGTTAAGACGGCACAGAAAGCCACCTGGAGGTCAGCATAGTTACGTCGATCGTCGTCACCAACCAGTTGGGCTTGCATGCCCAACAAGCGCTCGGACCGTTCCATGATCACGACGAGTGCGTTGGATACAACGGGCAGTGCTTCGGATGAGGCAAACTTGATCAATGTGCCCAAGGCTTCGTATGCTGATGTGCGTGAGGTCGGCTCATCGGCAACACTACATGATAGTTCAGTTTGGCGACATGTAAACACTTATTAAGCAAGTGAGGGATATCAAGAGTTGAACCAAAAAAAAGGCTTACCGATCCGAAAAGGCAATCAAAGCATTGGCAATACCTTCGTAGAATCTGCTCAAAACAGAGGTTTCCTTGTTGGGATCACCTAACTGTTCGGCTAGATTCATGAGGCCCCAGCAGCAATTACCGACAATACGTGTATTGTCGCCAAGGCCGCCGAGTAGGACAGTAATGAGAGGTTCGAGGTGAACGTCATGTTGGATGGTGCCGATCAATTGATCAGTCACCCTACCCAATGTCCAGGCCGCGGTATCCTTGACGTGAATGGAAGGATCTTGCATCATTTCAATCAGGGTGGGCAGAGCCTGCGAGACGAGTGGGTCTAGCATCTTAGGGTCTGGTCCTTCAAGGATGGAGCCAAAGGCCATGATGGCAGCATCTCGTTGGTGCCAATCAGCAGACTTGATGTTGCTTTCGACAAACGGAATTACCGGGGTCACGACTGCATCCCCAACGGTTTGGGCGAGCAGAGCAAGTGACGTTCCAGCGGCCATGCTGACGTTCCATTCATCCTCATCAGCATCCTCGTTCTGTCGGGTGAGGAGCTGCAGCAGAACGGGGAGGATTTCCGGTAGAGCCACTTTGGCAAAGTGTTGGCACTCTCGTTCCGTTGGCTCTGAGAACTCGAGAGCTTCTTCGGCCTCGATCTGCAGCTCAATCTCTTCGTCACACACGGTCGACCAGAATTCGACCGCCTGTAGCACGACCCGCTCATCGGAATGTTTCATTCCTAGAACAGTTAGCTTGTAGGGGGTGTAGTTATGAGTTTCATAAGAGAAAGAAAATTGTATTAGTATAAAAAAAAAAGGATGAAGATAAGACAAATGAACAGCGCGTGCGAAATACATACCCCGAACAAGGCCCTTTCCATGTAAAACCTCATCTTGTCGTAGAACAGTTGCATGATCTTGACTAGACATCCGAACGCAGCCACTTGGACGTCGGGGGTTGGCGACTGAGTAGCTTCGCAGACGACTTGCATGATGTAATTCCGCTCTCCCTGAGATTGTAGTCGATTAGAGAAAGACGTTTGAAAGGCGGGGGAAAAAAATTTAGAGATAGAGGGGAAAGAAAAGCCTTACCTCGCGTTCAAAGTTAGCTCGAACAAACTCTAGCGAGTTGTAGAGCGCATTGACCGCGGCGAGTTGGACCTCTGGACTGGGTTCTTCCTTACGAGCTCCAGAGACCACGGCAGTCAGAATTTCGTTAGACTGAGCTGCCAAGACTTCGGGGAGCTGAGGGGAGCGAATCAAGGGATAAGTGTATATTTCACGCAGTAGGTAAGACAAGAAAAAAAGAAAAAAAAAGGGGGGGGGGAAAGGGTGTAGTGAGAGAAGTGACTGACAGTACTTTCGCAAAGATATCCGATGGCTTGTAGGGTGGCTTGCCGTAGGGGCACGCCACCCTCTGGGTTGTTGATGATTTGGAGCAGCTGGCCGATCAGACCTGGCCACATACCCAGGGGTAGTTCGACCGCTCCGATGGTAGCGATAGCCTGACCAGATACCTGACGAACAGCGCGTTGTTCGTCCGCAAGGAGTCGAATGAGGCCATCCTTAATCTTGAGTCTCAGCTCATCGGAGAGGGACTTCCAGCGTTCGATCAGTTCGTCGTTCCTGCTGGCATCCCTTGAGGTGAGGGCGTTCTTGAGTGCCAAGCCAGCGGCATTACGAATATGAGCGGGCTGATCGACCGAGGTAAGGACGCCGAGGAGCGAGTCGAGATACGGTGCTGGGTGCTCTCTGGACGCGGTTTCGAGCTGAGTGGTGGCGGTGGTGCGGAGAGCCAGGTCGGCTGAAAGAGTGTTCGCAAGCAGGGTGGCAGCGTCCATGATGACTTGTTTGTTTGTGTGTGTGTGTGTGTGCGATCTGGACTGACGGGGAAGAAAAAGAAGAGGGTCAGGAAGAGATCAGTCAGACTTCGATCAACGACGACCGCAAACTGGGACGCTTGAGATGGAATGGAATGGGATGGAATGGAATGGAATGGATGTAGTGGTGATGAATGCAGTATTAATTTAAGTCATGACCCACTTTGACTTGGCTGGTTAAGTTGTATAGTATGAGAGTGATAAAGGGTGGTTTTTGTGCTGATCGGCTAAAAGGATGATTCCCCTTTCCGCGCTGATTCTTCAAGAGTTCAAGAGTCAAGCCAAGGAAAAGAAAAAGAAAAAAAACTTAAACTACGAAAAAAAAAAAAAAAAAAGGGACAAAACTGCAAAACGAGCATAAACCAAATAAAATCCAATGGAATACAAAAAAAAAAAAAAAATTCATTCCATTCCACTATATTGGAACCCTGATCATCTCCTGGGCGGTGTGGTGTCTCTCTGCATCAAAGCCTCGCCTGGTTCAAACACTCTCAACTAAGGCCCCGTTTGTCAGCGTCATAAATATCAGCGTAATAACGAGCAATTAATTCAATAAAAAGTAAAACACTCAACATTACCAAACAAAATTTTTATGTAGTAAAGTTGAGCTACTCCTTTCAATATTTCCATAAAAAAATGAGGTTTTAGGCAATCTTCATCACCATCATACAAATATTACGCTTAGTACCCTTATTAAGCAAAATATTGCAATTTTTAGGCTCAAGATCACCAAAACTGTTGGTTTTCTTCATCATTCTATTGAGAGGAGTTGTTCTACTTCCCAGAATAAAAATTTGGTTGAATTTGGTTGAAGAGTTTAGTTTTTATTAAATTAAATTCTCAATATTACACTGTTTTTTATGACGCTGACAAACGGGGCCTAAATACGGTAGACAGCTCTTTGTGGTTTCATTCAGACTACCCAACACAATTGTACTTACCATCAAGGATGATTATAAATTAAACTCAACCAATATGAGCTTCACACATCCTCAAAAAAGTCAGAATCTAGTGATTAATCTCTGGAAAAAAAAAAGAAGAAGAACAATAAAAAGTAATAAATAGACAGAGAGTGAGTCCGGGGAAAGGGTCAAATGAGAGGGATGGGAAACATAGGATGAAGGAATGAGATGGTAAAACAAGCAAAATGCTGCTGATATGTATATACAGGAAGTTAGCCAAGAGCTAAAAAAAAAAAGAGGCTGTGAGCTGAGGTTATAAGCTGATTTGAGATTATGAAAATTGGAAATCTAGAAAAAACTAGAAGAAATAAATCAAGCAGCTGGAGATCATGATAAGATGGGAATATCATACAAAGAAGATGTGATAATTATAGTCAAGTCTCAAGATAAGAAAACTGAAAAAGATTTCACACATGAGATTAACAGTTTCCATGAAGCAGATCAATCAATCACCTGAGGAGGAGGGAAAGAAAAAAAATCACTTTCTTCCTGCCCATCTGTATAATGATTTCTATCACTGGAGGAGGAAAAACGTTGAAGCTATTCATCTTGGTTGCAAACATCCCCCAGTGAGTTCAATCCTGTAAATCAATGCAAAGAAAAGGGTCAAGTCTGATGACATATTAAAATCTTAAATTCAAATCCTCATGTTTGGTGAATATCATGTCAACCAATGGTAGGTATTAGGACCACATGTATAAAAGTTGTTTGGATTGAGGAATAGTATTCAGAGTGAAGAAAAAAAAAAAAAAAAAAGGAAATGGACATAATGTGACTCTAGTGAGGTGGGAATTGGGATTATAATCAAAGAAACGGGGTGAAGGGGGGTGAAGATATATATATCATGGCCATCCATGCAACTGTTTCCACACATGCAGGATCCCTGATTGTGGATCTCACCAGAGTCCAAAAAAGTGTTGCATCCCTAATTAGCACATTCGTAACACACCTGATACAGAAGTGCTAGTTCTGTTCTCATTTATTGTGACCGGGGGAAATCCACACCCTGAACAGGATACATATCTATCCCCAACTTTGAGGGGGGGATGAATGGAACATCTTCATTCACATCACAACATGACATTATAGAGCTAGCAAAAGCAGCAGTAGAGTAGTATGTCCACTCAGAGGCACTCACTGTACAGTTCCCTTCCAGATGTTTATGGCTAACTTCATTTGATCCCCAATACTCAAAACATAAGTTTGATGTCATGGTGGGCTGGCAAAATCATAGAGCATGGTTTTAAAAGAATAATGATCACAAAATAAAAATTATTTGCTTCAACAAAAAATTGAAATGTTTTTTTTTCATATCAATTGACAGTGTTTCAAAATCTTGAATAATCTTCCAAAGAAATAAATAAAAATCACAATGGGTAGTATGACATGTGAAAAAAATGAAAAAAATGAAAAAAATGAACACCAAAAACTTTCCAATCTTGAGTGTGTGGCCTAAACCATCAGAAATGGCAATTTTTGTTGCTTCCAGTGCAACTTGTGACTAGTTAATACCCAATCAAAGATGATATAAAAAGGCCTGAAAGTCATTCTTTCTTCATCTTTCATTCATGATCATTTTTCTCACATGTCATTCTATTCATTATGATTTTTTTTTTTTTTGGAAAAAGCTTATATTAAAACTTCATTAAAATGGGAGATTACTGGAAAAAATAGTATGAATGTCAAAGGTGATGAAGACAGATTTGATTTTTTATATATTTGTTCTTTTGAACCCATTCTCTATAATTTTGCCAACCCTCCATGACTTCAACCTTGTGCGTTGAGCTTTGGCAATCAAATGAAGTGGGCCGTAAACATCTGGGAGGGCACTGTACAGCAGCAGATGAGAAGTCTGCACCATAGATATCATGTAGCAGGTCTCACTACTAATATATGCATGACGTATGTATGCTCATATGTGCTTAGAGCTGGGTTTACAGGTTGAGAGTGAAACAGTGGGGATGGATGGATGGGTGAAACAGTTTGGGATACAACTGTATTATAATTAGGATGGAGAAACACTGCGTGCAAAATTGTGTCATGAATACCGTACAGGTTACCCTGTCCCGCATGTGTGACATGACACGGAGCACCTGTAAAGTTACAGGTTGACCTTTCATGCATGCAACCTGCATGCAACCTGTGTCACCTGTCACGTGCGCAGTGACTGTGCACAGGGGTTCACAGGCCTGTCACCCTCATGACGGCTGCATGACTTCTTGTCCTGTAATTTGTGCGTGTCATGGCACGCGGGTCTCACACATGAAAGGCTACAGGACTGTGTAACCTGTAACACTTTCATGACACCGTTTTGCACGCGGTGAAAGGGGCCTCTCAAACCCTCAAGTAGTCCAGGCTCCAGCGCAGATGAAAAAGACCACAAAGGAAATGGGAGAAGCCTCTTAACTTGGTGTTTGGGCACATGCAGCTCAAAGGCAGTGTTCCAATAGATTTCAGATTACAACAAGAAGACAACGCCTGACAACGCTGTGTTAATATTTATTCTTGCAGGTATACATGAGAGCCTACAAGACATAGATGTAGTACATCTACAAGATGGTGGCCAGATATATCAAGCGGCCGTTAATGATGATGCCCAAGTGAGAGGGCAGAAAGGGAGCCAACGGCCAGCACCTAGAGAAATATGTATAATGTGGAAACAGGTCCGAAGGGAGCGCACCATCCAGAGCCAGCCAATTTAAGCCACCAAACGACACGCGTCTGGAATCTTTCCTCTCTGGACGCAGCGCACTGAGAAATAAATAGAAGCATCTACATGTATATATAAGCATGATGGGTAGTAAGAAGAAGAAGAGGAACGACATCTCCAACTACGTATACAAAACAAAACAAAACAATGCGCGGCCGGGGACACACACTCCTTCCTCCCTCCGATCGGGGATCACACACAGAGAGAAAAAAAGAAAGACGAGGGAGGCTTCCTTCCTGTGGACCTTCCTTCCTTCCGGTCGGGTCAGGTCGGGTCGGTCCGGGTCGAGCAGGAAGCGGGGAGAATACAATACAAGAGACAACAAGCAGCAACATAATAATAACGTAACGATAATAATAACGCAAGAAAAGTACAGCAGCGAGCACGGTCGTTTCGGAGAAAAGAGAAATTTCATCAGGTGTGTAGACGTATATATATATATATATATATATATATATATATATTTGTTTATGGGAGCATAGGTAATGGGATTATGTAACGCCAGCAGGATAGCTTAGGGATACGGGAAGCTGGCAAGACGACCGAGGACCAGACGGCGGGTTATTTCCCGGACGTTTTGAACCGGAGCAGGGGCGCGAGCCGGGTGCGGGGACAAGCCTTCTGGAGGAACTCGTGCTATATACACCCCCGACAGCCAAAAAAAAAGAGGGCAAAATCAACGCTGAGCAGGAGCAGGAGGAGGAAAGGGGCGGGGCGGAAGTGAGGGAAAGAAAAAAAAAAAAGAGACGAAGACGGACCTGTAGCAGCTCGTCCGACGTCGCTCGGCTGTTCACATTCACGCACAGACACACCGACAGGAAGTCTTTCAGCTCCTTGCTGGACCGTTCAGGATGTTTAAGCTTG
Organism: Puccinia coronata f. sp. avenae; assembly: GCA_002873125.1. NCBI lineage: Eukaryota > Fungi > Basidiomycota > Pucciniomycetes > Pucciniales > Pucciniaceae > Puccinia > Puccinia coronata. The sequence goes on from PGCI01000040.1 coordinate 237,140, forward strand.
GGCGTTCCTAATTGAAAACGGCATGGCGCGCGTCAGCCGAAAAAAGAAAAAAAAAAGAGGAGATAGTAGGGAATGAATGCCTAGAGCAGGTGTGGAGAGGAGTGGTAGTACCGTTAGTGGCGATAAGGTATAGGGCCTTGAGCTGCTCCTCCTCCATGTACGGGGGCTCGTTCTCGATCATCTCGATGGCCATGATGCCGAGGGACCAGATGTCGATCTTAGCGCCGTACTCCTTCTGCTTCACCACCTCCGGCGCCATCCAGTACGGCGTGCCCGCCATCGTCGCCCGCTTCGATCGCTGGTCCGTCAGCTTGGCACAGAACCCAAAGTCCGCTAAACCAACGCGTAAAAACCAAAATTCCCTTCATGGTGTCAGTAAGCTTCTCTTCCCCCCACCCCCACCTCCTCCGTCCCTCCATTCCACTCACTGATTTTCACATGCCCCTGCGTGTCCAGAAGCACATTGTCCGACTTGATGTCCCGGTGGATAATGCTCTTGTTGTGCAGATGCTGCAAGCCTTTACAGCTCTGTAAGTGGGTAGTACATCCAACAAAACAAGTCAGTCAGGCCCCAGGTGATAATGGGAAACAAAAAGGGAAGGGGAGCGAACCTCCAAGCAGATGCTAGCGATCTGGTCTTCCTGGATTCTGTTGTTATCGATCACGTCCGTCAGCGCGCCGCCCTCCATGAACTCCATAACGACCCAGAGGAGGTGATCGCGGATGATGAAGGAGTCGAGGTAGTTGACGATGTTAGGGTGGTGGGACTCTTTCATGACGACGATTTCGTTGACGATCAGTTCCTTTCGGGACTGGGCCTTGATGTTCATCTGTTTGATGGCCACCTTGGCGCCCGTCGCGAGCGTTTTAGCCAGATAGACACTCCCGCATGCGCCCTGTCCGATCTTCTTCATTTTCGCATAGATCTGGTTCGGGTCTTGCCCCGACACCACCGTCCGTAGCTTGGCCATCACCTGCGCGTCCGTCAGCATCGACATCCGCCGCTCATACGCCTTACCAGGCACCGGCTTCTTGCCCGGCTGCACCAGCCCTTTCGTGCCCGCCGGCTGTGGCGCTCCCGAAGGAGAAGCACCTTTTGGAGCTGGGGTCACTGTGGGCTTGGGACACGCCGCTCCACCACCCGGCTTGGCTGTGCCAGGGGTCGGCGTACCCGCCGGGGCTCGGGACGGGGCCAGGCCGAGGGGCTTGAGGCTCGGCGTCATGGCTGATGATGCGGATGGCTTGTAGGTTTCCTTGGCGCCTTGACCAGGTAGTAGTTGGCCAGGCGCGGAGGCGAGGTCACCCAAAGCGTGCGATGGACTACTACCTGGCGCAATGATACCCTGTGGGGCAGCTAGGTGAGGCCGAGGCTGAGGGGACGACAACTGATATTGATGATGGTGGATAGCTTTAGAGACTGAGCTCTGCTCGAGTCGAAAAGGGTGTTGTGGTAGTGGTAGGTTATTATTGGGTGAGCGGAGAGTGGGCTCAGATTCATGTACTTCTTCTTGTGGGTGGTGGTGGTGGTGCAAGTCATCCAGGGAGTCTTGGTGCTGATGACGGAGAGCGGAGGAATATTCATCCTGCTCCTTCTTCTGGGTATCCGTGTAGAACTCGAGTACGTCGAGTACAGCCTGGGGGTTGTTGGCATAGTCCTCCTTGGTGATGGCACTACTAGATAATAGTTTGGTCCACTGCTCGGGGAGACCGGTGAATGCGCCGGAGACGGGGTCGAAGCCGACATGCACCTGGTGCACAAAGTTGGTCGGGTTGGAGACACCTATGAGCGGGGACCGCGCGTAGATGTCGTCCATCCACCCGTACAACTCCTCGTCGTTCTTCAACGCTAGGTTGTACGTCTTGTCCTTCGTCTCCACCTCCAGACAGTACGGCTTGAGGTCCGTGCGCGTGATGTTGGTGATCTCCTGGAGGAAGATCAAGGTGGCGGCGCCACAGGTGGTCTACATACAGTCCATATGCACAAGCGAGAGAGCACATGAGGTAAGAATAAGGTGAAGGGAGCGTATACTGTATTGAGATTACCTCGTTCTTGTGCAGCGTGAGTGTTTGCTCGCGTAGGATGAGCCATCGCTGGGACCATTTCCAGGAGCGGAGGCCATCCTCCTTGAGGCAGACGAGGCCCTTGCGGAGGATATTGGATGGGTTCGACTGGAGTGAGAGGTTGGAGGACTGCGGCTTGAGGGATGTGGCGGCGGAAGAGGAGGGTGGGGAGAGGATCATGCTGCTGCAGGCTGCTTCAGGTTGTGTTTCTTTTTCGGTGGTAAAAGTACAATTGTGGGCAGCAAGCAGTCTCTATGTAGAAGCACTTGGGGCCTCCGTCGGAGACTGAGACTGAGACTGAGACTCTGACTCTGACTCTGACTCAGACTCAGACTCGGTGCATGGCTGGGTGTCATTGCCATCGCCAGCAAGTTCAAGTTCAAGTTAAACTGAGTCTGAGTCTGAGCAGCAGTGGGAAAGAACAACGGGATCCAGTCAATTGAAAGTCTACATAAATACATATGTAAATACATAAGGATCCGCACTCCAACCCCTTATGTACTCATGCACTTACCCGATCACACTTATACACATAATATTAACTCATCTTGATTCTTGACTCAACATCCACTGCTCAGTGCTCTTCAGTGGCACTCAGCTGGAGTCTGGTGCCAGAGCATGCTGGCCATCTGCGCTGCATCGGGCTCCGATATGGATTTGGACCTCAATCGTCCGGCCGGAAAGTCCCGTCCTTGGGCATGCTCCGGATGTGGGTTGGCATGAGCACATATGCTCGGTCTCATATCCATGCACCTTAATTAATGATATAGGGTGCTCAAATATGATTTACAAACATGATTTTACATAAAATCATAAACTTAATTGTCACTTTTTCAAGAAGTGTTCCAAATGAAGGAAATGTTCAATTTCCAGGTACAGCCGTTCTCACAAAGGTTGTCCAGCTTATTCGGATTTTCCAGCTCAAAAAAAGGCTGGATTTGCCAAAAAACTCAGGAAATTTTGCAGATTCTATCTGCAGAATTAACCTTTCCCTGCCAAACTGTGTGTAATTCAGCTGCAGGGTTAAGTTTGGCTAAGTTTTTTTTAGAAAATCCAACCTTTTTTTGGCCTGTGGATCCAGCCAACACGACAATCTTTATGAGAACGGCTGTAAATGAAGGGGACACTTGGAGCTTATGAATTTATGTAAAATCTGGTTTAAAAATCAATTTTGAACACCCTGAGATCCCAATTAATCAACCAGTTGGATATACTTGACTGAATTCAGAGCCATTCAAAGTGTTCTCTCAGGAGCCTAGGCCCTACATAGGTACTATATATGGGCTGAACTCTGTCTTGATCAGTTTACTTCATAGCACACAAGACTTGAATTGTGTTTTCAGATCTGCTTTAGCAACTGATCTCTCACCCAAGGGGGGGGGGGGGGGGGGGGGGAGGAAAACTGACTCCATGGCTCTGACTCCTGTTGCAATGGACTAGTCCAAGCATGCAGATGTGAGTGGAAGGATTAGATACATTGCATAGAAGAACAAAAGAAACAAAGAAAGAAGAGAAACAAAGGAGAGAAGAGAAATGTGAGGCTTACCTAGTCCGAGCATGCAGATGTGAGTGGAAGGATAAGAAAGGATCCTTTGTAAGAGCTGGATATGCTCTTCACTGAACATTGTCAAAAGGGCACGGAGGGACAAGGCTAAGAGCCTAAGAACAGTTCTAGTACCAACGTGCGGGGAGAAATTACGTGAACTAGACAGGAGAGAAGGCTCTCTCTTTAGTATCTACAAGTGAAAGGAAGTGAGAAAAGGAAATGAGAAGAGAAGAGAGGAAAATAGGGTACTTGCCTAGACAGGAGAGAAGGATCTCTGCAGTCTAGGTAAAGGGAAAGGGTGAGACTAAATACTACTTGGGCTGTATTATCTGGACGGGCCCTTGTGAGGCCCATGAGGAAGAAGGGGCCTCACATCCTTCCACGTCTGCAGTTGGGCTAGGTGACTGCCAGGAGAAATGTCACACATGTGACAGGAAAGAGAAAGGTAAGGAAGCACAGAAAAACACAACTTCATGACCCCCCCCCCCTTGCTGACGACCTGAAAAAAAAAGGACAATGAAAGAAAAGAAAATTTGAAAAGAATATGAAGAAAAGAAACAGAATAAAAACAGATGAATAAGCCAGGAGGAGAATAAGAGAATTCCGTCAAACTAGCCCAAAGCAAGTGCCATGAGATTCCAGCTGTACCCGTTGGAGGGGCTTGGTCAGCATATCCGCCAGCATGTCTGCGGTGGACACGTGGATTATGGTCAAGTGTTTCCTCTTGACACAGTGGTACCTTGCGTCAATGTGCTTTGTGCGCGTGTGGTGTTCAGGGTTCTTGGCAAGAGCCTTGGCGCCCTTGTTATCAACATGAAGCGGTAGAGTGGCTTTTGGGCGTAGACAGAGCTCACTGAGGATATTCCTGAGCCAGACTGCCTCCTTACAGGAGTCAGACATGGCTTTGTATTCCGCTTCTGTGCTAGAGAGAGACATGGTGGCCTGTTTGCGAGACTTCCAGGAGATGGCGCCTTCACCAATTCAAAAGGTGTAGGCCGAAGTAGATCTGCGGTCCAAGCGGTCTTCTGCCCAGTACAAATCCGAGTGGCCTGCGCAGGCAAGGTCCCCCCTAGCCGCAAACGCAGGTGCTTGGTAGACACAAGATAGTGGAGAACACGTAAGGTCGCCTTCCAGTGGGCCTCAGAGGGGTCCCTTAGAAACTGGGAGAGACGATTTACTGCAAAGGCAACGTCAGGCCGAGTACATTGAGCCGCCCAGAGTAGGGAGCCCACCAGCTGGTTGTAGGAACCAGACGCCTGGGGTTCTTTGGGAAGACGCGGTACCAAATGTCAAAAATTGGAGTTGGTGGGGGTAGCCACGCTGATGGACTCACTCTCAATAAACTTGGCTTGCATCTCATTTATGTAGTGCGATTGCGACAAATAGACCAGTTGTCCATCAATGTTGCGGCCGACTTTGAGTGAAAGAAAATGATGTAAATCTTCATTGGCGCCAATAGTAAAGTGTTTGCCCATTTTGTCGATGAGCTGATCCACAAAGGTCAGCTTGCCCACAACCACGAGGTTGTCCACATGAACAGCTACGGCCCCCAAAAGGCGTCAGTTGCGGAGGCAGAAGTAAAGAGTTCTGTGTCAGGCCACAGTCAACAAGCGCACCGTGGAGTTCAAGATTCCATTCGCGGGGCAACTGATGGAGACCATAGATAGATCAATGGACTTCACATACCCAATCGGGATGATTCGAGTCTTCAAAGCCTTGTGGCTGCTCCATGTAGACCGGTTCTGCTAGGTGACCATTTAAGAAGGCGGTCTTAAAATCGACCTGCTGCGCTTTCCATTTGCGATGTGCAAGTATGCTGCATATGAGACAAAAGGTCTCCTGCCAGAGAGTGGGGGCAAACACCTCATCATAGTCGATGCTGTGGACTTGGGTGAATCCCATAGCCACAAGACGCGCCTTCAGTTTCTGGATAGTATTTTCAGCACAGCGTTTCACCTTAAACACCCATTTTGATTTGATAATCTTACGTTTTGCAGGTCGGGGTACCAGACACCACGTACCCATACCCCAGAGCAACGAGAAATCCTTGTCAGCAGCCTTGAGCCATTTGTGCTTTGTTGGTGACTGAAGTAGTTGACACCAGGTTTTGGGTGTGTCAACTTTGCTCCCTGCGCTCACAGTCTTTGCCCAACAACCATACCAATCTGGTTGTTTCTTGGGCCTGGTGGATGTACAAGTGGGGGCAACTGGAGCAGGCAGGGGAGCTGGTGCGGCAGGTGCAACAGGATCTGGAGGCTCAGATGGAGGGACTGGGATCGGACCTGGACCATGCGACGTATGTTTATCTGGGGAAGACAGTGGAGGCTTGGGGATGACAGGTGGAGGCACAGCCAAGGCATCGGAAGGCCCAGGAGTTGAGGGAGTGGGCCCAATGACGGGGACTGAGAGCGGAGGCAAAGGAGGTTGGGGCACACACGCCGTGGGCCATGGAAGTTCAATCATAACAGGGTCAGGTGGTGGCTGACGGGGTGAGCCGTAGGGAAACTGGGAGTTGTTGAACAGAATATCCCGCGACTTCACCACAGTGCGTTGATCAAGATCCCACAGTCTGTAACCATTGCCGTCCTGAAGATATGAGAGCAGGAGCGCTGATTGGCCCTTAACATCTAGTTTCTTACAGTTTGCCTTGGGAGCCTTGAACCACGCCATGCATCCAAATGGATGTAGATACTTGAGATTGGGAGGGGGTAAGCTCAGAACCGAGTTTGGAGACTGAAAGCCCGCCGGTGTCCTACAGGGAATCAAATTGAGAGTAAAGAGAATATGGTGGAGCGCATCCGCCCAGAAGCTTTTGGGAAGTGTCGCATTGAGGAGAGCACATTGGACAAGATTGGAGATTGTCCGGTTCATCCTTTCTGCTACGCCATTCAATTCAGGAGAATGGGGCGGCCCCGGTTTGTGTGAGATACCTGACTCAGCAAGGTATTTGGAGAACTTGTTGGAAACATATTCACCCCCATTGTCGGACCGGAGGGACAGGATAGTATGACATCCATCCTTCTCAAAGGAGGCCCAAAAGAGCTTGAAACATGGGAAAACTTGATCTTTGGATTTCATTGGGAAAACGGAGACAAACTTTGAGAAATCATCGATAAAAGAAAAATAGTACTTATACCCCTTGCGGGATACCTCCTTGTAGGAGCAGACATTGGAGTGAATAATCTGGCCGGGTTTCACGGCGCAATGATTGGAACGCAATTTGAAAGCTTTGCGGTGCATTTTTGACTGGACACAGACCGGACATTTCTGGACTTCAATTTCATTCATGACCATTGGGCAAATGTTGGCGGTTGCAAGGAGTTTCTTCAGGGGCCAAAGGCCTACATGAGAGAGACGGTTGTGGTAGCCCAGAAGAGATGAGTCAACAGAGTCCAGAATGGAAGAAGAGGCAGAATGACCATGCACCTCTGCCAAAGGTAAGTAGAATAGGTTGCCTTTTCTATAACCTCAACCAAGAGGCTCCCCTTGGGGCAGCGCATTGTTTGCCATGAAAATCTTGCACGAGGAGGAGTTGAACACCACGGTGAGGTCTTGATCGCATACGCCGGCCACTGAGAGCAGAGGTTTGTGCAAATTGGGGACGACCAGCGCGGGAACGTGTGTGACGGTGTCAAGAGGCAGGGCAACCAATCCCCTGTGAGTTGCTGACACCAGCGAATGATTGGCCAGGTGAACCGGCGTGTGATCAGTGAGAGCAGAGGCAACATTGTCTCTGTACAGCGTCATGGTGATGGAGCAGCCCGAATTGATGTTTGCGTCCCGTTTTTCTGGTTGAGCTGCAGAGGCAACTTTGGGACGACGGGAGGAGATTAGGGTTGCAGGTGCCAGGGGTGGGGGCGCACCCCATGGGCGCCTCGCCCTTGGGCGCTCACCTGGCGCCCCCCAATTTTCCAAAATAGGGGGGGCGTGCACCTGACCAACAAAAAGAGAAAACAGAAAAGAAACTACTTTTTCATCAATATACACCATCTCAAGGCTAGTCCCCGGACGGGTAAATCAGGGAAACCCCTGGGGTCATCCCCTGCCCCCTAGTTTTTTTACCTTAATTTTACAAATTGTTGTGGTTACCAAAAAAAACAATGTTTACAAAAAGAAAATGGAGGCGCCTGGCGCCCTGGGGCGCCGCCTGCTCAAGGCACTGGGTTTGAGGCCGACAGGCTGGTGCCCGTGGGCGCGCCCTTTTTCAAACATGGCGCCTGCAACCCTAGAGGAGATTGCAACGGCATTCCCTACTCTGGCTTGACGAGTGTACAAATCATTGTCAGAGCCCGAGTGATTGGACTCCTCATCTTGACTGTCACCTCCAAGCTCCACAACAGTGGTCTGCCCGGCCTTGGCGGGGGGCTTGCCGTTTCCTCGTTTTTGGCGGGGGTTTTTGCTACCCTGGGAGTCCGCCTTCTTGCCCAGAGGATTCTCAGAGAGGATCTTGGCAGCCTTGTTTCAGCGTTCAAGAGAGTGCCCGTTCTTCTTGCAATAGGTGCAGAAGTATTGATTGGCACCCTGGCGTTGATCCCCCTGAGGGGCATTGACCTTGGAGACCAATTCCTGGGTAGGGAGATCCTCAGATTGTGCCTTGCGTTGGAGATCTTCTTGCTTGATTGCTTGGATCAACTTGCCGGGACTGATGCGGGCCTTGTTCATCATGGACAAGACACACACCAGCCAATCAGGAGGAAGGGAGGTGAGGATGGCCGCGGAGTAAATGTCATCAATGGTGAGCGGTCGGTCATTGGAGACTAGAGAGCTGAGACGTTCAAATATCTTGGCCATGTCTTTGAGATGGGCAGTGACGTCAGTGCCGGTCATACGGGAGACAGTGAGCTTCCTCAACCAGTACATGACCCCCCCGGTGGAGGTGTCCTGGTGCGCGGCTTGTAGAGCAAACCAGAGGCCTCGAGCGTTGGTGTTGAATTGCTGGACATACCAAATGTTGCCTGGGTGGATTGTCTTGGCAATGATGGAGAAGATGGCTAGATTGTCTTGCTCAAAGATGACCTTAACTCGCCTGAGATCGGCTTTCTTTTCATCCAGGTCAAGTAGGTAGTTGACGCCGGTGGAGCGGAAATGAATGTCCAGAACCCAACTCCATTTGAAATAGTTGGAGTGAGGCCCGGGAGGTTTGAGGTGCTTGATAGTAGCGGTCTTCAGTGTTGGGTGACTGGAGAAGTCGGAAGATGGCATGGTAAAAGAGGTGCTGACAATCAGTTGATCAGGTTTGGATAGTTTTGCATCTCCCAACATTGATGGAGTGTGTATTGGCTTTAATGTCAAGCGTACAGATCCTTTGATAGAATGAGCTGCGCTTAGGCAATGGGTCTCATAACCTGTTTCAATGGACTAGTCCGAGCATGCAGATGTGAGTGGAAGGATTAGATCCATTGCATAGAAGAACAAAAGAAACAAAGAAAGAAGTGAAACAAAGGAGAGAAGAGAAATGTGAGGCTTACCTAGTCCAAGCATGCAGATGTGAGTGGAAGGATGAGAAAGGATCCTTCCACGTCTGCAGTTGGGCTAGGTAACTGCCAGGAGAAATTTAACACATGTGACAGGAAAGAGAAAGGTAAGGAAGCACAGAAAACACAACTTCAACAATTCCTGCCCCTGGGGTTGGACAAGTCCCCAGGACCTGGCTTGTTCATGGATGCCAGATGTCTACAGACCTTTAATACCCCATAATTGAAATGCACCATGTAGTCTTACTAGGGGGGTTCACAATAACACTACAAAAATTTCTTCAAACACCCCAGTGCTTTTTACAATTTTTTGGGGGTGTAATCCCAATAATGTTTTCATAAAAAAATATGTTTATTTCTTTTCTTTCTTTTCTTTCTTTTCTTTATTTTCTTTATTTTCTTTCTTTTCTTTTCTTTTCTTTTCTTTTCTTTTCTTTTCTTTTCTTTTCTTTTCTTTTCTTTTCTTTTCTTTTCTTTTCTTTTCTTTTCTTTTCTTTTCTTTCTTTTCTTTTCTTTTCTTTCTTTTCTTTTCTTTTCTTTTCTTTTCTTTTCTTTTTTCTTTTCTTTTCTTTTCTTTTCTTTTCTTTTCTTTTCTTTTCTTTTCTTTTCTTTTCTTTTCTTTTTTTTTCTTTTCTTTTCTTTTCTTTTCTTTTCTTTTCTTTTCTTTTCTTTTCTTTTCTTTTCTTTTCTTTTCTTTTCTTTTCTTTTCTTTTCTTTTCTTTTCTTTTCTTTTCTTTTCTTTTCTTTTCTTTTCTTTTCTTTTCTTTTCTTTTCTTTTCTTTTCTTTTCTTTTCTTTTCTTTCTTTTCTTTTCTTTTCTTTTCTTTTCTTTTCTTTTCTTTTCTTTTCTTTTCTTTTCTTTTCTTTCTTTTCTTTTCTTTTCTTTTCTTTTCTTTTCTTTTCTTTTCTTTTCTTTTCTTTTCTTTTCTTTTCTTTTCTTTTCTTTTCTTTTTCTTTTCTTTTCTTTTCTTTTCTTTTCTTTTCTTTTCTTTTCTTTTCTTTTCTTTTCTTTTCTTTTCTTTTCTTTTCTTTCTTTTCTTTTCTTTTCTTTTCTTTTCTTTTCTTTTCTTTTCTTTTCTTTTCTTTTCTTTTCTTTTCTTTTCTTTTCTTTTCTTTTCTTTTCTTTTCTTTTCTTTTCTTTTCTTTTCTTTTCTTTTCTTTTCTTTTCTTTTCTTTCCTTTCTTACATTTCATTTCATTCTTTCTTTCTATCTTTGTTTTTTTGTTCTTTTTCTTTTCTTTCTTTTCTTTCTTTTCTTTCTCTCATTTCTTTTCTTTCTCTCATTTCTTCTCTTTTTGTTTTTCCTTTATGCTTTTTTTTTGTTTTTTTTATATTGTCAAGCTGGTTACAGATCAGCTTCTGGCGGGTCAATTTTCTTACAGATTGGTAAATTATGCTGCCTTTCTCTTTCTGCGGGTTTATTCCTGGTTCCTGTCTTGTTGTTCTGGTTGGTTGTTGGCTGGGGGTAACATGTCGGTTGCGTAGGGTTCCTTGATTGGGTTATTTATTTACGTTAAGAAAATTCCAAGTCTAATGGTGGATTTGATTGGGGTTTCTGGATTTGGTTTGGAATAGCAAGAATTTTTCCTTTGGCGCTTTGCTGCTGGGCTATCTTGGATAATGGAGGTAGAGCAAGTAGGGAGCAAGGTGTAGGGATAGTGATGTTAGCGCACTATTGCAAAGCGGATAGGAAAAGAGTAGCTTCTGGGCAGGGAACAGGAGACCAGGCATACTGGGAGTTTTGCTGGATTCCATCTGTTCTGAGGGCTCACACCGGTACTTCTAAATCTGTTCCTCCGTGGTTCTGTTTCCTGTATTACAGGTCACCACGTGATGAGGTGGGCTGCTGTACCAAGCCGCCTTCCTCGGATTCCTGGCATGGGTCTTGGGTTAAGATCAGAGGCATGGACCTTTCCCACCTCCTGCTGCGCCTGGTAAAAACCAATGAAGTGGTTTTTCACGCGTTTCAATGGATGTGAGCTGCATGGCGTGTGCTGTCGTGTGTCAAAGTCCGCATAAATCTGAGGAATAGGGATCAAAAACTCCAGCACAAAGAACTTTCATTTGTACCACATCCACCAATTTTCAGATCCACAGCGCGCGACATTGCAAAATGGAAGAAGGAGCACAGAATGGACCCACAGGTTGTATTAAAATGTGTTATTCTTAATTTTGAGTTTGATTGTTGACTGATTGACTTGATTTTCTTCTTGCGTAGATGAATCTAAATCACACAAGCCTCAAGGATGCTTCCGTCTACATGATAGTCAAACCGGTCCTGTCGCTTGCCATTGTCAAGCGTTCATCTGACCATGGACTTATTCAACTGCTTAATGAAGATTCCATGGCTTCAGTAGAAAATATTAGCAACATGAGGATTGCCACACATGCTGTGGTAAGCCAACCCTGAATAAATAAAACTTTTGAGGGGTTAATTATGTGGTCAAAAGCACAGGTGGCCAAGGCTCAAGGGGGTTACAGGAATACATCAAGTACTCAGGCCCCAAACCAGGATCCAGCAAACACAACACAATCACACACCTGTCACACACAATAATCCAACCACAACTCAACCTGTATTTACGCAAGCCCCCTTTGAATATGTTCTTTGGTTTAACCCCCTTTTTTCTCTATAATTTTCCACATTTTCTATTATATTCCATCAATCACAGTTCAGCCCCTTTTCTCTTGTATTTTCCACTATTATATTAATTCTATGATGTCATCATATTCCACCAACCACAACTCAGCCAGTTTTACTCATTTTCTACTCATTCCATTGTTCCATTTCCTTCCACCAATCACAAGTCAGCCATTTTTGGCTCTTCTAGTTGATTTATACTCTCACCTTCTCATTTCCTCAACCACATTTTGGCCATTCCTCTATTTTCCTCCCAAAGGATATATAAAGAGCCTGTTTCCTCCCTCCTCATTCCTCTCCTCATCAGACTGTCTACATCATCAGCTTGTAAGTACACATCCCCTGATCCTATAGTCATCAGTTGAATACATCTGGTACCATAGTAAGCTCTATCTCTGAATACAGTGTAGAGAAATATATAATATAAATACCTATTACCTGCCCCAGTTTGAATACATTCTGGAGAAATATTAAGCCATTCCATCAGCTTGAACACATCCTGATTGGACATATAAATTATAAACCCTTACTAAATTACCTCACACATCCTCATCAGCCACACTATTCTTTAAGAGTCCATACTCTTATTCTTGTCAACATAACTCTCCCAGCTACTGAAGAGAGGCAGCCCTTCAAGCACTCATCCCTCTCAAGCTCTATTCTCCCCAGAGTAGTTCCACAACACATCACAAATGTTCCGTCAATATCAACAGAAAATCAAGAGTGATCACATTGAAAAGCAATTCTCAATTTTGTTTGCTCTGAATACCTGGACAGCCCCTAACTATACTACTTTCATGGCAGTAACTGTTCACTGCATCAAGGAAAACTTCAAGTTAAGTGACCTGACTATTAGAGTCCCTCACGTTCAAGGTCAGAACTTCATCTTCTGCGTATTGTTTTCAAGTTCTGATGGCTAATTTTCAAAATGTTGTGGTATACCTGTTCCATTCAAACATTACACTCATTTACCCCTCTAAAACTCATAAAACCCCAAATATTATTACAGAATCAGATTTTACACCTCACTTTATCCATAGTCACTCCCTTACATCACGCTGGTTTTCTCAATGGTTTAGTAGTTATACTCATTCTTAGATTCTTGGCCACTTTCTACATTTCTAAGTCCACAAATTTGTGGATGTGGTAAATATTTAAATACAGAATCAGAATAATCCTTGTACTGGTTGAAGCTTTCGATTGAGCAAGCTGCATCCCCCGGGGATCGGGGGTACCTATTCAGAGCGAAGATCCCCATCACCCACCGTGAATCGGGTCCGGGGGTTCGGGGTGACATCAATCCAGGTGAGCGCTATATTAGAAATCACAACTTGGACAAGTGAAGAACCATGCTGCCCGCCTCGACTGACTCACCTGCAGCCCATCCAAACTCGTCATCAGGATTCCAGACGGAGTATCCATCCACGGCAGAGGAGATTCACCGAGCGCAACTGGAAGAAAAGCTAGAACAAATCCTACAGACCCTTCTGGAGGTGGGTATCTGTGAGTACCCACTCATCGGGTCCTTTCTTTAAGAGATTCTTTCGAGAACTGACACTACTACCTTTCTCTTCAGGTACTAGTGATGTGCAAGAAAATGCACGAGAGGGCGGGCGGACAGGGCGAGGAGAAGCGTTGGGCCCGGGAGGCTTGGTAGGAAAAAAAATGTATGCTGCTCATGCATGTATTTGACTAACTCGGAATCAGGGAAGGGCTGAGGATGCATGAATCGGATCGGATATTTGGAAGCAAGAAATGAGTCGATTGGACAGATGGCGGAGCTGTATGAGATCAACGCCAATCTCACCTCGGAGGTCCCGATCCCGCTGGAAGTGATCACGTACGTGGCTGGGCCGCTTGAAAAAATTGGAGGCGACTAGCATATAGCAAACAAACGAACGAACAAAAAAAAAAAAAAAACTTGACTGACTGACATTCATTCATTCTCGGCACGCGCTGCTATTCTGCAACCGATAGCCAGGTGGACCAAGGCACCAATCCGGACCGTTGGCTGAAGTCCTTTGTCGAGCGTGCCGCCCACGAAAACATGTACACGAACGGAATACTGTCTAACGTGAACGTATGTATCTCAACATCCCTGCCTCTGCCCTCGCGCGGAGATTCAAACATTTATACTAACCTTGAGGAGATACGGTCAACTCTTTCTTTTTTTTCTTTTTCATCAATAGCAATATCGATCTCTCCTCCGAACCAAACTGGCGGATCACTTTCCTGACTTGCACGACCACCTCAACCATAATACAACAAGTCCAGTGCCGGAGAAGCCGGTCAACAACAACAACAACAACAACAACACACAACCCCATCCCCCAGTCTCACTCAACAGCAACAACCTGTCCAAGTAGTCCCTGTGGGTCAGAAGTCATCAGACTCACTTCCAGTAGCTTGCCCTGAAATAAATAAGCATTGATATGTCGTATGTATCTTCACCAAATATGAAATCTCGGTCTCTCCTAATTGCCACCTCAATGATCAAGTCGTCCACTTTGCCAAACACTCCCACTAAGTCCGACTATCCAAACTGGTCCCATGTTGAATGATGTTGTGGTGCGAAAAAATAAGAAGGCTTGAATGCCGTGGTTATAGCATCCAGTTGTCCCAGTTGGCACGCTGAAAATTGGGTTGTGGTATACATCAGGAGAGATATTCGATCGGAGAGAGATCAAGAGAAAAGAGTGGATTTGCAACACCTAGAGATCAGTGGGCAACGAGTTGGTTGGGTTTCAACACAGCCCATAGAACATAAGCAGCATCCTGTGGTTCAAGGCGCCATGTATTGTTGTGCAGTGCAGATTTGACAGTCCCAGGAAACAAACCTCTTACCAACCAAGGTAACTAGCACCATGAGCCAGTCCCTTCCTGCCTTGCATTGTATGTGTAAGTAACTGGGTGGGCCGTCCAACACGGCTTGCGGCAGGCCCGCCCAGTGGGAGCGCCCACCGGAACTTGGGAGCGAGAGTTTACATAAATATTTATTTATTTAAATATTTATTTTCTTTATTATCCCCGCCAGCTTGAGCTGCGATCGACCGCCCAGCACTCCACATTATTATGCCCGGCTTCTCCTCCCTCAAGCTGTTCTCCGGCACATCCCACCCGGCGCTGGCCCACCATGTGTCCCGCCGCCTCGGCATCCCGCTCTCGCCCGCTGCCATAGACAGACGGCCCTCCGGAGAGATCTCCGTCTCCATCAAGGAGAGCGTCCGCCAGGCGGATGTCTATATCATCGGCACCGCCAGCTCCATCACTTGTACCACCAACTCGGCCCTCATGGGTACAGCATGCTTCGCTTTTCTTTGCTTCGAATTGGGTCCGCGTGACTGACGCTTTCGGTCCTTCTCGTCTGCAGAACTCTTGATCATGATCCACTCCTGCTCGATCGCCTCTGCCGGTCGCATTACGGCTGTTATCCCTCATTTCCCATATGCGTAAGCTACTAGAATCCCACATCCCACGCGGTTAGTTACTGAGGTATCTCTTTTTGTTGTCGTGGGTAGACGCCAGGACAAGAAAGATAAATCCCGAGCGCCGATTACCGCCAAGTTGGTTGCAAACATGATCCGGGAAGCAGGAGCTCATCATGTGATCGTCAGTCGCCATTTTTTTCTTTTGTTTTTTCCTTTCTTGACGGTGGAAAAAATAGTGATTTTTTTTTTTTTTTGGATATTTCGGTTGATCACCCAGACGATGGATTTACACGCCTCTCAAATCCAAGGTTTCTTTGATTGTCCGGTCGACAAGTACGTGTCTCTTTCCCGCGCCCGGCGGGTGTACATGGTTGCAATCCGAGGACTGACCCATTGGTGGTGTTGATGTGGACCAGCTTGTACGCGGAGCCGACACTAGTGCAATACATCCGGGAGAACGTGGATGTGAAGAATGCAGTCATCGTCTCGCCCGATGCCGGCGGGGCGAAGCGGTGAGTGACGTGATGTGATGTACTGGCCAAGAACCGAGCGGCTGCCTTTGAGGGGCATGAGCGAAAAAAAAAAAAAAAGAGAGAGAAACAAAAAAACAGAGGACTGAGCGCTCCAAGCCTTTCCCCAGTGCCTCCTCCATCGCCGCCCGGCTCGATCTCGACTTTGCGCTGTTCCACAAGGAGCGGAAGAAAGCTAACGAGGTCTCGCGGATGATCCTGGTGGGCAGCGTGAAGGGCAAGACGGCCATCCTGGTCGATGATATGGTATATATCCCTCTTCCCCCCCAACTTCCCTCCCAACCGTCTAGAGGCCCCTTGCTGATCCCCAAATGCTCGACAAACATAGGCAGATACCTGCGGCACGCTTTGTCTTGCCACCGAGAAGCTTCAGTCCGCCGGCGCCGTCAACGTCATCGCCCTCGTCACCCACGGCATCCTCTCCGGCCCCGCCATCTCCAACATCAACGCTTCCAGCATGTCCAAACTCGTCACTACCAACACCATCCCCCAGCACGAGCATCTGGACGCCTGTTCGCGTCTGGTCTGTGTCGACATCGCCCAGGTGCTCGCCGAGACGATCAGGCGCAGTCATTATGGGTACGATGACCTTCCTGTTTACTTTTCCGATACAAAGAAGCATGTCCGCGCGGAAAAAAAAAACGAAGACATACTGATCCGGTTACGATGGGTCATATTTATCTGCAGCGAATCCATCTCATACCTGTTCGACAGTATCCCATGGACAGGCTCCGCCGCGATCGACTATACCACCCAGTCGAACCCGGACGACTCGCACTCCGCGAAGCCGACCCGGCCCTCGAGCCCCGACCACACCCGATCTCCCAGATCGCACGCCGTCTCTGAGAGCTGCGACCCGGCGCCGATCTCCGTTATGCCTTCATGAAGTTTTATATCTCCCCCCCGCGTTACATGTACCTATCCCCCTCGGCGTGCCCCGCCCGACCTGCCTGCCTGCAAATCACTCATTTGCTACATACACTCGCCTCTCCCGTCCGTGCCAATCATCAACCTTTTCTCTCTTCACTACACAGCATCCATATATAGAACCATCGACTTCATGATGACCTACCATATCCCTTGTAAAACTAAGCCTTCTCTCACAACAACGATAGCAAATCCATGGTTGCAACATCAGCCTCCTCATATCCTGACTTCTTGGTCGGCATCCATCCATGCTAGATAACTGTCCTATGTTCTGTCCCCCCCCCCCCCCTTCCGTGCTCAAAAATATACACACAACATTCTGAATGATAGATAGCAATATATAATAGACATGCATGTTGGGTATGGCCGATACAACTTTATTTGAACGGTTGCAGGTGTTGTCGGACCATGGATTCATTCAGAGAAAATAGACAGAAGGAGCGTGGATACAGGATGGAGAATTTGGTCTCTCGTAGACCGAGGCAGGGTTATTTCCTGATACATATGTACAAGACTGGATGCCAAGCTGTATCGCATCTTATTTGTTTTGTCTGAAGCTCTGCAGCTTTCTACTCGCGGACATATCTCATCCTTTCAACGCGACCTGGGAAATTGCTTCATCTTCAGGCTGCCAGATGGTGATCAGACGTGGTGGAGCCACTGTGAGATGAGCAAGAGTCAAATCCAACTGGACAAATATGGGGCCTCAAAACAAAGTCTCCTAATTGGGCCAAGTATGCCTTAGACGTACTTTCCTTTACTTTTCTTCATATCGTATTTGCTCTGCTGCTCCTTTTATGTACCATGTGGGTGCCATAGACATCATGGAGCAACATGATGATGGTTATCTTCATCCAACAGAAAATGAGTTGTGAATCATGGCTCATTTCCCTCCCGTCTCAATGCTGAAGCCTTTACATTTGTCTGATCAATGTGGGATACCTTTCTATCTACATACATAACAGAACTCAAAAATTTGACTGTCTTTTTTTGGTGCTGAATTGGAGGACTTCCCTTTGCTTGGGATTTACCAATTTGACCTTTCTGGAATCAGATTCCAAACCTCTTTTGGTGGTGGGAGCCCAAATCTCAATGATTTTCACCACCAAATAAGGTTTGGGATCTGGAATGAGACTGTGTACATTTGGAATTCCAAGTGGAGGGAAGTCCTCCATTCCTGAAACATCTGCCAGAAAGTTGACTGAAATACTGAGCAGAGTGGTCATCTTTCTAAACTACACTATTCAACCCATCAGGGATTGGTTAAGATCAGAAAAAATTCAACTTTTATATCTCCTTGGGTAAAAAACACATGTATGCAAGTTTTGTAACCATCTGCAAATTAAAAAAAATGGGGTGTGTTGCTGACAAAGCACCATGAAAAAACAATTGTCGCTTGTTATCAAGTGACATTACATAACTTTGGTTGCAGCTTCAGTGCAACTCCACACCTACTCTCCTTGTATTTGTTGAAAGGGCTCAACTATGCATAAGCTACGTGTCACCTCAGCAAGGACCCAATGGCCCTTTGACTGAATGGCAAAAACGGTTGATGACTGGTCTCTGTCATCACGAGGAGTACCCATTCCTTATGATTACCAGTCTTGACCAGTGTAAGCACTCCTCTCAATAACCAGTACTGTACCGGTCATTGAGAGGAGTGCATACTCTCCTGAGTGACTGGTACAGTACCGACCTTTGAGAGGAGTGTACACAGTCCTCTCTAGGACCGGTACAGAACCAGTCATCAAGAGGAGTGCGTACACTCCTCTCGAAGGCCAGTGCTTTACCGGCCATCGAGAAGAGTGCTTACTCCTCTCGGTGACCGGCACAGACCGGTCATCAAGAGGAGTACGCCTCCTCTTGATGATCGTTACGGTACCGCCGGCTGAATCGGTGAGCAGGGATACACCTGCTCACCGAGACAGCCTGGTGTATCCCTGCTCACCGAGCTGTCTCGGTGAGCAAGGATACCCTGCTCGCCAAGACAGCTTGGTGAGCAGGGATACACCAGGCTATCTCGGTGAGCAGGTGTATCCCTGCTCACCGAGTCAGCCCGGTGAGTAGGGAAACCCCTGCTCACTTGAGGTGTCTCGGTGAGCGGGGATGCACCTGCTCGCCTGGTGAGCAGGTGTATACGGTGAGCAGGCACATGCACCGGCTCACCGAGATAGCCCGGTAAGCGGGCATATGCACCTGCTCACCGAGCTGTCTTGGTGAGCAGGTGTATACACCTGCTCACCAAGACAGCTTGGTGAGCAGGCATATACACCTGCTCACCGAGATGTCTTGGCGAGCAGGGTCTCCCTACTCACCGAGATGTCTCGGCGAGCAGGGTATCCCTACTCACCGAGATGTCTCGGCAAGCAGGGTCTCCCTACTCACCAAGATGTCTTGGCGAGCAGGGTATCCCTACTCACCGAGATGTCTCGGCGAGCAGGGTATCCCTGCTCACCGAGATGTCTCGGCGAGCAGGGTATCCCTGCTCACCGAGATGTCTCGGCGAGCAGGGTATCCCTGCTCACCGAGATGTCTCGGCGAGCAGGGTATCCCTGCTCACCGAGATGTCTCGGCGAGCAGGGTATCCCTGCTCACCGAGATGTCTCGGCGAGCAGGGTATCCCTGCTCACCGAGATGTCTCGGCGAGCAGGGTATCCCTGCTCACCGAGATGTCTCGGCAAGCAGGGTATCCCTGCTCACCGAGATGTCTCGGCGAGCAGGGTATCCCTGCTCACCGAGATGTCTCGGCGAGCAGGGTATCCCTGCTCACCGAGATGTCTCGGCAAGCAGGGTATCCCTGCTCACCAAGATGTCTCGGCGAGCAGGGTATCCCTGCTCACCAAGATGTCTCGGCGAGCAGGGTATCCCTGCTCACCAAGATGTCTCGGCGAGCAGGGTATCCCTGCTCACCAAGATGTCTCGGCGAGCAGGGTATCCCTGCTCACCGAGATGTCTCGGCGAGCAGGGTATCCCTGCTCACCGAGATGTCTCGGCGAGCAGGGTATCCCTGCTCACCGAGATGTCTCGGCAAGCAGGGTATCCCTGCTCACCGAGATGTCTCGGCAAGCAGGGTATCCCTGCTCACCGAGATGTCTTGGCGAGCAGGGTATCCCTGCTCACCAAGATGTCTCGGCGAGCAGGGTATCCCTGCTCACCGAGACATCTGGGTGAGCAGGTATACCCTGGTCACCAAGCTGTCTCGGTGAGCAGGTATAGCCTGGTCACCAAGACAGCTCCTGCTCACCGAGACAGCTCTTGCTCATCGAGAGAGCTTGGTGAGCAGGGTATACCTGCTCATCGAGAGAGCTCGTTGAGCAGGGTATACCGGCTCACCAAGACAGCCCGGTGAGCAGGTGTATCAGGTGAGCAGGAATACACCTGCTCACCGAGCGAGGCGTCTCGGCGAGCAGGCATACCCTGCTCACCAATGTATCTAGGCGAGTAGGTAAAGCCTGCTCACCAAGAGAGCTCGGTCAGCAGGGTATACCTGCGGACTGAGGTGTCTTGGTGAGCAGGTGTATTTGGTGAGCAGGTGTTTACCTGCTCACAGAGGTGTCTTAGTGAGCAGAGATACACCTGCTTCACCAAGACACCTCAGGGAGCAGGTGTTTTTTCCCTGCTCACCGAGCTGTCTCGGTGATCAGGGTTAATTACCTCCTCACTGAGCTGTCCCGGTGAGCATGGTTTCCCTGCTCGACGAGACACCTCGGTGAGCAGGGTATACCTGCTTACCGACTGGCAAATGTCTGACTCTCGGTGAGCAGGTTCATACCCCTGCTCCCTGAAGTGTCTCCCTGAGCTGGTGAATCTCACAGAGACAGCTTGGTGAGCAGGAGTATGCATGCCTGCCAACCAAGCTGTCTTGGCAAGCTGGTATTCACCTGCTAATGTATGTGTTCAGCTCGGTGGATCTGGTTGTATGCACCTTGATGAGCCAGTGGCCACTGGTACCAGTAACTCAA
Source organism: Puccinia coronata f. sp. avenae (assembly GCA_002873125.1). NCBI lineage: Eukaryota > Fungi > Basidiomycota > Pucciniomycetes > Pucciniales > Pucciniaceae > Puccinia > Puccinia coronata. The sequence continues at coordinate 257,708 of PGCI01000040.1, forward strand.
CAACCCAATTTGCTGGACCATGGCCCAGTGGCCCACTGTGTTATTGGTGCCACAGCTGTGTGGCCTTGCTGAGTCACATGAATGGGGAGTACTGAGATGTATAAATACATAGCCCCTTGTGGTACAAAACTAGGCTGGATAGATAGCGGATAGATAGCTGGAGCTGGCCAGATGTCACTTGATAACAAGCGACAATAGTTTTTTCATGGTGAAGCAAGTGGCACCCCAAAGTTAGAGATGGCCCCTGTGAAGACGCACCCCAAAGTTAGAGATGGCCCCTGTGAAGACGGGTATGTACCTGTTTGTATCCAGGTTCCTGCTGCTTTTGTGGCCAAAATCAGACACACGCACCCACACCCCCTGGGGTGGCAGGACCGGGTACCTGGGTTGTTGCCTGCAAGTACCTGCGGGCACCTGCCAGTGCAGGTAACTGTTACTAACTTCTGGGCCTCTTCTGGGTTGGCACCATGATTATGTGGTAGTGTGTAGGGGATGAACAGATCAGTAATCTGGTGGCCATGGGTCCAAGTCAGAGTTGGGATATATTTTGTATGTATGTATGCACATATCTGCCATATCTGACCAGGTACCCGCTCATACTCACTCAAGGTAACCAGGTTCCTGCACAGAATATGTGGAATTCTGGACACCCGCACCCTCACCCACACACACTGGCAGGTACCTGTCAGCAGTTAGCAGGTACCTGTAACAGGTTTGCCAGGGCCAGCTCTACCCAAAGTACAGAGGCCCATTTGTACCCTGGTGTGTCACTAGTCATACCAGTGACACAACATTTTTCATGGCATATGAAGATGAGAAAGCAGAGCCCATATTGAATAGCATATTTGCCCAAGAGCAACATGAATGAAAAAAGAAAGAAAAAAAAAACAGAGCAACAATAGTGCAGATTTGGGGACCTACTCGCAAAGGGATTGGATAAGATCAGAAAGATTTAGAATTATATATCCCTTTTGGAAAAAAAAACATGTATGCAACAATCTATATAAAAAAAAAAACCATAGGAAAAGTGAAGATAGAGCCACATATTCTGTATAAATGATGAAGATAAAAAATGCAGACCCCAAATTGGATATCCTATTTGCCCAGAATGACCATAAATCAAAAAAGAAAGAACAAATTCATGAGATTGCAGATTTGAAGATCAAATGTGATGTTTTTTTTGTATCAAAAAACATTCATGGAATCAGAAAAAGACCAGAACATAATTTTCAAATCGTGATCCTTATAATTTTGTGTGGCAAATTTTGAATGTGTTTAAGATATTCTGCTTTTTCAATCTGTTATAATTTTTTTTGAATATCTGAAAGAAAATCAATTAAAATACTCTTGTCTTGGGAGAAAATGCAGGAGCTGAGATCTTCAGAAAATTATTCTATAATGAGAGGATTTTCTTGTTGATTCATTTTGTTGAAGACGTTCAAGTCTTTCCCCAATGTTTATCCTTATAGTTTTGTGTGGCAAGTTTTGACTGTGTTTAAGATTTTCTGCCTTTTCAATCTGTGATACTTTTTTTTGAATATCTGAAAGCAAATGAATTAAACCACTGTTGTCTTGGGAGGAAATGCAGGAGCTGAGATCTTCAAATAATTGTTCTAAATTGAGAGGATTTTCTTGTTGATTAATTCTGTTGAAGACTTTCAAGTCTTCCCCGTATGTTTCAATCTCTTGCTTTGTGTGTTCTTGGAAATCTGTGTTACAAGCATCTTCTAATTTTTTCAATAGCACACGCATTTGATCCACTGATATCTCCATTTTTTTGGAACGTGCTTCATCAAGAAAATTTTTAACTATCTGATGAAAGAGATTGGTATCAATTGATTTTTCCTGAAGTAAAGAATTGAGTGGATCCCTCAGGAACTCAAACAAAATTGTGTTCCAAGTGTCCTGATTCAATACTTTGATATTAAGAAAATCAGGAAAAGTTTTAGAAAGTGTTAATAAACTAATTATCTCAGGAACATCTTAATCATGCAACTGTCAAAGCTTTCACTCACATTTCAAAAGTTCTGGAAAGCCTTCAAAAGAATTGGAGATCTCCGTGGTATGCTTTATATCTATTTCCCAAGGATTGAGTAAGACACGGGTCCCGCTTTCAGCATCCCTATATTTGATGATATCATGATCATATTGGTTGATAGCATAATCCAAGATAATATTTTCATCTGGTCTTGTGTTCAAAAAAGTTGTAAGTTCCTCCTTTGAAAAAATTGCAGCGTGTTGAAATTCAATCATGGAATTGAAAATCAGCTTGTATCCATTTACAATGATGTATCTGGTGAGTTTTTGTCCACTTCAGCCAGGTATATCATGGATGTTTGGACCTCAGTGATACATTTTAGCCAGTGTCTTTTAGCATCATTCATTTCCTCTGACACCAAAACCCGTTCTTGCCCATGATATCCATTTTGTTCCACATTATACTTCTCTAACCAGGTTGAAGACAATTTTTTTGTTGCTGCAACAAAATGTTTCAGGCCAAGTGATGAAAATAATCTACGCTGTGTGGTCAGGTCCTGTTTCTCATTAATGATCTGGATCAATTCATTAAAATTGTTTGTGATTTTCTTGGACCACTCCTGTAGTACCAATTCTGCTGTTCATGGCATCAAGATAATGGAATATGTTGAGTGCGGCTCCTTTTATGATAGAATTAAATAAAACTGACACCTACCCCTCCCCGTTATGGGTTCCCTGCCAGTATTTGACATTTCAGCATCCTTTTGGAGCACTATTTTAATCAGATAATAATGCAAAATGAGTTGGCACATTGAATGAGACGATGGCATATAGTGATTTGAGCCCATTCTCTATCAGAAGTGTTGCCTTGCTTACCTTCCACATGAGGTGAAGACGTGCTTGATTCAGTCTTCGTCCCATCCAATATATTGTCAGCATCTAAGCGCTTGGCCGCATTCTTGGAAGGAGGATTGGACGTGAAAGAATCTGAATGGTGCCTCATAGAGGAGCAAGTTGGTGGCATCATAGGGGACCCAGTTGGTTGGTTTGCTCTTAATTCAATACCTTCAGCCTTTCTGAGCTCCATGCCGGAACCTAAGCTGCCTATTAGGAAAAAAGAACTTATGCTCGCGCAGCGCATTTGTTAAAATAGCTAAAATTATGTAGCAGTGAATACCGACCGAGATGCTGCTTCAGAGAGTTATGAATGTAGCCAACCCTTTTTGGCTCAACGCTAAGTTAATTTTGTCTGCCTGGATATTTGTAAGAGAGCTAAGAGACGGTGGTTCTAAACTTTGTGACAAACACTTGATTTGAGTGAAATGTAAAAAGGTGCAGATGACGGGAGATGCTCTGCACCAAACCAGTGTGCATGGGTGGGCTTTTTTACATGCTCAAATTGAAAAGTACAAGCTATGATATCCATCATGCTAGCAAACATGTAAGGGAGAAGGAGAGTATGTACAGTTATGGGGGCTTGATAGCGGCACGCCCGAAGGGCGTGCGCATTCCCCCCCGAACGCCTAAAGAAAAAGGCGTGCGGGGGCTGCACGCCTTTTTTTTAGGCGTGCCAACCCCCGCACGCCCTCCCCCGCGTGCCGCACGCCGTCCTCACGCCTACAAATGGCCTGAGGCGGCGTGTAGCCCCGCCGGACAGGCGTGCTGGCCATGCACGCCTGTCCGGAGGGCGTGCAGGCCTTGCACGCCCTCTGGACAGGCGTGCATGGCCGGCACGCCTGTCCGGCCAGGCTCACGTAATCCTCTCGAATCGAGAGGCTTACGTGAGCCCCTTGGTACCCTTATAAGGGTACCGACTGGTACCCTTATAAGGGTACCGACTGGTACCCTTATAAGGGTACCACTCGGTACCCTTATAAGGGTACCACTTGGTACCCTTATAAGGGTACCACTCGGTACCCTTATAAGGGTACCAAGGGGCTCACGTAAGCCTCTTGATTCGAGAGGCTTACGTGAGCCTGGCCGGACAGGCGTGCCGGCCGTGCACGCCTGTCCGGAGGGCGTGCAAGGCCTGCACGCCCTCCGGACAGGCGTGCATGGCCAGCACGCCTGTCTGGCGGGGCTGCACGCCGCCTCACGCCATTTGTAGGCGTGAGGACGGCGTGCGGCACGCGGGGGAGGGCGTGCGGGGGTTGGCACGCCTAAAAAAAGAGGCGTGCAGCCCCCGCACACCTTTTTCTTTAGGCGTTTGGGGGGGCGTGCGCACGCCCTTCGGGCGTGCCGCTATCAAGCCCCTTGGATTATGATACATTTTGGAAAAAAAAGAGAGAATCTAAGCAATATCGCAGAAAGAAGTCCAAAGTGCCATGCAACTACTTTTTATTTTTCTTCCTTGGTGCCTTCTTTGTCCCAGTGCCTCCTGTGGTGAACCTTTCAACTGGCTTTGGATTGGACCGGAGTGAATATGGAGTTGACTCTGACCGACCCACAACATTGATCATGTGGACCTTGGAGAATACCAGTATGAAAATCAGAGCTGGGTAACAATCCAAATTGAAAAAAAGAAGGCTTACTTTCACTTCAGTTATGTGGGTGTGTCGGAACCTCATCACTTCTGCCACACCCTCAATAGATATAGTGTCTCCCCGGCAAAGTTGAAACAACTGACGAAGACTATCCACACCCCATGCGTGAATCCTAATACAAGCCCACTACCCCACATGAAAAAAGCATGCATTTCATTTTTTGCGATCCTTGACTACACACTTGCCAAAGGAAAACACATACCTTTTTGACTGAAGGGTCTACCACCAATGCATAGCTTCTCCACACAGAATCAAAGTTTAAGTCCAGCCCCACCACATAACCAGAGCCGACGACAGCCGCCTGGTTAAACTCGACAAACTGATCCTCTGAATCCCCCGGTACTAATCCCCACTGGTCATCAGGAACCTTGATTGTTGGAAATCCATCCACTGACAAACGGGAGAGACGTCCAGAAAATATAACGTGTGTTGAAGGCTCAAACAGCAGAGGTGGCAACGTTGCAATGTCACACTTGAGTGCAAGGCGGAATTGGGCAAGGTCAGGGGGGGTCACGAGCATGTTAAGGACTGGATTGCTGATAACAGCCAGGGGATGAATAGTATTGTCAGAGGTCATATGGATGGATGAATGATCAACCAGAGAGGTTTGGAATTTTCCACCAATCTCAAACATCTTGGGGGTATTGGTATTGGATAATATGAAATGGAATTGGGGACTTTGAGATGATGAAATTTTCCGCCTGCTGGGAGCTGGATGTGGAGGATGGGGGAGCCAGCCACCGGCTACTTTCACTCTTATGTCTTTTCCCAGAATTTTCTGTGCCAGTGATTTTCATCTTGACACAGTGAGCAGTTGGTTATGACGCAAAGCAACAAAGGCAAAACATTGTTTGCCGCCATTTGATTCTTTGCTTGGATCATCTGCAGTACGTACCAAACTCACTAATGCAGGTGGTGCTTCAGCCAATCATTGCCTCTGCATTGGCCGCGGGGATTGTAGCAACCCTTGCACCCACCCCATGTTTATGTAGGACACAGAGTGAGATCCATGAGAACTAAATCAGAGGTGCCTTTGATGTTGTGTTCAGGCTCAGGACAGTTTACATTGTACCACCTCAATTCTGAGGCCGTACCACATGTATGGCCATTTTCTCATAGATCTAACCTCTTTGAAAGGTATCAATATGACTTGGCACAACATGAATGGGCCCTTGACAAAGATCATCATATTCCATGAGCGCATGATCTCCTCCCCTTCAGCCCTTATCTCCCTTTGACCACTCTGGTGTCTATTCAGAGGCTGCCTTTGTCTAGCCTGCCTTGATGAATATCACCTCCGACCCACAGCACCCCAAGCGGTAGTGCTCAATGTCATGAAAACAGACGCGCGACTGTTTTCATGACACACCCAAAGTAGACTATCACCTCAGCATTTTTCTATTGGGAAATGAGCTGGTATGTTATACCACATGGGGTGAGGTAGTAAAAAAATGTGGATGCCTGATGGCACTCACTGGAGGCTGCTTCTTGCCTCTCTTCATGAGGTATCTCCCAAATTCCTTTCCCCTCCAATCCAAATATTTATGTTATACCTCACACAACACATTGAACTCTCTGAGAGGAAAAACATGAGACCACAATAAGGAATCTCAAACAGTGGCTGCACACCAGCCTACAGCCACCTGAGCTCACCAATTCAAAAGTGCTAACAATCAGATCACTCATGTACATCCACAGCCTGTCCTGAATCACTTATATGCAGCAGAGTGCCTGATTCTGTCTCACTATTTCACCGTTCATATGGTTTTTTATGAGTTTCTCTGACCATCAATATTTTAGCTTGAAGGTTACATCATCTGATGTTGGGATTCCAATTAACAATGAATCATGCTGTTGGTTGATTTGTTTTCCAGCAAGACTTATTCTACTCCACATACCACTCTTTTCACTACAAACATTTGTAATTTCACCTAAAGAAAAAACTACTGTTTGGGTTAAGCAAAATGTTAACTTTTTTCAACAAAATGGCTTAGTAATAAAAATTGAGCAAAACTGAGCATGCTCAGCAAAATAACCCAAAGTTGCCATAATGAATAAAAATCATTTCTGCTCAGTTTCTAAAAAAAAAAAAATTGCTGAGCATGCTCAGTAAACCTTATTTTTCACTTCTGACCATTTTCTGTAAAATTGGGTATATGTTTTGCCCATCCCAATTTTACATTTTCTTTCTGGGCAGAGTTGCAAATGTTTGTAGTGTTTTGTGTTGTCTGCCAATGGCAGCTGTGCAATGCAGCACTTCCACCACTCATTGCTCAATTTCCCAAGATAATCTTTTTTTGAAGCTAAACCCACCAACATCGTGCCCCTGAACAGTGAACTTTGGCTTCTTCAATGAGCCCATGAGAAGGTTGCAGTTTGGAATATTACGCCCACCTCCATATTTCTCATACTATTGTGGAGCCTACTGCCAGTATCACACTCCAAGCCTGTCCTTCATCAAGTCCAACAGACTTCACAGGTGAGAACTTTCTTCAAAATACACACAGTTGCCCTTTTGCCACATTTCTGATCTGGAAAAATTATTGCTGTTGCAGATCTTCATTCCCATCAGCAGGCATTTCTCATATCACTTGATTGGGTAAGGCAAAATTCCCTCATTGCCCATCAAAACTGATTGCTTATGTCCTGATGCCCCTGTAGAGTTACATGATGATGGACTCTTATCATCTGCATCCCACCCAGTCAATCATCCATGCACTTCTGTTCTGATCAAACTCAACACTGCCTCTGAGCATATCCCCCATTTGGTTATGCCTGGGATCAGACTGTGGGAGGTTTGGGCAGCAGATTCCATTGTTTATGTAATTTTATTGGATCTTTCTTCCATCAGTCCATTCTCAATCATGACTTTGCATAGCCTTCAATTGTGGGCCATCATCTACACATATCAAATCAGAATCTGACAAAGGCAGTAAAATGTTTGCCCTCTTTGACACTAGCTCCTCAGGGTTGCATGAGCAATCATGAATGAATTCTTGATTCCCTTATCTTTTTCACATGCTGCACAAAAATCTATATATCTTCACTGTTTTGTTGTGCCTATCCTTCCTTCACCTTTTTAAATTTATGGCTAGCTTTGTGTTGAATAAATATCCATTTTGTCTTGAAGAAATTGCTTGGGGTATGAGCCCTTCCCTGTACTTTTCCACAACAGCACATTCATCCCACCCTCCTTCAGTTTGCACAGAGGAGTAACCCGTCAATGATCATATATTACTTTATGTTTCCAAAAAGATATCTCTTACTGGAGTCCCTTTTCAGTTGGTGTTACTCTGAGCTCCTGACCTCAATCATCAGCCAAAAGTATCCATTCAGTACAATAATGCCCCAAAGTACATGGTGTGTGCAGAAAAACCAAATGTAGCAACCTTTTTCCAATTCATGTCTCATTTGCTCACATTTCAATGAATTGCTTCATTGTATTTTTCGTGACCTGCCCATGTCAGAAAAATATCTTCAGTTTATTTATTCATTGAATTGAATTGCATGAAACGGGTTCTGAGAAACCCCTTTTTGGTTCTGTACAAGCTCAGACCTTATGTCACTGCATGCCGTGAAGTCTGAGGGGTTGTGTCATATCTGATTTTGAAATTCCAGCTGGCCTCCGGTCAGAATTCAACCCCCCCCCCCTTTTTTTCATCCATGCACACCCACGAGGCCAGACACCCACCCACCTCGCTCTGTTCACCCCACACCCATCATCTACCAGCTGACACCACCAGCCATTCTAGCGGTTGCCTCGGTCTTTCAACCACCTCTCGCCATCTCGCTACCTGCCAACTGCCTTCGCTCTTGGTCTCTTTTAAGGTAAGCCTTCTTTTCTACATTCTCTCTGCATAGCCAACTACACCTCCTACCTCCGAAGCTCTTCATTGCTTCCCCCTTTACCTTACACCTCTGGAGCTACTCAGCTGCTTGCTAATCTGCTTCTCCCCACCCTTGCTGACATGTGTACAGCTTGTGTGTTCCTTCATCATTAGCTGGTCTTGCTTGCACCGGCGCTCCGCCCTATTGTTTTGCCTGTGCTGGCGCTGTCTTCCCCCTCAGCAGTAAGCTCTTCTCCTCACTTCTTTTTGTTTTGTTTCCTATCCCTGCTATCGTTACCCACATCTCTCCCTCTCTGCAACCGCTTGATGTCTGTTTGCTAATACAGCATTGCTGCGTTTGCACCTCCCTTTGCTCAGCCCAACCAGCCCTCTTACCGTTCACCATCACTGCACCCACCATGCTATCCCTTGGTTGCCTCAGTCATCAGCTCGCTGACTGCTCAACCAACTCCTCACCTGTGAGTAGCTTGATGCCACATCTACTCAATGAACCATGCAACCACCAGCTGACCATCTATAAAATCTCCCTGACCACTACCCTGCTCTCTTTGCCTCTCATCTTCCCACCTGTGCCGGGGCTTCATAACAGCTACACCCAATCGCTGTCTCGTGCCAATAGTAAGTGGATTCGATTTAATCTCTTACTCATCCATTCTGCTATGTAACACGCTGATGCCTTTCAGCCAGACTGTTCTTCCTGCCAGCCAGACCTTTCTCAAACCTTGGCCATCTCATTCCACCCGGGTCTAGCTCCACTTCACGCAGCATGGGATTCAGGAAAATCCCTTCATCTTCATTTGCCTCCGGCCACCCAGACCAACCCAACCCCTTTGCCCATGTCCCGTCTGCCGAGACCGGCAAGGACCATCAGTTCGTTGTTTTCACACTTTTTGATCATCTCATCCTCCCTCCCATCCCTCTGTCCCTTCAGCCAGGATCATGCGCCCAGTCTAAGTATCTATTTAGGCGGGACATGACTCCACAAACGGCTGGAGGGGCAGGCACCAAGTCTGTGGCGGTGCAGTGCTAGTTTAAGTATCTATTTAGGCAGCCGGCCCCATAGACGTCGACCCTCTTGCCCCTCCTGATCTCTCCTTATATGTCCGACATGCTAATCTGCTCTTGCTCTTGCTTCCTTGACAGAAACAAGAAGCGCCGCCCTTTTAAGGCCATCCATCGATGGCAAGTAAGGAAGGAGAGGGCTGCTGCTCCATTCGCTTCCTCAAACTCGTCAGCCCCACCCAACAACCTCCCTACCAATGAGGGTCACCCTCAGCTGCCAGAAAATCACACCACCCCTGCCGCTCACAGGGAAGATGACCCCACTGCCGCCGCTGATAGCACAACGGAGCCCCCCCCTGCGGACAACTGCACCTCTCCAAACTCTCAGTCTGTCACCAATGGAGAGCATGTCTACCATTACCAGGTCCCTCCCCAGCGCCAACATGACCCCTTCCGCGCCAAAATCATCACCTCCCAGTCCACCCTTCAGCATTACCACCGCATCTTCCGTGGCACCTGTATCATTGCCCCCCGCTCGAAGGAAGCCTTTTGTAAGGTTCAATTCTTCTCTTTCAAAACTATGTCGGATGATCTCAAGCTCGGCTGGGAGCGACTAGTCTGCCACTTCCTACAACGAGTCAAACACGTCAAACACGTCAAGACCAATGGCCCCCACTGCGGAGGGGTGATGTTCGCCAATGGATGGCGAAAGTCCAGTACTCGCGGAGAAGGGTTTGGGAGGTATTGCTGCAAAAAAAAGTTGAAGAAAATGATTGCTGCTGCACGGTACAATCCCCGAAATGAAGCAGAAGATATCAGAGAGGCGAATGACTTCATTGCAACTCAGCTCAACCAATTGGCCCCTGGCGTCTTTGAAGCTTATCGAAAAGAGCTCATCTCAAAAAAATTACCTTCAATGGCCCACATGGAATACGATATCCCCTACTCTCCCTTTGACTTTTCTTCCTTCATCACTTTCACCATGTACGACTTCTTCAACAAGCCCCACATCGACGGAGATGAAAACAAATGGACTCTGGTATGCTGGATTCCTATCTTTCACCCACTCAACTCACCATTAGACTCTCCCACTCTGGCCGACGACGGGTTTGATATGGTAGGAGGTCAGTTTACTTTCCGGGATTTCCAAGTTTATTTAGACTTGAATCATGAGGTGGGGGTTACTATGTGTGTTTTTAGGTCTACAGACCACCAACACCAGACTTTGCCTGGTGGTTCTGTTTCTAAACAGTACACCAGGATTGGCTTTTCTTGCCAAATGTCTGTGAAGATGACCAAGGCTGTTGTTGCTTATATCAATCACACATCTGATAATCGTGTTATAGGAGGCCAAACAGTACAAATTGAAAATGCCCTGTCTTAATGTAAACCTCCTGTCCTTACTTTCTATCATTGTTTTCTGTTCTGATTTTTGGAAAATTATTTTTTATTATGCTTGTCCAAGATGATCATTGCTCATTATTGATCATGCCTTCTCATGAATAGCTGTAAAACTAAGATACCAGTTAATTTTTATGTCATTAACTGCGGAATGTTTTCAAAGTGCACCATCATTATTAACTATTCACAAACCAACAGTTAATTCCCTTTTCCACACCCTGTCATCTTCAGCCATGTGGTCCAAAGCCACATGGAACATCAAAACTGATGTGCAGTCACACATATTTAACAGAAGTGAGCTCTATGCCATAACTGATATCAGCCATTGTTGAATGATTTTTCTTTTTCTCTATGCAAATAGAAATGTATTATGAAACATTCTCACTTGAACCATATTCTCCAAAAAGTTTTCTGTATGTGTACCATGTTCCAAATGGAGAGCATATACATAGACAAGAACATTAGCTTTTGAAATGGATCACAGATTGGCGCCTCACCAAATATATTGCAGCCATCAGGATGAATACAAGACATTACTTCAGACACACAACCTGAGATAACTCTTTGTGTGCGTGTGTGATATTCCTTCTGTATTGTTCATCTGAAGATTATTTGTTGATCTTGATGGCAAATGTTGTATTTCATAATTACTTCTTCATTCACTGAAAAAGTGATGTGAAAGTGTGTCAGCATTCTCTTCTTCACTGTTGTGTAATGGATTGACAGTGTGGAGTTACACATCTAAATAAGGGAGTAATTTAGTGTTTTAAACATCAAGATGAATTTTTCCACTTTCCAGAAAGGAGTACAAGACAGAATCATCTTTACTTTTACATCTTCAAAGCAATGTGGCTGCAAAATCTGACTTGCAGATACTAACTTCAAGAGAATATGAGGGTCATCCAGTTCACCACATTTTGCCATTCCATGGCAATGTCCCTGTCAAAGTCTGTTTTTCCAAGCTTCACTTGTATGACACATTGCCCAATTTGAGAGCACTCAACGTGCTTGTTCAATGATCAATCCCAACAAGCTAAAACTGTGCCCAGTTGATTTCTGTTTGGCTATTTCTTGTTGATCCACTTTTTTTAATTTGATTATAATTGGCCAAGTTGGATTCAGAATGACCGTTGGTAATTGTTTCTCAATGGAAAATTTTAACATTCACCCAAAACAGGTTGGGTGTTTTGAGAAGAACTTCATTTGTTTCATTTTGACTACAGGCAAGTTACACACAAGTTGGAACTCACATCAACTGAAGTTGTGCTAGACTTGCAATCAAACTAAAACAATGTTGAGCATCTCTTCAACACTATATCAGGTAAGTAATTGCAACTGTAATTGCAACTGAGTTGGAACCAACTTATGACAGAGTTACAGAAGGTTGGTCTTGAGTTACGGATAAAACATATGGCAAAGCACTTGCTAGCGAGTGCCATGCAATCTCCCCTGGTGTGACCCTCTGTAGCTTTTTACGGACGCTAGTGGTGCTGGTCTTAGCGCAGCATTATTCCAAGGAAAAGAATGTAAAACCGCATCACCCATTGCCTATGAGTCGCATCTCATGACGCCCGCCGAACGAAATTACCCTGTACACAAACAGGAACTGTTAGCGGTGCTACATGCACTCCAGAAGTGGAGGATGCTCCTTTTAGGAATGAAAGTAAAGGTTATGTTGGATCATCATTCCTTGGTATATCTGATGAAACAACGGACTCTTTCACACAGGCAGGCCAGGTGGACGGAATTGCTGGCCGACTTTGATTTGAATTTCGAATATGTTTGTGGGGAGGATAATTCAGTGGCGGAAGCTCTGTCGTGAAGGGACCTCCCAAACGATTGCTCAGCCACCCAAGCCAGTGTCGCCTGTATTGCAGCTCTTTCAGAATTCCGGACGTCCATCGCAAAGACGCTTCAATTGCAGATTATTTCAGGGTATGACCTTGATCCTTTCTGCACCTCCCTGAAAGCAACTCTCCCTCTGCGCAACGACTGTATTATCAGTGATGGCCTAATTCTGATTGATGGCCGGTTGCTCATCCCAGCAATAAGAGAATTATGCCAACGTCTTATGGATGAAGCTCACGTTTGTCTTGGCCACCTCAGATACTTAAAAACGGTCACCAAACTACGTCGGGATTTCTTCTGGTCAAAGATGGCCCGGGATGTTGACCTTTTTGTTTCGTCCTGTGAGTTCTGCCAAAAGACCAAAGCTCCCACTACCTCCCCCAGGGGCAAAATGCTCACGCCCAAATTTCCTCGGCACCCTCTAACACATATCTCCATCGATTTCTTCGGTCCCCTGAAAGCTTCTAGTCATTATGATATGATATTGTCCGTCAGTTGCCGCCTCTCTGGATTTGCTCAAATTATTCTGGTCCTTCAGAAGGACACGGCTGAAAAAACAGTGTCCCGCTTTTTCTCGGGCTGGATTGCTCTGTTCGGTGCTCCGACGTCCATCATTAGCGACCGTGATAAGACCTGGTCCGCAAAGTTTTGGAGTTCCCTCATGACCCGTTTTCATTGCTCCTTGGCCTTTCACCCTCAAGCTGACGGCCGCAGTGAAAGGAAGAATAAAACCATCAGCCAGATTCTCCGCACATACACCTCTAAGAAGCAAGGCAAGTGGCTTGAAGCCTTACCGGCTGTTGAGTTTGCCATTAACTCGGCTGTCAATGCCTCCACAGGTGTCTCGCACCTGGAGTTGATCCTTGGCCGCCAACCAACTCTTTTCGAATCTACACGTCCCACTGTTGATGATGATCCACCCCCCACGCTCTCCAAGTGGCTCGCACTACGCGAAGCGGCTTGGGGAACTGCCCGCGAACAAGCTCTGTACTAGCCGACTGCAACAGGCCATTCAACATAATAAACACGTTACTCCTCGCCCTCCCCTTGAAGTTGGTCAGCTTGCACTCCTCAACTCGGCAGACTGGCGCGCATCTCGTCAGCCGCGCTCCGATAAACTTAAGGAGCGCTTCAAAGGCCCCTACACCATTCTTTGTGTGTTCAACCACGGTCAAAATGTAGAGTTGGATCTTCCTCCCAATGACCAACATCATCCAACTTTCCACATCTCAAAAATCAAATGTTTTATCCGCCGCGAGGAGCACTGCAATGCATTGCCAGGAGGCTTACCGCAAAAGTAGGTTCCTCCCATTGTGCACCGTTGAGCAATGCTCTCTCCCTTGTTGTTTTAAAAAACATACCTCGGCCACTCCCGTGAGCACCTCCTGTTTGTTTTCTCCCCTCAGGTCGCTACGCATCTGCGTTTGTGGTCAACTTCTCCACTATGGTTTTCCGCCTCCGCGCCCTTTCTGGCTTTCAGTTCCGCGCGGGTTTCCTTTCTTTCTCTTCCCCTTTTGTTTTGTTGTGTTTCGTTTTCGTTTTCCTTTTTTTACTTTTGTTTTTTCTTTTCCTGTCTTTCTTTTTTTTTTCCTGCCACTCCATTTTCTCTCTTCTTCTTCTTTCTGTTATTGTTGTTTCTTTAATTTTTTATAGGGGGGGAGACTGTGAACCCCCATTCTGTAGTTTCACACACCTATCACTCAAACTTACATAATCACCTTGTAGTACTTAATCTCGACTTCCCCACACCCTCCTAGCTCAGTAGAGACTAATCTTCTTCCTCTACTGTGCTAGGTGAGTCCTTTCTATTCTCTTGTCTCTTTTCTCCTCTTTCATCCTTTCTCAGTTCTCATTGTAAGTAGAGACTAATCTTCTTCCTCTACTGTGCTAGCAAACCATCCCTTTTGTCAGCTTGCTACTATGTCAGAGCCAACCTGACAAAAGTAACATAAAAAGAGACATTATTACCACAATATTAAGACCCATTTATATGACTAATAATGTACAAAAAACTCAGTTTACTTATTTTTATCCAATAAGCTTAGCAAAGTCCTGGCACCATAAAAATAAGTAATAAATTAAAATAATAACTACTTTTTACAAAAATACTAAATAACTTCTAAACCTTGAGGATAACTTAGAATATTATGTCATATTCTGAATCCTCATGCAAATTAATGTAGGGTCCCTCACTGGAAGTACCCCTGAATTCCTACTCCTTCACCTTGAACCAATTACCCGTAAGAATTGGCCACACTTATGTGTCACAGATGACATTACACACGTATGTACTTGTTATATATACATACCATATGTGAAATGTCCAATTATGGACTTATAATTAAGGTGTTGTGTATAGTTTGAGAGTTAAGCCCAATTGGGGTTTAAACCTCCAACCCCGCGCGTGGATTATATAATCCAATTGGAAATTGGCCAAATGCGTGGAAATAGGCAATTACCTAGTTACCAGGTATGTACAAGCATAACCAGTGTACAGGTAGATTCTACATGACGGATTTGCAAGGTTTAATTAATAAAAACCTTGAATACCTAAGATTAACATAGCCAGCGTGGCCTTTAATGATTGGCCATAGCCATTTGTGGCCCATTTCCGTCATTTGTGGCCCATTTCAGATACAATCACACGTCAGTGTTGCTATGTACCTTAGTTACAATGACCAAAAAGGTTATTAAGGTCATTATAAACACTTGTGACGCTGAAATAATGATCAGCAGTGCCATTGGGATGAGCCTTGTTAGTGCCAATCTCCCAAATTGGCCACATTGCGCTGAAATATAGCAACTACACGCACACAGGCAAGAAAGGTCCTCTACTATGAGTGAAAATAGTATATATAGAGCCCTCTTTCCACGCCAAATGTTGTTCAGCATCATCAGTTTATATTACAGTCAATCAGTTACGCCGTGTCCTGTCCTTATTTCAGTTACTCTGCTCTGTTTTGCCTGTT
This sequence comes from Puccinia coronata f. sp. avenae, assembly GCA_002873125.1. Lineage (NCBI taxonomy): Eukaryota > Fungi > Basidiomycota > Pucciniomycetes > Pucciniales > Pucciniaceae > Puccinia > Puccinia coronata. Next base: position 273,296 of record PGCI01000040.1, read on the forward strand.
TTATCCTTGGTGTTCTTATTAAATCAACCATCCTACGTGACCAGCTCCTGCGCAGAAACCATCCAATCTACCCAGCAGCTCTACTTCACCCCCCTACGTGGCTTTTTGGCTTAAAAGAAGCAATAGTGAGTACTTCTTTTATCCTTCTGTCCCCATTCTGGTTCCTTAATTGGAAAAGCACTTTGGTACCACCTTCTGTTACGCAGAAACCCATTGTTTGCTTAATCAGATACCACCCTGCTTAGCAGATCTCTGATTTAGAGGGCACCTACAAACACCCCTGCGCCAGCAGGCCCCTCTATAAAAAAGAATTATATTCTTTTTATTTCTTTCTTTACTACTTTTCTACGTGAAAATACCCCACTCTACCCATCCTTTGCACTCTTATCACCTTGTGTAGCTAAAAGGTACTAGCCCTTGGCATCACAGAGGCTGACACCTTTCGTGGGTTCTAGAAAATGTCTCTCCAAGATACTAGGTATCTTGTTCTAGCCTCCCTTTCCGTCGGCCACCGTGAAGAAGCATTTGTGCTTCCTTACAGAGAATTTGAACCTGGGTTGGGAGATTGCATGGGCATCTGAGGATGATGTGAAGAAGCCCGGGGGAGCCCAGATTCGGCAGAAGGGACCTCAGTATTTACAGGAGTTACCTCCTGTTTGGAAAGGGGTAACTCAGCTTCATCAGGGAAGATTGCCAAAGGCAACATGTCATTCAGTGGATCCACCGGCAATGACTCCGGAGTCATCACAGCTTGGGGATCCAGAGCAGTCAAGTCGTCTAGATGCTTGGCCGTCCCTATGGTGGCTAGATCAGGAAAGGCCTCAACTCGGTCATCTTGATCGAGGGTCTGCTGATTGTCCACAGGCTCCTCCTCCACTAGATTCTCCGTCATATCCTTAATTGTGGCATTCATGTCCACAACCCCCGCTCCACTTGCCGCAGGATCCATGCTGTGCATTTCCTTGATGAAATCCCACACCTGGTCATTGAAAAAGATGATTGAGTGTTAGTACATTTTCTGATCAATCCGGGGGCATGAGGTGTGAAACAAAGCTCAACTCTTTAGTCATTCCATGCTCCGCAAGGACCTCATACAACCCTCCGCTCCCCAAATGCTTCAAACAATCCAACACAGTCTAAAATAATCACATCAGTCCAGCGTACTTCAAGAGGCCAATCAAATCAAGCTGACCTTGTACTGAGTCATCAAGGCCTTGTAACGCCGAAAGATGACTTTTTTTCGAAGTTCTCTGATGGTGATGTAATCCCTCTCTATAGATCCAGAGTACTTGTGAACATACAAGGACCAAACAAGATAGCCAGGCAGCTTCTTGCTTGTCTTGTGTCAAAGTTCAACCGTATCGGTTGTATCCAATACTCAGGCATTCCTTAATCAGATTTGTAAGTACATCTACCTGAACTGAAGACTTAGAACCAGTCCAGATGAATATGTACTCTTACCCTTGTCTCATCTACTCTACCGTCTGCACAGGCAACGAGATGAGGCTTGAGGACCTCAGGGCGCCTGGTCATAACCAGGTTACCACAACTCAAACCCTGGCTACTAACCAGGTGGAAGAATGCGACGCTGCTCATTGAGTTTGTATGTAAAAGTCTCCTTTGCATGATGCCTATAAAAGGTGTGAGACTTCTGCAGTGCTGAATCTTTCCTCTTGTCGACTTTCAGCTTTCTGCACTAGGCCTGCAACATACTCATTTTACTTTCCCAAACTCTTCTTGCTTTATACCTCACAACCCTTAGCCCTCATAACTGTGCACATTACTTCCTTAGCTACTGTTGACCCCTGAATATTATTCTTGTATCCTTATGTCTTGCTGCCCCTTTCATCATCCAGCCGAGTTCATTCTACTTTCATATCTTGTTGAGCACTCGCTCCTCCTTACTCATCTTCATGCATCCCACCGTGCCAGGAGCACTTCCCCTTCCTATTCGCCAAATCAGCTTTCTCATTCCTGAACTACTTGATTCATTCTTCTTTGAGGCTACTTCGCTTCTGCCTTTAGGTAAGAATCAAGCCCTTTTGTTTCCTTCTTGATTCTCTCTTTTTCTTCTTTTCACTACATGTACATATTCTTTCTTCCATGAAAATTTTTCTTACGCAAATGAATCCTTTAGTTATTTGCCAATTCTCTTAGATTTACAGTCTCGAACGGCTTTCCTATCCAAAACCAAACAAACAACAAATATCTAAAGGCAGAAACGATTTGACATGTCTACCGACTTCTCCCTCAAGGATCAGCTTTCCAACCTGCCAACGCTCATGGGTGACGACAACTACCCCATGTGGAACCGCAGGATCTCTGCCTTCCTCAAGCACAAGGAGCTATACGTAACCGTCACTACTGATCCAGGAGATTGTCCCTCCGTCTTGGTCGCCAAGAAGCTGTCGGAATCTGCAAACATCCTCCTCACCAAGATCAATGACAAGCTGTACAACCGCATCATTACCAGCCAGAATGACAACAATGGTTATCTCATATGGACCAGGATCCGAGATCTATTTGCCAAAAGAACTGGTCTGTGACTCAGTCGATGTCTAGCGCAATGGCACAAGATACGCTATGAGGGAGACTTGACCACATACCTTGACCACATTGAATCATGCCTGGCCACGTTTGACTCAATCTCATACGTCCAGGATGGTTCAGCCGTGTGTGGAGTAATCATGTCTTCTTTATCTGAGGACAGAAGCAGTCTAGCCGACCCAATCATCACCAATGACGAACTCATGAGCGATCCCATTCTCCTTCTCACCAAACTTCGAGACGTGGCATTCAGCAAGAAGAGTAGGAAGAAGGCCAATGGGGACAAGAACCCTCTTGCTCTCAACACCAGCAAAAGAACCTGCCCTTGATACAACTGCAAGAATGGCAAGCATGATCCATCTGCTCCACATCCGGAATCAAAGTGTTGGTCTGTCCACCCAGATCAAAGACCTATCAGGAACCCTCCGGCTGCTTTGCACAACACGGTGATCACCCCCTCTCCGCAACACCCCTCTTCTCAACATGAGTGTCCGGCCTTTGCCTCCATCACCACCGCCAGCTGCCTCATCACCACTCAAAACAACAACCCAGCTGTGTTGGACACCGGCGCCTCTCATCACATGTTCAACGACCTTGAATACTTCCGTGAAGCCACAACTGAGTCCTGCTCCATCTCCATCAGCACTGGACGCAATTCCTCAGACCTCACGGCCATCCGGAAGGGAACCGCAATGGTTGCGCAGTCCACTGGAAAGCTTCTCTTGCTCCCCGACTCCCTTTATGTCCCTGGTCTCACGCGCAATTTAATCTCCATGACAAAACTCACTAGCGACAACGCCAGACTCAACAAACGTGGTGGATGTATTTGTGTGACTATCGATAATTCAATCCATTTTGACTGCCTGCAACACAATGGAGTACTTGAAATCGAAGGTTCAATAGGTCCTGTTCCCCCACAGATTTCCATGTTCGTCACAACCACTCACTCTGGAAGCACAAGTCCATTCAGGACGTGGCATTGCAGACTGGGTCATGCGGGTATAGCTAGGTTGCAAGCTGTCCTCCCTGGAGTTAAGTTGCTTAACGAGGGAACGTGCGACAGCTGCATGAAAGGGAAGGTATCCCAAATACCCTTCAAGAGTCACTTTGATGCAACTTCTCATCCCCTTGAAGTGATCCACGGAGATTTGGTTGGCCCCATCACTCCGTCAACCAATTTGGGTTGTCAGTACTTCCTCACTCTCGTTGACCAGCACACAGGATTCATCAGCACCACCCTTCTCAAAAAGAAGTCCAATGCAACAGCGGCTATCCTTGACTTCAAACAGTTCTTTGAGAACCAGACAGGATTCAATCTCAAGAAGCTAATCACTGATGGCGGGGGAGAATTCTGCAACGCCACCCTCTCCAATTATCTGAAAGCTTCTGGTATTCAGCACAACACCTCTCCTCCGTACACCCCTCAGCATAATGGGCTCGCAGAGCGCGCCAATAAAACAATAATTAACATGGCGCGTTGCATGCTTGTTCATTCCAATCTTGCTAAGGAATGGTGGGGTGAGGCGGTGCGCGCCGCAACGCAAACAACCAACTGTCTTCCGTCCTTAGGGAAGAGTCGATTCAGTCCTATTGAGAAGCTCTTCAATAAGGTGCCCAACATTGCCTTTTTCCGGCCGTTTGGTTGTAATTAAGTTTGGATTGTTAAGCCCAATCAGCTTCGCAACGCCAAATTCGACTCTATTGCCTGGGATGGGGTGCTCCTTGGTTACAGCAACGATTTCTCCTGCTACCGCATCATCAAGACAGATTCCATGACCATCACTGACAGCAAGCATGTATACTTCGATGAATCCATATTCCCGCGCCTCAATGCCCTTTGCCCTAGCGTCGATCTCTCTCCTTATTCCTGATTACCCGACTTCTCAGGTCAATCAGCCCTTCTGTTTGATGACGAAGACTCCGAATTGGACCATCAGCCTATGGATCTTGACCAATACGATGATGAAGATGCAATCATGAATGAGGGACCTGACCTGGATCAAGAGGATGATCTTCAAGAAGAAGAGCCGATATCTTCTGCGCAGCCCAGACAACTGGTCCTGCGTCTTGGCCCTCATCCAACTCAGGTCACTAGTGCCGTCGATCCAACCAACATTCTGGCCCGTCGCACCAGATCAGCTGCTGTCTTCTCCACCACTGTGGTAGAGCCGAGTACTCATGCTCAAGCCATGGCTTCTAAGGAGGCTGACGCCTGGATAGCTGCCGAGTCCAGAGAACTCGACAACATGAGAGACCACTCCGTGTGGGTTGAACTGCCTCAAGAGGATTGTCACCACGCAATTCCATCAACGTGGGCGTACAAGAAGAAACTTGGAGCTGATAATCAAGTCACCGAGTATAAAGCTTGGATCTGCGCTCAAGGTTTCCGCCAGACCTATGGGCTCAACTTTGACTTAAAGTATGCTCTGACGGGTAAAACCTCTTCCCTCCGCCTCCTCATCTCTCATGCTCTCCAAAACGACTTCCCAATTCACCAGCTTGATGTTAAATCCGCGTTTCTAACTTGTGATTTGGAGGAGAAAGTCTTTATGCTTCCGCCTCCTGGCTACCGCTTGGGGGAGAACATTGTTCTGCAGCTCAAGAAGGCCATCTATGGCCTCAAGCAGGCCTCTCTCGCCTGGTATCGACGACTGAGTTCTTTCCTCAAATCCATTGGTTTCTCCATTTCCATCGCGGATCCATGCGTGTTCTGGCGCTCTGAGCCCTCTCTGCTGTGGATCTTCTCCCACGTTGACGATTTGATCATCGTGGGAAGGGACCCTCTCCTCTTTCGCTCCCAGATGGAGAAGGAATTCAACATTAAGTATATGGGGGACACCTCCTTCCTTCTTGGCATGAAACTTGATTGCTCTCCTTCTGGCATTCATCTTCATCAGTCCCAGTACATCGTCAGGAAGCTTGAAGAGTTTGGAGCGACAGATTTACCACCTTCAAGTTGCCCCATTGATCCTTGCTCGCATCTCAAGAAAGCCTCTGAATCTGAAGTCAATCAATTCAAGTCCCTCAATATCAACTACCGTGCACTCATTGGATCGTTGAACTATCTAAGCATCTTAACTCGCCCCCATGTTTCCTTTGCTGTCAGTAAGCTCTCACAGTATCTTGAGAACCCTGGCATCACTCACTACAAGGCTGCCATGCAGGTTCTCTGATACCTGAAGGGGACCCTCACCCGCGGACTTTTCTTTTGCAAGCAGGAAGACTTCACCCTCAAAGTCTATGCCAATGCTGACTGGGCAAATTGTCCTGACACTTGGCGATCTCACACTGGTCTGCTTATCCTTCGAAATGATCATCTCATCTTCTGGAAGTCCACCAAGCAACCAACTGTCTCGCTCTCTTCAACAGAAGCCGAATACAAGGCTCTCTCAGACACTTGTAAAGAGGTTGTCTGGACTCGCAACCTCACTCAGGAAATCTTCTCAATCCCCAATCCTTCTCCGACAACCATCTTTGTTGACAACCGAGGCGCCATTGACCTTGCACTCAGTCAAGTCAGCCAGAACAGCTTCCGCACGAAGCATATGGACTTACGTCTTCACTTCGTCCGTGATCTAGTCGCCGACAAATCCGTTCATCTTGTGTATGTGTCCACTCAACGCAACGTTGCTGATTTCTTGACCAAGCCAGTTGGGCAATCAGTCATCTCAAGATCCATCTGCAAGTTCACCGGCTGCCCATCAAGCGTGTCTGCTTTGTGCCTTGAGGCACCAAGCATGCCCGGCTGTCAAAGTTCAACCGTATCGGTTGTATCCAATACTCAGGCATTCCTTAACAGATTTGTAAGTACATTCTACCTGAACTGAAGACTTAGAACCAGTCCAGATGAATATGTACGCTTACCCTTGTCTCATCTACTCTACCGTCTGCACAGGCGACGAGATGAGGCTTGGGGACCTCAGGGCGCCTGGTCATAACCAGGTTACCGCAACTCAAACCCTGGCTACTAACCAGGTGGAAGAATGCGACGCTGCTCATTGAGTTTGTATGTAAAAGTCTCCTTTGCATGATGCCTATAAAAGGTGTGAGACTTCTGCAGTGCTGAATCTTTCCTCTTGTCGACTTTCAGCTTTCTGCACTAGGCCTGCAACATACTCATTTTACTTTCCCAAACTCTTCTTGCTTTATACCTCACAACCCTTAGCCCTCATAACTGTGCACATTACTTCCTTAGCTACTGTTGACCCCTGAATATTATTCTTGTATCCTTGTCTTGCTGCCCCTTTCATCATCCAGCCGAGTTCATTCTACTTTCATATCTTGTTGAGCACTCGCTCCTCCTTACTCATCTTCATGCATCCCACCGTGCCAGGAGCACTTCCCCTTCCTATTCGCCAAATCAGCTTTCTCATTCCTGAACTACTTGATTCATTCTTCTTTGAGGCTACTTCGCTTCTGCCTTTAGGTAAGAATCAAGCCCTTTTGTTTCCTTCTTGATTCTCTCTTTTTCTTCTTTTCACTACATGTACATATTCCTTCTTCCATGAACATTTTTCTTACGCAAATGAATCCTTTAGTTATTTGCCAATTCTCTTATCTTGTTGTACTTGGCTTTGAGGCTATTGATGTAGCCAAGCACCTCCATAGATCCTTCATCTGACCACTTGAAGCGAGGTGAGGGAGTAGAACCGGCTGACTTGATTGCCGCGCGTGCCTGCTTCTGAGCCTGTTTCAGACGTTTGTTCTCGGCCATCTCGGCCGCTTTCCTGGTCTTCTCGGCCTTCTTTGCCGCTGCAAGATTTTTGGACTCCTCAATCTCCTCTTGTGTCCGCTTATTCCTGCGGGGCCCACTATTAGAGGCCGCAAGCTGATACTTTTTGGTGACGAGTCGGCTCAGTGTGCGTCTTGCAGGTTTGGCGCAAGGATCCCTACAAGTGGATAAGCTGAGCGGGGTGCTGGAAGAAGACAGAGTATCATTCAGGGGGGCAGGGCGTGTTTGCTGTCCTTGAGACGGAATGCCCATTCCCAACAGGCTATGATTGGCGTTGACATCAAGGAGAGGTTTGTCGTCTGCCTCCAGTGGATTGCCGCCAATCTGATTATGCAAGTTGACTAACTCTACAGGGGCGGGCAAGGGGCCATCAAAGTCGTAGGGAACATTGTCATCTGGTGTGTGCTGGATGAAACTGGGGACAGGTCAATAGCCCATCATTGGTAGATAGCCAAGATTGTGCTGATATCCGTGGTTGGGGGTATAGCCGGGAGTGGGTGGGTAGCTGGGGTGGTGCCCGACATGATGATGCTGTTGGTAATTGAATGCAGAGGGGTCATTGCCATCATCTTCCATGGTGGTGATGTGCACAGCACGGTAGGAAACTACCCTACTACTGCCAGCTGTTCCCATGCCATATGCCCCGGTTTCAAACGGCCAGCAGGTGTAGTACAGGGCTTGGAATGCATACAGTGCCTTGAGGATTGTACTGACTGTATTATCTTCAAAACTCAAGGCAAACTGCTTCAAACCTCCTCCCTTGGAGGTTTGAAAAAGTTTTGAGCAAGTTTTGAAATAAAAAAGAAGCAAAAAGCAAGTAGGAAAGAATTTCAAAACTTTTTCAATTTTTTTTCAAAATAACTTCAAAACGGGGTTTATAATTGGGCCCTTAAAATATGGAGGCACTGGCCCGCCCTTTTGGCCAAAAAAACAACACTGTTCAATTATTTTGTGGGTTTGAGCTGCCAAACACGCCAAACTCCCTTCAAATGAGTCAAGATGGCGCTCCTGAACCGCTATCCTGGCCAGGCTGTATTCCTTGCTGAACAGCTTGGAAATGCCATTTTGGACACATGTTGCCACCCTCTCCAGATGCGAGCTTAAGCTGCCATTTCAGCCAATACAAATCCTGAAACCTTGTATGCGGCTGATACTCTCCAGATGGAACACAGGCAACAATTGCGTGCATTGTGGGGCTATGTATTGTGGGTTGGCCATGTAGCCGGGGTGTAATGAACCGGGGAAACTCCAAGTGGTCAGGGGGAGTTGTGGAGACAAAAAAATAGGATGATTTCTTCAAGAAAAAAGGTAGTTTGAGAGTGTTAACAAAATAAATCCCTGAGGGGAGAAAGATTACAAAGAGGGTCGGTATTTATAGCTAAAAGGAGACACATTTGAAAGATCACGTCGCGTGGATAGAAAAGAAGCAATTTCTGCCAAACAACTATGGGTTAAGTCAATTTCAAATTACAACTGAGAGTTTCATATTTTAATCTTATTAAAAATTTTTATTTATTTATTTATTTATTTATTTTTTTGGGGGGGTTGCTCCAATGTTGACACGGGGTGTGATCATCTCAACCTGTTATTGTTGATAAATGTCATATCCAGCTCTCTTGCCTCAGCCCCACCTGCTTGCCACACAACTCTCTTGGTGAGCAGGTGCACACAAACCTTGCCAGACACATCGGCATCTTGCGAGATGGTGTGTGAGCACCTGCTTGCTAGACACCTCTGTGTCTTGCCAGCAGGTGTGTGTGCACCTTCTTGCCAGACACCTCTGTGTCTTGCAAGCAGGTATGTGTGCACCTGCTTTCCAGAAACCTTGGTGTCTTGGTGAGTAGACACACCTGCTTGCGGAACACCTCGGTGTCTTGGTGAGCAGATCTGCTTGCCAGACACCTTGGTGTCTTGGTGAGCATATCTGCTTGTCAGACACCTTGGTGTCTTGGTGAGCAAACACATCTGCTCGCCGGACCCCGAGGTGTCTTGGTGAGCAGGCACACTTGCTTGCCAGACACCGATCAAGGTGTCTTTGTGAGCAGGTGGGTGCACACCCGCTCGCCAAACACCTCAGAGTCTTGCAAGGAGGTGTGTGTGCACCTGCTCACCAACACACCTTGGTGTCTGGCGAGCAGGTGTGCACCCATCTGCTCACCAAGATACCGCGGTGTCTGGTGAGCAGGTGTATGGGCTTACACAGAACAGGAAAAGGGGGCGATCTGCAAGCCTGTATGGCAACACTGGCGGTTGGGTTCATTGTGGGACAAAAAAAATTCTTTTGGCAGCTTTTTTTGAACATTGTTGTTGTTTTTTTTTTTGGCTAAGTGGCGGTCCAGTGCCTCCATATTAATGTTGTGACCCCAGAGGGTCACACATCCAAGAATTGCCGCAGTCCCTACATATATGCTCTTCCGGTGCATTCCTGGAAGAGTATCCGTGTTGAATATCATTATCTTTGCTCTACCATCCACTCACTGGTGCCATGCCTCTTTAGGTTATGAGCCCTTAAATCATATCTCATATATCTCTGAAGATAGCCTACTAATCATAGCCTTACTGCACTTCACCTAATTGTGAGGATCCACTCCTAATCGTGTGGACCATCCCAAACATCTCTCTGATCTCCCCGCGACCTTGTTTTCTAATCCAAATAGGTTTGATCAACCAACCTCTCATATCAAAACCGTTTTTTTCTGAAAATCTATCTCCTATATCTCTGTGTTCTCCCATACTTTGTGTTTGCCTTTCTACCTCCAATACTAAGCCTCACAGAAGAGCTACGGCGGACTAGCCACCCATTTGAAGCTGGAGATACTGGCGTATTTCCAGCGCTGAACTCCGAGAGTCGGATTGAGGATTTTTTTTTACCAAACAATCTTTTTTCCATTTCTCCCATCTAATTTTTTTATTCCCGCTCAACTACCACCTACCCATCTACCTCTCTGGTCTTCCTGGTTTCTGTCTGAACGTCCATTTTGATCTATTATTTTCCACTATCACCCACCCAAATTTTTCCTCTCTGTCTATCTCCTTCCCCCATATTTTTTCCCACCATCCGTCATCATGTCCGGCCCTTATATCCCCCGCAACATGCAACAACCTTTTGCGGAATCCCTGGCCTCCAGTCGTGTCTCCTCCTGTGCGTTGTCCCGCGCTTCTCAAATCTTCAACAGAGAGAGTGGGTCTGCGGACCTTGATGACCGCGCCCTGAATATGGGGGACGGGACTCAACAACTGGAGGATATTTTCAACAATATCACGGCAGGAACGATTGGCCCCTTGCTTGCTGAGGAAACTTTTCGAGCATCACAACATAAACAGATTCGCCAACAACGCCCACCACCTCACTTGCACACCCACGCTACCCAGAGTCGTAATTTCCAACCTGCTCCTCCTCTTCCCCCTAATCCTCCACGCATGTCCAGAGAACAAGCTGATTTTGAGACCGCACAGTTTGCGCTGAAACAAGCCAAACTAGTTTTGTCTGCCGTGTTGTCGATCACTAGCACCATCAGGAAGGATCAGTAACTCCTACCCAACGGCTTCAACTTCAGCCAAAGGACCCGCCTTTTGAAGGAAATCGGCATTACTCATCTCTCCAACAAGTACTTCTTTTTTGTGAAATGTGACAACCTCAGTTTTGAACAGATTGGGCGGGCGGTCATTCTGGCCTCTGTCCACCTCTCACTAGTCTCTGACCTACAGGCCTTGAACTCCGCGCACGCAATGTTTGAAAGTGTCAAGAAGAAATTTCAGACCATGTCCCGTGCAGCGCAAATGAATATCTGGTATCAGTTCATGAACTTCACCATTGATTGGAATGCCCCTACTGCGGGGATTGCCTCAAAACTACAGGACTTGTATACCAATTTGAAGGCTTTCAACGTCAGAATGTCCTCCGACACGTTTCTCGGGTTCCTTCTTCAGTCCGCAATCATGTCTTCATCTGCTGGCTTCCGCCATGATTTCGAACAGCGGGTCAAACTGGCCATTCAGCAAGACCCCAAGTTGGCTTGTCCCACATTTGACTCTCTCTTAATTTTTTTTAAAATCTGCAGCCAACAACATCATCAACATTCCCAACAACACGTGGCACCACCCTCCCTACCCTCCAATGATTCCTCCCTCATGATGTCAACCCCAGATCTTACCTCTAATTTTGATGCTAGTGCTTACCTCGCAGATGTCAACAAACAAGAGTGGCCGGATGCGTTAGATTTCTTTGCAGTGACAGCCCACAAGTGTTGGCACTGCGGAGGCAAAAACCACTACGCGCGCAACTGCCCCAACAAGTCCCAGATGCAATCAAAGTCAAAGGCCATTGGGACATTTATTGGTACAATCTATGGCCAGCTTCCCAGTGGCTTCCAGGTCACCTCTGGTCGCTTCCCCAATCTATCCCAACATCGAATGCCGTCACTTCCAACCAACACACAACAGCAAGCACGGCGTCTAGCGGACTACTATTGACCAAGGTACAACCAGACCTCAGCAAATCCACCCGGGCAACGCAGCCATACCAATGTATCTGCGCCTTGCAGCTCAGTGTCCGCCCAAGCTGTCAAAATTGGGGGTCTTCCAGACGACCTGGATGATTTGGATTTCAATTCCATGGCCATTGGGGAAGATTTAGTAAGTCAACCATACAACTGTCCCAATTGTTCCTGAGATTTCCTCTGCCAATGATCCTGTTTTCCCCTCTACGCTTGATTCTCTTGATGATGTTGATGATGTGACACATGCCAATAAAAAAACCCGCGTTCCTAAGAAAAACATTACTGATGTTGCCCTGTCCCAAGATGAGCTAGTAGATTACTCTAAACAACCGGTGACAGACTTGCCTGGCTATAAGTGGCAGCCTGCTGACCTCAGTAAGGACGAGTTGACTCTTCTATATTATCACAGGATTTTTGGGCACGCGGGGCTCCGCCACATTTGGAGGATCATAAAATTCAAACTCAGGTCGGGCCTTCCGGAACAGCTACCAGCTGGAAAAATCCATTGCCTGGTATGTGCTATCAGCAACAGCATGAGGATCAACCCTCTGACCAGCACCAATCAAGAAGTTGAAAGGCTGGATATCTTTGCCGTTGATCTTATTGGTCCTTTTCAAGTGGATTCTGTCAACGGAGGCAAGTACGTGATGACAATGAGAGATGTAGCAACTGGGTACTGTTTTGTCAGGATTTTGACTCATAAGTGGGAGGCCACAGGGCATATCATTTCTATTATTGACAAAGTTAAGAATTTCACAGAGAACAAGGTCAAAACCCTTCGGAGCAACAATGGAGGCAAATATGTGAACAATGAGCTGGCCACCTACCTTGACAAGAAAGGAATAGTAGCCAAGCAAGCACTGCCCTACCATCACTACCAAAACGGAGTGATTTAGAGGTTCAATCGGACGGTGGCAGCGATGGTCAGGACAATCCTCCTGGATAGCACACTCCCAAATTTGTTTTGGAGTTATGCTTTCATCTGGGCAGCTCACACGTTAAACAGGATTCCAAATAAAGCAAGTGGTAAGGTCACGCCATTAGAGGCTTTCTTACACCATAAACCTCAGTTTGGTATTTTCAGAGTGTTTGGCAGTGTTGGTTATACTCACATTCCCCAGGAGCTGAGAAAGAAGCTTGACGTGCGGGCACAACGCGGGCATGTTGTTGCTTACTTAGGATTCAGCAAAGGGTGGCGCCTATGGGTACCGGACAAGAACAAGTTCATCAAGTCCACTATGGTCCATTTCCCGGAGGAGCTAGAGAGCGTTCCAACGACATCTCTGGAATCAACTGAGCTATCACCTGAGCAGAATCAGCCCAACCCTAGTGTCAACAGCAAACCCAACAAGGTGTCTGAACAGGTATTGCCAGAAAATAAGACGTCTCTGAAACATGTCATGAATTTATTGAAATTGGGTGATTTTACCCATGAAGTGGAGTTCCATGATCAAGAACTAATTATTGACAAGATACTAGAGCTCTTCCACTTTTATGCAATTTCCGTTCCTAATACTTTTAAACAGGCAATGAAATCTCAGGAAAAAGATGAATGGTTGAAAGCCATTGCAGTTGAACTCAACAACCTCAAGGAGATGAGGGTCTGGGCCTTAGGACAACTTCCGCCCGGTGTAAAGCTCAAAAAGTGTCAGTGAAGACCTTTTTCTGAGTGTGGAACGGGATGATGTGAGGATGACTCTGCCGTTCCTATACTAGACACTAAAACAAGACCCCCCAATCTATGATTGGCAGGCTTTAATTCAAGTGATAGTAAGTGTATCCAAGATACTTCAGATGGTATAGCAAGTATAGGTGACTAAGGATTTGTTGAGTGTTAAGTGTATGTGATGATGATGATAAAGATGATAGTGGTGACTGATGATAGCGTTGTTGATGGTAGGTGATGATGATATTGGTGAATGGTGAGAGTGTATGTGGATGATGGAGGTGTGTTAAGCTAATGAGTTCTGGGAGCTGACGCTACTACCAAGGATGGATGATGACGATAAGGGTTTGTAGTGCAAAATGAGTTTTTGGGAGCTGACGCTTCTACCAAGTGGGTCAAGATGAGTTGTTTTAATGAGTAATGATGAAGTTGTTATTGCTGATGTTGATTGACTAAAACCTCAATATTGAGTGACTTATAAAGAGGAGTGACCAGTGTATTGGACTATAGGGAATAGTAAAAGGTATCTGTGGATGGCGTGTAATGTGATGTGATCCCAGAATCTGGTGAGGAGGGGGAAAACAGCTAGAGGAGAGCCTCTTTTATATCAAAATCCTGACAAATGGGGGGTGGTCAACTTGTGGTTGGAACAATGGTCATGGAACACAGTGGAACAACAAATGATGACTAATCACGGCTGAGTTGTGGTTGATGGAAACAAATGGAACAATGGAACAAGTGAAATGTGTGTGACTTGTGGTTCTGAACTTGATGGAACTTTCCATGAGTGTTGTGGGCCTAAGTTGGGTGGAACATCCTAGAAAAGGGGTTACCTGGGCCTAGCGGTTGAGTTGTGGGTGGGGTTTTTGTGTGATAGCCTTGTGAAAGCGCCGTGTAACTATGAATAACTGGAATAAACTCGGGTCTAGGAACTAATATTGGCCATAACTATTGATCCAGGCATGTAAGAGAGATTCCGTGAGTTGTTCCCTAGGATCAAATGGCCTGAAGAATGTTTTGCTGGAACAATCTATGGGGTTTTGAGGGTTTTGTATTTTGGCGACTGTAGTAGGGATTAAGGTTTAGGTGACGGAGTATGTTGATTTACTGATGCTTCCTGATCCGGTCAAGTGGTGAATATGCCGTAAGTTGTGTCCTAGGGTGAATTTTGCCGTAGATTCTGATTCTTCAATAATATTTGAGGATATCTTAGTGGATATAAGAGAAAAAATGAGAAAGAGAAAAGAAATAGAGAAGCAATAGGAGAAAAAAATAGATAGAATAAAAAATTGAAAAATTGTGTCATGTTGGAACACCACACCGGCAAGAAGGAACTCAATGGTCAATGGGTGTTTGCGACCAAGGAAGATGTTGGGGACGGGGTTTGCTACAAGGCAAGCTTTGTGGCAAAAGGTTTCACCCAGGTGGCAGGTGTGGATTTCAATGCGACTTTCGCACCCACAGCCACTTTTGTTTCTTTACGTTTGCTTCTTACTGTTGCAGCTGCTAATCATTGTCCAGTCCATAGCTTTGATTTTGTCCCAGCCTATTTGAATTCACCCATAGATGAGGAGATTTGGATTAACCCACCCAAAGGAATGGAAGTACCCGCGGGACAAGCGTTGAAGCTGAAGAAAGCGCTGTATGGCACAAGGCAAGCGGCCAGATGCTGGTGGATACATCTTAGGGACACACTAGCAAGACTCGACTACATTCCTTCGCAGTACAACAACAGTCTGTACATCTTGCAACACCCGGATCAGCACGGCGTGATATGGCTGCATGTAGATGATGGAGTTGTAACAGCGTCTGATGCCTCTCTTCTCAAGCGCCTGGAGACTGATCTAAAAGACCTTCTCAAGATTAAGTGGTACCACAAACTCACCTTGATTGTTGTTGGTTTATGTATCTGCTTTCTCACCTGTTTTACATCTTTCACATGTTTCATCTCTGTGACATTTGTCAGCTACTACACCTGGGGCAGGATTGTGGAAGGCTGAGTCTCCTCATCCTTCTACAATATCTCACTCCGCGCATCACATCGTGTGTCTCTGTCCCAGGTAAAGTTGTCTATTGTTTTCTTTCTTGTTCATGTCTTTCCTAGTACTGTAATCTTATCCTTCTACAATCTCTCACCCTGCGCATCACAATGTGTGTCTCTTTCCCAGATTACATCAAGAGGTTATGAGTCCCATTTCCTACTAAACTCGCTGACACTTGCACGTTAAATGCCAAAGTCAAACGCAGATGTTCTCTCAATTGATTGTTTTTCATTCATGAAGGATCAACCTAAATGTCTTCTCCTGCCAAGAATACATTGGGTCTTAACACACCTAACAAACCGGATATTATTCGCTTGGCAGCTTCTCAAGAGTTGAGTCATACCGTTGCTACCGCTCCCGATGTGTCAGCTTGCTACTGAGTCAGAGACAACCTGACAAAGCAACACTAGGAATATAGAAATTAATGAAAATACATGAAAAATAAAAACAACATTATTACCATATGTACAAACCCTGAAAATAGTACATATGCTAATAATTGATACCAAATAGACATGAAATAACTATAATAATAAGGAATAATCATAAGGTAACCATAGTAACGCATAAAAGTAAGAATAATAACTAGTAACCTTATTTTTACCCAAAAAACTTAACAAAGTTCTGGACCCTTAAAAATAAGTTAGAACTAAAATGAATAACCACTTTTTACAGAAAGTGTGAATAACTTCTAAACCTTGAGGATAACTTAGAATATTATGTCATATTCTGAATCCTCACGTAAAATAATGTAGGGTCCCTCACTGGAAGTACCCCCAAATTCCTACTCCTTCACCTTGAACCAATTACTTGCAAGAATTGGCCACACCCACGTGTCACAGATGCACATTACACACGTATGTACTTGATATATATGCATACTGTATGTGAAAGGACTAATTATGGACTTATAATTGAGGTGTTGTGTATAGTTTGAGAGTTAGGCCCAATTGAGGTTTAAACCTCCAACCCCGCGCGTGGATTATATAATCCAATTGGAAATTGGCCAAATGCGTGGAAATAGGCAATTACCTAGTTACCAGGTATGTACAAGCATAAACAGTGTACAGGTAGATTCTACATGACGGATTTGCAAGGTTTAAGTAATAAAAACCTTGAATACCCAAGATTAACACAGCCAGCGTGGCCTTTAAAGATTGGCCATAGCCATTTGTGGCCCATTTCTGTCATCTGTGGCCCATTTCAGATACAATCACACGTCAGTGTTGCTATGTACCTTGGTTAGAATGACTAAATAGGTTATTAAGGTCATGGAAAGCACTTGTGACGCTGAAATAATGATCGTCAGTGTCATTGGGATGAGCCCTGTTAGTGCCAATCTCCCAAATTGGCCACATTGCGCTGAAATCCAGTTACTGCACGCACACAGGCAGAAAGGTCCTCTACTATGAGTGAAATTAGTATATATAGAGCCCTCTTTCCACGCCAAAAGTTGTTAATCATCATCAATTATTATTACAGTCAATCAGTTACGCCGTGTCCTGTCCTTATTTCAGTTACTCTGCCCTGTTTTGCCTGTTTTATCCATGGTGTTCCCTTCAAATCAACCATTCTATGTGTCCAGCTCCTGCGCAGAAACCCTTCAATCTACCCAGCAGCTCTACTTCACCCCCCTGCGTGGCTTTTTGGCTTGAAAGAAGCAATAGTGAGTACTTCTTTCATCCTTCTGTCCCCATTCTGGTTCCTTAATTGGAAAAGCACTTTGGTACCACCTTCTGTTACGCAGAAACCCATTGTTTGCTTAATCAGATACTACCCTGCTTTGCAGATCTCTGATTTAGAGGGCACCTACAAACACCCCTGCTCCAGCAGGCCCCTCTATAAAAAAGAATTATATTCTTTTTATCTCTTCTTTACTACTTTTCTATGTGAAATTACCCCACTTTACCCTTAGTTTGAACCCTTATCACCTTGTATAGCTAAAAGGTACTAGCCCTTGGCATCACAGAGGCTGACACAATGAGCCCAAATCAATGCCGGAAGCGGCATTGAAGACGGTGGAATCAAACAACTGAAATCTCCTGGTGCCAACACAAATTATATTGACTGGAGCTTTGTTGTTGGCATTCACCTACGCTCAACGAGGGTATCTCATGTCCTTAATCCTGTCAATTTGTATCTGCAACCAGTCTCATGGTCCCAAGACAACACTGCTGTCTGTGCGGTGATCACTTGTACTATTCATCCCTCCAATTATAGGTACATTTGTGAGTTTGAAAAAAATGCCGCAAAGATGTGGATCGCTCTCAAAGAGGCTCATCAGGATTCTTTGTCTGGCAGACGGATGTACTGGCTATGCAAAGTTGTTGAAGCCAGGATGACTGGTTCAGATGTTGACGCTCATATCAATCAAATGGTCTCTTATGCCAAAAGATTGAATGCCCTTGTCACTAAGGCAAACCCATTGACGGCGGACGATATCCATTCCATAGCATTGCTGATCTCCCTTCCTTTGGACTGGCTTCACTTTGTCTCTTCTTTAATGAAAGAAGGGCAAGTGTCCTCCGTTAGGATCTTAGCAGCTCTAAAAGCTGAATCGCTTTGTCAAAGAACTCGTGGAGAGGGTGACGCAAATAATCCTATCATTGTTGCGGCAAAAGTCAAAACCACTTTGACTACCAACACATCTCCGTTTTTCTGCACTTTCTGCAAGCGTCCCAATCACAACTTGAACACCTGCAACAATCTCTTCAAAGTCATCAAAGAACATAAGGACAAACAACACGAGGAATATCTCACCAGAAACTCGGCATCGTCCTCTAAACAGAAGAAACCCTCCAGCAAACCTGTTGCAAAGGCCGGTCATGCTCAGGCTATTGAGCTAGATACTTTCTCCAGTGACAAAGGAAATTTAGTTGAATCCAAGGTTGAGTTATCTGGGGTGGCAGTCGCTACACTCTTATCATGAATGTCTCAAACTCAAGAGATGGATTTCAGCCTCAATTCCGGGTGTTCAATCTCTATGACTCCTTTTCTTGGTAGCATCAGTGATCCTGCTGTTAACACCACTTCAGTACGGCTGGCGGAGAGTACTCTTGTGAACTCTACTCACTCCGGTCCTTAAAATCTTCCTTTGGGAATGGACACCCCGGTCCAAACCTTGGTGGTTCCCAACTTGCACAAACCGTTACTCTCATTTTTGCCCCTCTGCAACAAAGCTCTTGCAGTGTGTTTTGACTCAGTAGCGTGTCAAATCTTTTGATCCTCCAATTTCTTGGTTCAGGGTACCAAAGTCGGTGCTGGTTATCAAAAAGGAAACTTATTCTATCTTCCTTCTATGGCTGACGTAAGATATTCCTCTGTAACCTCTTCCGTCAATTCTGCCTCCTCCACTACTTCTACTTCTGTTGGTCCACGCTTTGGAACTACTCTTTTTAGGGAGAATAGAGCTTGAGAGGGAATAGGTGCTTGAAGGGCTGCCTCTTGGTTGTCTGGGAGAGTAAGGTAACAAGAATATAAGAGTATGGACTCTTAAAGAATAAGGTGTGGCTGATGAGGATTTTAGGTATAGTTGGGTAATGG
Organism: Puccinia coronata f. sp. avenae; assembly: GCA_002873125.1. Taxonomy (NCBI): domain Eukaryota; kingdom Fungi; phylum Basidiomycota; class Pucciniomycetes; order Pucciniales; family Pucciniaceae; genus Puccinia; species Puccinia coronata. Next base: position 292,325 of record PGCI01000040.1, read on the forward strand.
TAATTGTATGTATATATATATGGTTCTTATGATTTGTAATGCTGATAACTAATAACTCTTCTGAAGGAGCCAGGTGACACTCTATGTGTACCCAGGGAAGCCTGAAGTAAGGTGAATGTAATATGGGAAGTATAGACCAGAGCCAAGTAGCAGTGTTAATGAATACTCAGGGAAGCTGATGATATACTATATAATATTTAATTGTGACCAGGGATAAGTACTAACAAGTGATGTGTGTAGACAATCTGATGGGGAACAAATGAGCAAGGGAAAACAAGCCTCTTATATAGGAAATATGGACAAATGGGGGAGTGGCCAAAATGTGGTTGTGTGAGGGGTGAAACATGAAGATGAAACGTGAAAAAGGAAAGAGCATGGCTGGCTTGTGGGTGGTGGAAATAAATGGAAGGATGGAACAAGTGAAAATTCCATATACAAAGGCTGAGTTGTGGTTAAGGGGTTGAAACATGGAAAATATGAGCAGTGGAATATTCCATGAGGTTGAGGACTATATACAAATGAAAATCTTCAAAGGAAGGGGTTGGGGTTTCATGTGTTGGAATGTGGTTTGAGGATGTCTGGTGGAAACCCTGTGAAGCTTGTGTGATTGTTGAGTCTTGGCCATGGCTTGTGATCCTTCTGTGATTGCTGAACCTTGTGTTTTGGACTTTCTAGCTTTTTGCTAAGGAAAGATTGGCTTACCACAACGCTTTGACTCAACTCTACTTGGCTATCACATTCTACTCAGACCATAGGTTTACAATCTCTCAAAACGTGTCTCAAGCTGAACAACATTCATCCCTCTGTGATGAATGAAATTGAGGTTCAGCAATGTGCGGTGTGTGTCCAATCTAAAATGCACCGTACTAATCTTAAATCTTGTTCTCCATATCAATCCAAAAACCCAGGTCTAATTGTACATTCCGATGTGTGTTCTTTTGAGCAACAATCTAGAGAAGGGTATAACTATTTTGCAACTTTTGTAGATGATTGTTCCAAAGCTGTCGTTGTCTACCCTATGAAATCAAAGAGTGACACTTTTCAATGCTTCAAAGTATTCCAAGCGTTTTTTGAACAGTCCTCGGTTCACACAATCCTTTCTCTTTGTACCAACAACGGAGGAGAATACATCTCCAGAGAGTTTGCCAATTACCTTACCACCGCGGGCATTAAACATGAACCCGGCCCTCCTCATTATCCTGAATCTAACAGGGTTGCTGAGCACAACGTTGTAACCGCTGCACTTCGCTGAAGAAAGCGGTCATTCAGCAAAGCGCAGCGGGGGACCGCTACCACTACAAACATTTGTAATTTTACCCAAAGAAAAAATTACTGTTTGGGTTAAGCAAAATGTTAACTTTTTTCAACAAAATGGCTCAGTAATAAAAATTGAGCAAAACTGAGCATGCTCAGCAAAATCCCCTAAAGTTGCCAGAATGAATAAAAATGATTTCTGCTCAGTTTTAAAAAAAAAAAAAAAAAATGCTGAGCATGCTCAGTATAGCTTATTTTTCACTTCTGACCATTTTCTGTAAAATTGGGTGTATGTTTTTCCCATCCCAAGTTCACATTTTCTTTCTGGGTAGAATTGCAAATGTTTTTAGTGTACGCAACCAGCCCAAAAAGCGGTAGCGCGGCAGGATTATTGCTGCGCTACCGCTGAAAGTAGCGGCTCCCCTATTTTCCTTAGCCAAAAAAGCGGTAGCACAGCGGGCGGAGCCGCTACCTTCAGCACAGCGCAGCGGCTGCCAAAACCGCTGCGCTTTCTGCGGCACTAAAATTACACCATTGCTTCCAACAGTGTAGCTGCTGCACTTTAATAAAAAAAAAAATATTCAGCGCAGTGCAACGGGTGACCGCTGCGCGCCCAGCCCAAAAAGCGGTAGCGCAGCGGGATTATCGCTGCGCTACCGCTGAAAGTAGCGGTTCCCCGCTTTTTCCTCAGCCGAGAAAGCGGTAGCGCAGCGGGCGGGACCGCTGCTTTTAGCGCAGCGCAGCGGCTGCCAAAAGCGCTGCGCTTTCCGCAGCAAAGTGGTTTCAACGTTGCTGAGCAAACAAACCAAACAATCAATAATCTAGTTCGGTGTGCTCTCCTAGGTGCACGATTGCCAAAAAGTTTCTGGACGGATGCTCTCCATCATGTGATGGATTCCTACAACTCTGTCCCGATGAACAATCCTGTAGGCTTCAAGACACCTAACTCTATCCTTTGGGTTAGTCCCATCAGTCATCAACACCTTCATCCATTTGGATGTCTAAGCTGGTTTAAAGTGCCTGAAGCAAATAGGAAGAAACTCGATCCAAAGGCTCGGTTGTCCATATTTCTGTCATATCTTTCAGAAGGAAATGGATATTGTCTATGGGACATTGAGCGCAAGAAGGTAGTTAAATCAAGGGATGTGATATTTGACCATCAATCATTTCCTTACGGTACTCCTACCATTCAACCCAACTTGCCGATCATAGTTGAATTGCCCTGGCCAGTACGTGATCAACCAGAACTCTCTGTTTCCCCGTCTCAAATTCACCCTGAATTTGATTCTAGGGAAGCTGATTCTACTTCACATTGATTTAATCTTCCCTCAGTATTTGACAGTTGTCTACACGCTTCATCCGGACTTACTCAACCTCCTCCTACATAACTTCCTCCGTTGACAAAACCAACGGCGGTACCCATCTCAGACAATCCTCCATCTTATTCTCCCCTCAGCCACCTTTATTCTACTACAGAAGTTGTTATCAGGTCTTCCACTAGAGTGAAGAAACCTCCTGACTGCTTAGGCAATTGGGCGAAAGCATCTGCTGCCAAACAGGAGGTTGAAACCCCTAAAAAATGGAATCAGCTTCTCAAATTGGGCAACAAGGTTAGTTGGCTGAAAGCGGAAGATGATGAATTTGCATCCCTACTAGGTATGCAAACCTGGAAGCTAGTACCTTGCCCTGTGAAACAAAGAGTTATAAAATCAAAGTGGGTTTTCAAGATAAAATTCCAAGCCAATCACTCAATTCAAAAACTCAAAGCTCGTTTAGTAGCGATGGGATATTCTCAAATTCAAGGGATCGACTGCAATGAAGTATTTTTGCCGACTTTGCGACTAGAAACACTGCGGCTACTCTACATTTTAATGGCTATTAATGACTGGGAGGGACGCCAGTTCGACTTCAAAACAGCTTTCCTGAACGGTCATCTCGATAAACAAATTTTTATGGAACAAGCTCCTGGTTTTGAAGATCCAAGTTATCCGGACCACGTCTGCAAATTCCAACGTTCTCTCTACAGACTAAAACAAGCCCCAAGACAATGGAATCTGGAGCTCCATAATGCCCTACTCAAACTTGGTCTCTCATGCTCAAACTACAATCCTACACTCTATTTCAAGTTGGAGAAGAACAAACTTATTGGCGCCATTTCAATTCATGTCGACAATTTGTTGGTTATTGGCACCTCTGACTGGGTTTCCTCAATAATTGTGTTGCTTGGCAATTGTTTCAAAATTGGTGCGGATGAAGAATTGAATCACTTCATTTCTCTCAAGGTTACACAAGATTGCCCAAACAAACTTGTCTATCTTTTGCAATCTCGCTATGTGGAAGACATTCAAAAACGGTTTCTCTTTGGTGATCACGTTGACGTCCCAACTCCCTCAGACTATTCCAAGCAAACTGAGACAGAAGATGTTTCTTCTGGACCGTATCCGCAGTTGATAGGTTGTCTTCTGTGGCTGGCGCAATGCACACAACCAGATATTTCCTTTGTGGTCAATCAACTCTCACAATTTCTAAGGGATCCGTCTCAATCTCACTGGCTGGCTGCGATCAGGATTTTGAACTGTGTGATCTCCACAAAATCACTTCGACTACGTTTAGGCAGCGGTATATCTGTTGCTGGCTACTCCAATTCTGATTGGGCTGAAGACAGGGAAGACCGGCAATCAACTTCTGGCTATACATATCGGATTGGTGAAGGCGCCATATCTTGGCGTTCTAAAAAGCAACCTATGATATCCCTCTCAAGTACCGAAGCAGAATATAAAGCAATGTCAGATTCTTTCAAGGAAGGACTCTGGTTGCGGTGTCTTCTCAATGAACTTCATCTTCAATCAAGAGCGGCAATTCCTCTTCACATTGACAACTCTGGAGCAGAGGCTTGAGTGAAAAATCCCCAGCATCACGCCAGTACAAAACACAGTCATATGCGGTTCCATTTTGTACGTGAATGCGTCAAGAACGAAAAGCTCTCGGTTCTTCATCTCTCAACAAGAGACATGCTAGCGGATATGCTCACAAAGCCACTTCCTAGAGTACTTCTTGAGCAACATTGCCTCACATTTGGATTGGTTCAATTTTTTTTTTCTTTCTTTTCCACTGGTGTTCAGCAAGGGGGGGTGTTGGGTTATGTATCTGCTTTCTCACCTGTTTTGCATCTTTCACATGTTTCATCTCTGTGACAGTTGTCAGCTACTACACCTGGGGCAGGATCGTGGAAGGCTGAGTCTCCTCATCCTTCTACAATCTCTCACTCCGCGCATCACGTCGTGTGTCTCTGTCCCAGGTAAAGTTGTCTATTGTTTTCTTTCTTGTTCATTTCTTTCTTAGTACTGTAATCTTATCCTTCTACAATTTCTCACTCTGCACATCACGTCATGTGTCTCTGTCCCAGATTACATCAAGAATTGTTGGTTTGAATGTGCAGCATACAGCAGAAGGTTTCCAATTGTATCAGAAGAATCTGATTGATTCCATCCTAGACCACCACTGGGATACAGGCATTACGGCGACAACACCCCTTCCGGCAAACTACAATGCCACAACAGCTGAAGATGGCAGACCTGAAGAATCTGACAGGTACCTATTGGTCATAGGCAGTTTGAGCTACTTAGCAGTAGGTACAAGACCCAACATTTGCTTCGCCATCAACTACCTTGCATGGTTTGCAGCAAAACCAGGCACCCTGCATTGGAAGGGTGTGAAACACCTCATCAACTACCTTGCAGGCTCCAAGAACCTTTGCCTCAACCTTTTTCCCAGGCCAGATAGCACACCTCTCAAGCCGTTTGCGGATGCTTCATGGGGTGGAGAGTTTGCGCAATCAAATTATGGTGTTTTCATCACTTTTCTGAACTCTCCCATTCTATGGATTTCTCGACGGCAATTGTTGGTGGCGGCGTCAACCTGCCATGCAGAATACATGGCACTGGGAACAGCCACTCAACAAACACTATGGGTAAGACATTTGTTAAAAGACGTCCTTGGGAAAGATTTCACGGTTCATCTCTTCTGTGACAATCAGTCTGCAGTACGTGTAGCCACTGAAAATGCTTCTAACAAGCTCACCCGTCACACAGATAGGTATTTTTATATCACCAATGAGGCCCTATTCCAGAAGAAGACAACCCTTGACTGGGTTCCCACCAAGGACCAATTAGCAGATATATTTACTAAACCGCTAGGGAATGAGCTTTTTGCAAAATTGAGAGGAAATGTTCTTGGACTCGCGTGAATTAAGCTGTTTTTTGTTTCATTTCCGTTGTTTTCGTCATCAGTTTCAACAGTTCTATTTTCCGTTGTATGTAGTACAGGGCCTACGGCAAGGGGGAGGGTGTTGTGATCCCAGAGGTTCACACATCCAAGACTCGCCGCAGTCCCTACATATACACAGAGGAACAAATGGGTCGCCAAAATAGCGCCACTCAGACGCCCCCGCGACCCCGCCATTTGGAACCGTCACAAGAGACGCCGTGAGAATCACCGTCCCTGGGGCGCCCCACCCTTGCGCTGCCAAGTTGTCCCGGGCGGTTGCCCTGGTGCCGCTAGGCCTTGCGCGTGACTCAGCTTCAACCTCAGAGCCCTGCAGATATCTGGCGGACCCTCCGGTTGGGTTCTGTATGGAACATGAGATATCCCGCGGATCTACTGGATAGCTCTTAATCCTGCGGACCAGTGTCAGTTGGCGGTCAATCCTGGGGCTTGGTTTGGGCGGCCGGTTATTCATGATCTGGAGAATGCTCCGGCAGATTGCACGGCCCGTGGGAAAAACCGGCTCCAACCAGGTGGGCATGCCACGGGGCTTACTCCAACTGACAGGTGATCTGGATGCAGAAGTGCATTATTCCAGATCTGCAGCTATCCGTGAATTGATAGATACAGGCGGGTACCCACGGATTGAGGGGTCTGGGAAAGGGGGAGGGGGGGCAGGAGCAGGGGCTTGCATGGTAACGTAACGGCAACCATTGGCGGTGAGATTTCAATTCAGTTCCGGCATGGGGTTGGGGAAGTAGGACACAAGAATATGAGAGGTGTGGCCCGCGGGGTCAACAACATGAGTGGGGCAGGGTCAACAACACTATAGATAAACAGTGATGATGACAAAGGAGTGAAGACAACGGTGTCATTCAATTGGGTAATTCAGCTGTGGCTCAGGCAGCTTCTCCAAGGGTTGCTAAGCGCGCATTTACCTCGGCGTTTGTCAGGCACATCAACTCCGCAGGTTCCAGGTTGGAAAGGGTATGCCCCTCACCAAACATGGCCTGATCCTTAGCGCACAAGAGTCATTGCCAGCTGGGTTGCAATTGAGGAAGTTGTGTCAGTGTATTTTGTCAGAGGGAGAGGAGGAGGAGGAAGGCATGACATACCTCCTGGTGTAGTTGACTGGGAGGCCCCTAAGTTGGAGTAGGCGGCGGTCCATTTGATCCCATTGCGATACGTTGCGCAAGTCCAATTCCAGGAAGTTGTGGATGGTCTGTAATCGCATGAATGCAAATTGAGTTTGGAGGAGGGGTTGGTGGTGTAATAGAGCATCTATCTCTTCATTGGACAGGGTACTGGCAATCATCAGGTGCCTCCAGAGTAATCTGGAGAGTTTGATAATACAGGGAATTCCCTCCATGCAACCATGATTGCCGGGTTTCATCCTGGTTAGCAACACGTTGCGTGCCTTGTGCCGCACATGCTTGAGTTGAGTCTTCACGTGAGCCCACACGTGTGCAGTTGCAACTTGATCATCCTCCAGATACTTGGGTGGGAGATGCGCCCGCTTGAGGGCCGGAGGTTGGGCATTTAACCTTATCTGTTAGGGTTGCACCGGTTGAGAGGTGCATTAGTCACCTTTCCACACGTGAGGTGCTTAGAAGATTGTGCAGGGAGGAAGACTTACAATGACAGATCGGTACAAGGACCTCTCCTGCTGGTCTGTGTTGTATGCTTCGAGTGTTTCATCTGTCAAGCACTTGCGGCCAACTTGGCGGATGAATTCCTGTAAAGCAAGACGTGGGTCAGGTAGTGACAAGTGTGCAGTGGGAGTTGTCAGAATACAATGGGAGTCTCTTACCTTGAAGACTTTTCTGTAGACATGCGTGCGCACTTGATCTTCCTGACTCAGACCCAGCACGGTAATTGGATCCAGGCCTTGGGCGGGCTCACCTCCAATCTGTGCAACGTCCTTGAACTGCTTGATCACTGCTGAGATGGTACCAATTGTGGCGGCCAATTGCTCAGTTGCAGTCATCTATATGGGATTCAAAATCAGTTCTGCATTGCCTTGATTTTGGCAGAAGGAAATGATAGGCTTACTTGTTCCAACTCTTTGACAATAGTACCTGGGTTGGCTTCAATCCCTAGGTTGGTGAAAAAAACTGACAGACGACTGGGACTAATGTTGGCATTGGTGTTGTTGTTGTTGTCATTAACGGTGGTGTGACCACCACGTTTGAAGATGACAGAAAGTGGCAATTAAACTCCTGGTTTGACAAGCAAGGCAGCAAACCAGACAAGGTAAAATAAAAAGAAAGGTACTTGTTAAATTTTTTAGAAACATTCCCTGAAGTGTCGTCGGCATAGAGTGTGATGGGAACATGTTGCATGATCCTCCCGTTTGCTTTCAACCTCCAGGAGTTAGGCACCACTTTCAGTCGCTCTTTGTCAGGAGAACCATTGGTCTCCACCAACCGGTGGCCACAAGCAACCATGAGCGGCACACCATTTGCCAATACAATCTCTGAGTAGCTTCGGTCGAATTCCATAACATCTACTGACAACAAAATTGGGTCATCAAAGCCAATATCTTGAGGGATTGCAAGCTTGACTGTGTCTCCTTCTTTGATCAAGAATCTCTCATCAATTGCGAGGGCCCTTGCTGACAGCTTGGACTGACACACAAAGAAAAACAAGGGAATGACCACCAAGGAGGATATTAATTGTACCGGTTCAAAGATGAAGAAGTGCTTGCCATTCACTTCACACATCTGAGGTCGGTGAGCTGGTCAAAGGTATTTGAGCCACTTGTGAGACTGCGAGAATTTGTACACAGCCCCATCCTTGGTTAATTCCGGATAGAAATCGAGGTTTTTGCTTATGAGAGGATTAGCAAGATCCTGGCAAACCCTGCCACACAAATCAGCTGCCAACTTGCGCCAAAGTTCCAGCTATCAGCATTGACACACCTGTCCAATTAATGCTTGAGGACTGAGCAAAAAGGTAGGAGTGCCAAGAGGGGATTGGGATTAATTGATACTGCTGTTTAATAACTTGTGAATCCTAGCCCTTGAAGCTTGAATAGTAGCCCACGCTGGCAGATTGACATCGCATAATGACAGTATGGCACGTATTTTGGAGTAAAGTGATTGGGACAGCAACAAGTGTGTGTGTCCCATAATGAGGGACCCAACCAGCTCCTGCAAGCAACAAGCAGCGGAGCGTCATCAATATCACTTTGATTGATTGGCACAAGGAACCGCAAGAGGGCAAAATTCACACCATTTTATTTTTGAAAGGGTACCAAGGATCCTCCATGTAGGGATTCTTATTGACTTGCGGGCAAATCTCAACATTTGGCAACGGCTGAACCTCATTTCCCTCTTGTAGACAAGCAAGCTTGTCATCAAGTAATCCCAGCCATTGATCTTGGTTGATGGCACATATGGCGGGGTCCGCGTCATCTGGACCTCGCGTTATGGGATACAAATTGTTGAGTTTGTCCACTAGGGACCTAACCAATTGTGGTTCCAAGGGCACTTCATCACAATCGTAGAGACCATCAACAGTGGACCAAAGTAAACCATATCTTTGTGCGCTGCATCCTGCTGTTCAGCCAAGAGACGCTCCTCAATGGCGGATTGTTCTTGTGATATGACTGTAGGGCTGGGACCTTGGTTAGTGGGAGCAGACTCAGCATTTTGGATATGAGGCGTTGGTGCTTTGCCACATCAATCATTTCTTTTGAATGAGGGAAAATCAGGCATTGATAGGTACTCCTTTGCCTGTTGACCAACTGGAAGTCTTATGTATTCACATGTTGGCACAATGTTAGCCATAGCAGTCACATAATGAATGTTGATGTTAGCAGTGATTCTATTGTAAACAAATACAAAATGGAAACTGGTCTTACTTGGATCATCCATTCTTGCGGCTCCTATGTCAGTAGTGGGTCCTTGGTCTGATAGTGATTTGTAGTTGGAGGGCTATTGCAAACGGACAACAACACAAAAGAAGCAAGATGGAAATTCTTTTCAGGGTCAAGACCAGCCCTGTGCGGAGGGAATAACAGAACAGATTTATTATGGGCAAGCAATCTTTTGAGGCTGCTCCACCTGTTTCATCATACACATTTTTGTTTATTGCAAAAGTACTTCATCCCAAACGTGCATCATTGCGCTTCCAAGGTGCCGGTCAATTACCCAATGCGATGTCAGTATGGCATCAATGTGACGCCAGTAGGGCCTGGATATGACTAGAGGCGCCCCCCGGGCGTGCGTTTTGTTGCCACAGGGACATGCCATTGGGTGGGGTCACGGGGGCGCCAGCCTCGGTTGTGCAACCCTTGTGTGACTGTCTTGCCCTGGGGTCGCGCCCGGAGTTGGGAAATCATCCCGCTGTGTATACTCTTCCGGAGCATTCCCGGAAGAGTATCCGTGTTGAATATCATTCTCTTCACTCTACCATCCACTCACTGGTGCCGTGCCTCTTTAATTAAAAGCTGGTGCACAATGCATGTCCTTGGAAATTTAAAATCACGCTTCAGAGAAATGAAAGATCCTGCACAAATCAGGTATGATTAAGAACTGATTGTGGAGCTCAATTTTGTGGTCAGGACTTCTATAAAAATGAGTCACAGATGCGCGGGAGCTTGTGGAAGAATTCTGTCTCTTCAGAATTTTTCATCCCTCCTGTCTCTGTGAGAATCCTGACTTAATGTGTAACCCTCTCCCACGGAGAGCGCTCCGCGCAGGGTCCCCCGTGACCCTTTGTTTGGGAGGCTTATGTTACAGCCAAACCGTGAAAGAATGCGGCCCCCCGACCAGGATTTTCCACCGAACCCTTGAGTGGCGCAACTTGAGGGCTGTATTGGTATGTATTCTTCCAATTCTTCTCACCTCCAACCACCGGCCATGGGCCCCCCTCCCCCCCCCCCCCCCGGACCAGACGGCTCACCGCAAACATCCATCCACATTTGCACCGACTCACAACCATCCGGAAAAACACCAGCCCCAGAACCAAACGACCCCCAAAGTGAGTCAATGGCTTGGGATCGGCATGAGTCCAAGCATTTTTTTGTTTTTGTTTTTTGACTAACATTTTGTTGTCATCCTTTTTGCAGGTTTGTTCACACAATCCTAAACGTAAGACCCCAGTCGTAATCTTGGAGATTCCAGCAACCAAAGGGACCATTCCTCTGCTGGTAAGTTCATCATTTTCTCCTTGCACAACGGAAATTTTTTGCTGATGCATCAATTGTTCAATCAGCTTTTACAGCTTTGCCCCTTGATAGACATGACACCTTTCAACAGCCCAAAATATGGTTTTGGCCAACCGACCGGCCGCTCCCCTTTCAACAGCCCAGGCAACGGTTTTGTCTATCCCAGCGGCCGCACCCCTTTTGACGGCCTTGGACCAATTGACGGTCATGGCAGTGTCGCCGCCGGCAGCTCATTTGACAACAGAACTTATCTGGGCGGCCCCCTTCCACAACAAGAGCAAATCGCAAGACTTGTTGCTAGCCCCTTCCCAGGCAACACCCGTCTTGGTGTCATTCAAGCTGTTCTACGAACCTGGCAACAAGCCAGGCGCAGCCCAGGGCACCCCGTCCACCATCCCATCATTGACTCTTCAAGGGGGCCACGCGAGTGGAGCGCCAGCTGCCTGCCCACCTGGGCGCAGAGCCATCAGCCTGAGCCCAAGGAACATCTACCTCGAGTATGGCATGTACATTTGCTCAACGCTCAATGATCTCTGCAAAGATCTACCCCACGGAATTGCGGCAAAACGTTCCTCCACTAGCGCAAAGGAGTGGGGCAAGGTCTCCAACAAAGAGGAGATCGTTTGGAAGACCATGCTCATTGACTGGACGTGGGATGAGTTCAAGCTCTTGACCATGAAGTTCATTGCCCAGGCTTGTGGTTGCCAGTCAATCGACAAGGCTAGCGGTCACCTGCACAAGCACCTCACCCTCCTTGACAAAGCCGGTTTGCTCAAGTGGAAGTGCATTGTTGTGATGCATCGAGTCTAGGGGTCTACAAAGGGTGCTTTTGTCTCTAACAATACCGAGTTCAAGCCATTCCTCGAGGCGGTGATCGACAATCCGGCTAGCAAGGTGATCATCCGCATCTCAATGGATGATCCCAACGTGCAGGCAGCCAAAAAAACTCAGGTGGGTGTGATTGTGGCCTCTTCCTTTTTTTCCAACTGGGTGTCAAGTTGCTAATGTTATATCTTGTTGATAGGAAGAAGCCAATAATGAAACCTTGGCGCTCAGCTATGCCCCCGACGATCAAAGGCTAGCTTCAGTCATGTCTAAGTCCCGCATGATTGTCAACGTACGTGCTTGCTTGGTCTGTTGGATATCTACTTTGTTTGATTGCATGCTGACGGGTTCTGATTGTGCGCCAATAGCCAAAAGCCGATGTTGGATCCGCAAAGCGGACTGAGCTCATTGAAGCTCTCATGGTGCACATCATGAAGATCTATGGGTGCAATGCTGAGGCCTTGGCCATCCGCGACCCTTACGACAAGACAAAATCAATTCGCATCAAATGCAATTGGCTCTTCTTATGGGCGCGCGCTTTGGAGCACAAAGCACCAGGGGTTGACTTCAATCATCCGCCACGGACTGCTGATTTCCCCTTGGAGACCTATGCTATTTCGACCATCAAGGAGATAAGCAATTCTCCCATTCCCGAAGAGGAGGAAGAGGAGGATGCCTCAGCAAGCACTCCAAAGAACGGCGCGGCAATCAGTCAACCGCAGAGATCGTCAACTAGCCCTCAGAAGAAGGGGCCGGAGCACTGTCCGCATAATGCCCCGGCTGGACCTCAGAGGAAGCATTCATTGGTCCGAGACACGTCTCCAAAGAGGAAGTTCACTCCAGTCCAGAAATTGCCCAACGGGCGCATCCTTCCGCCCCGCCTCATCCCCCAAGCCAAGAAGGGGCGCACTCTGGCGCCACCAATTGTCACCGGTCACTCTAGGGAGGACCTGGTCTTCCTTATTCCCAAACCGTCCGAACCAGCATCCCCGGTGCATGAAGATCTATTGGGGACCCCCATTGCGGTACCCGCTGGACCCCACGGACCCGGTGGAAGCAATGCCAACTCCAGCAGGGAGAATGACTCGGTGCACGCAGGGCACAACAAGAAGCCTCCCACTCCTGAGCGTCCAAACTCTCAGGAGTCCCACTCGGGGGACTCCTGCATTATGTTCACCCCCAACAGTCAACCCAACGGCTTGTTACATCGCTCTCCGGCATGCAAGTTTCACCGCAGTCCATCCTGTGTTGACCATCAGTTCAGCCGGTTGAATTTTGTGTCTCACCAGGGAGGCAGGGGCGTGGCCCCCGGTTCCTCAACCCGCAAGGCTTCCAGCTCCAGGGGGGCATCAACCATGCGGATCAGCTTCTGGTTTGGCTCGCCCGGTCAGTTCTTTGGTCTCGCCATCCGGTCGCGCCTTCAGTACAATTACGGCTGCCAACAAGCCATGCCCCCCACTCATGGCCCAAGGGCTTGCTTTGACACTCCACCAGTTTCTCACACACGCCAGGTTTGAGTTGGACAACCAGGTTGTCCGCATGTTGATAGCAATGAATCACATACGTCACTGGGGTTTCTTCCGCCATTCCAGCGTTGGCAAACTACGCCAAAAGGGTTTCCCCAAACCAATTGCGGTGAAATTGATGGACGGGGCGGCCTTGCTTGAAGTCTTGCTTGCGGAGGAAAACCTCTCATACTCCTTTGAGGTGTAAGTGCTTCCCCTGATACCCCTCAACCTTGCTTATTGATTGGAAGAGTTGCCACGGTTCCTTGCCTTGCCTATTCCCCCTCCCCCTTGTCTTTTGAAACTCCTGCCTACCTATGTTTTCTGCCTCGCCTATGCCCCCTCCCCCTTGTCTTTTCAAACTCCTGCTGTCCTATGTTTGCTTATCACCTTCCAATGATCAGACTCATGCCCATTTCACCCTATTGTAATCCTCCGGCTTGTTTCTTGTTTTTTAAGCTATTTGTTTGGGAGCCGCTATCTTTCCGGGAATGAAATAAATTGGATGACCAGGTTCCAAACCCTTATGACATACGCATGTGCCCCCCCCAAACCCTTATGAGATACGCATGTGTCCCCCCTCATAGTGGAGAGACCAGACTTACCGGTTAGATCCACATTTGTTTTGCCTGTGCTGCTCTGTCGCACGCCCCCTCCATTCTCAGTTGCGCACACAGATAAGCGCTGCTGTGCAACAAGCTCTCACTTGTTGCACATGAGCTCCTTTCCAGTTTTGTCCAATTGGGAAGGAGCTCATCTCCAAGCTCCGTAGCACAAAAGAGTGCTCTGTGCTGCTAAGTTGCACAGAACCGTCTTGGTCCAATTGGACCGCATCCAGTTAAGTACAAAGGAATATGAATTGCATCAAGGCATGCAAGGGCTTAGGTGGCTAGGCAATAACATCCATAACATTGAGCACAAACAAAACATCAAGCAAGAGCAAGGGAAGAGAACGAAAAACCCTCCAAAACATCGACCACAAACTAAGCATTGAGCACGTGCAAGGGAATAAAACAAAAATAATTGAAAACTTAAAAAAAACTAGTATCCACTGCCACGGAACAGGGCCGCCATCAGGTCTTTGTTGACAAACTTGGGGAGGAAATCCTTGATGATGTCCGGATCATCATTGGTTCCCGTGAGGAGCATCTCGCGCTTGAGTCGTGACTTGAGGACAGAGAAGACTTTCTATATAGGATTCATATCGGGGGAGTAGGCTGGTAGATAAACGAGCAGCACCCCTGCGTTGTCACATAGCTCCGCAATGCGCCCCCTGTGATGTACAGGCGCGTTGTCCATCACCAGAATACTTTTTTGTCCGGGGAATTCTCCCATCGTGGGGAGCTTCCGCAAAGGAGTGTGTTAGTCACGCTTGCTTGGCAGGCTGGGTGTGAGGGTCAAAAAGAGAAACTTACCAATACAAACTCTAGGAAGTACTCCATGTCCAGTCGTTGGATAGACCCTGGTTGGGCCATCACTTGCATCAAGCCATCCAAGGAGACCGCCGGGAGTACACTGATGTGATTGCTTTTGCGCAGAGGGCGGGGCAGCCGGGCAGTGCGGCGTCCACGCTTGGCCCAAGCTTGTTCGCGGCTGTGGGTCCGCAAAGAAACTGCACATTCATCTGAGGAGACCAATGGGATCAGTCAGTGCCCCGCAAGAATCCACATCTAGAAAGCAGTGAAAATGGCTTACCTATAAAGACAAAGTGGCTTGTTGGGTATGGTCTGATCCGATTGATGAACTCCGCCCTCTGTGTTGCGCACTGGGCAGGGTGCACAGTTTGGGCAACCTTCTTGGTGAGGTTCAGGTGTAATTTGAGGTGATCGGAGATGGTCAACAAGGGATGGCAAGTTCCGGTCATTGCCTCAATGTGGGACTGAATCTTGTCAAGGTAAAGCGCTGGTTCAGCATCAAGGGCGGCCAAGACAAAATCAGATTCTTCTGCTGAGAAAGCCAATGGGCGACCTTGATCCGCGTAAAAAGCTGGGTCTCAAACAACATCCCGAGTGCGGCAATAGAGCCCCTTCCAGCGCGCAAGGGAGTCCTTTGAAACCCTCTTGCCTATTGTACAGTTGATCCTCGCAAGCGTCCAGCCACGGAGGCTCAGTTTCATGGCAATGATCTTCAGGTCCCGGTCGTATTTCGCAAAACCCATAATGGACTGGATGTGAAAAGCATTTTGGAAAGCACATCAGTCGCCAGATATCTGCATCAAAAGATGGAAGGGACGATGGGATAACTTACTAGCACGGTTTTTGGCAGGCTTGAAGGGAGACTGCGAGCTTTGAAGGGGATTTGGATGCACTTGTGTCTGTCTGGAGAAAAAAAACAAGGTGTTAGCAATTCAATTGGATGAGAGGGAAAGCAGTCGGAGACGTACCAGGGCTGTTTTTTTTTTGGTTGGGATTGTTCTTTTTTTTTTTTGGTATAGTTGCAGTGAGGCGTCTGGTCCGGGGGGTGGGAGGGGGGCCCATGGCCGGTGGCAACGGTGGGCCGCTATGCTAAACTACGCTAAATGTCCAATAACAGGTAGCATAGCGTGAATATTATCTTCTGATTTTTTTGTAGTGTTAGCTCAATTTAAACTCAGCAAAACTAACACATGGCGTAGTGGTATTAACTTCGTGGGTTTTTTCATTTAGCTGTAGCTAAAGCTAATTCAAGCTACACTAACAATTAGCGTAACTTTATTTCAAGCTAACAAAATTTCAAAGACTGTGTAGCATAGCTTAATTTCAGCTAACAGTAAGTGTAGCGTAGTGGATGCTGATTCAAGTTATTCAGCATAACTTAAAGGTTGATTTCATAATATAAGACAGAGAAATTGGTCTACATGTGTATGGAAAGTGTGAATAAAAGAAAAGATGTACCACTTTAGGTTAAGGCAGAGGCAACAATTGAAGCCTCTTGAGCTCAAATGTAGTCCAGTATGTTCAATTAAATATTGGAAAGCAACAATTCTCATCAATTGGGTACTCTGGACTACGTTTCAGGTCCAGAGGCTCAAATTGTCATCTCTGCTACACTATAAGATAGAACTTTCTTTTTTCTGGGCAACTTGATACAAACTATTATAATAATGTGGTGATTAAGTTCACTGATCCTGGGCGGACATCCTCCCTTGAACACGCAGTTATAAAAATGGGAGTATGAAAAAGTGTTTGGTTGAATAAAAAGGCCAGGAAAACAAAGGACTAAGTAATTCCTTTTGTTTTTTGTTCCCCTCAACCCCCTGTGGACTTTTTTTTTTTTTTTTCAAGTCATCAGTCTTTCAAGTTCAACTTTAGCGTAACTGGTGGAATCACTCCGCTGCAGTTTAGTGTAGCTTTTTGACTCGCTAACAACACTAAAAATTAGCAAGACACCAATTTTTTAAGCGTTAGTTTTCTTTATCCCAGATATGCTAACTTTACGCTCAAGTTTTTTTTTTCTTTTTGAAAAAAAAATCAGCGTTAGATTCAAAAATTCAGCGCTAACAGTAACTTGGCTGTAGCGTAGCTGAAAAAAGCTAACACTACGCTGCGCTACAGCTTTTTGTAGCGTAGCTGACCCACTGTTGCCGGTGGTCGGAGGTAAGAATTAGAAGAATACATACCAATACAGCCCTCGAGTTGCGCCACTCAAGGTTTTGGTGGAAAACCCTGGTCGGGGGGCCGCATTCTTTCACGGTTTGGCTGTAAGCTAGGGAGAGGCCCTTTGGGAGCTGCACAAGAGTTACAGGAGGGACTTTGTTAAGTTTAGTCAGCACGCCTTGCTTCTGTTCAGTGGGTGGTGAGAACACTGCTTCAGCAAGTGATGCTGATCAAGTGGGATGATTGTGATGGCAGTTCAGTTCATCACTTTACACGTTAAGAGCATCCGCATCGGTGGCGGTTTTTGCTCGGATTAGCACAAGTTGTCCCCTGTTGCAGCCGCACCGGGGCGGACTAAGCGCGGATTAAACTATGCCGGAGCTAGTTTTTGGGCTAGTGGGGCATAATTTTATGCCCCACTAATCCTGGGATAAAGTCATATTATATGCATTTATCCCACTTTCACACGTCAACTGCACACAAAAGTATGTATACATCTCTGACATGGAGATTAGTCATCACCACTACACATACTTACACCTGTTGTAACCTGAACCGGTGCGGTTGCACACCTCGACTTAAGGTAAGTCCGACATAACTCAGTGGACTAAACTATGCTAAACCTCCGCGACCAATGCGGATGCTCTAAGGGTGCAAGATGGTATGAGGTAGACCAGATGATCATCCAGAGGACACTTCATGGAGAAGCATCACATGGACACTTTTTTAACTAGTCCTTTTGAACTGGCATTGTAAGCATCTGAATCATTCACCAATATCATCCCTGTTGGGGCCCGTCTCTTTGGTGACGAGGCCTGAATGGAAAAACCTGTCTTGCCAACGGCAAAGATGTGGGTAGGAAGGACGGAGGTCCGCGCGGAGTGAGTACAGCTACTCCCAGCTCTCAGGGTACAAGCGCCTGGGCTAGCCACGCCTCACTCTGTGAGGGGCTGGTAGGGGTCTACGCCTACGGGGTTGAGGACCCGGGGTGGATAAGAGACGAGGAAAAGAGAGGGGCGGCCTACCTGGGGTGTCCAAGTAGCCACGCCGGGAGTAAACAGAGGGAGATCAGGGGGGAAAGCCAAGTGGGATGGTAGCCGGGTGGAACCAAAGTAGAGCTGTAGAGGGGAGGAGGATAGAAAGAAGCAACATAAGTGGAACTAAAGATGAAGGCCCCAATCACAAGCTATCCAATGAAGTGGATAGCAGTAATGGTGTCGGGCTTGATTTTCTATAGGTCTGGGGAATCCTTCTCTCTGGAGAGAGGTCCAGTACTTAACTGGAAGGAGATTCCCCTTTCTTCTTCCAACTTCCCTGCCGCTGTTTACTTGGCTGGAAGTTGGTACTGACTTGCGCGGCACCGCCGTGCGTCTACTTGTTTGCCATCGGGGACACGTCCTCATTCTCTTGTTGGCTCGCTGCTATGTCTGTGCTAGCAGGGGGCTGACGCAAGACTGAATTGTTCCACAGGAGACGGAAAGATCTCCCCAGGGTATGTGATTAGGGATGGTTGCCAGATGCGCAGGTGGTTACCTTTCCTGACCAGTCTGCTTTTAAGGCAAAGCATGTGAGGACTGTTACCAACAAGGGTTGTTGGCCCGGATAAGCCACTGCTTACCGGATGTGCACACATTTGCTAGTGTTGTGTTGCCGGAAGACCCGAGACGCCGTCTGAAGGACAGTTCAACGGTCTTTGACCACGTCAAGCAAGATACATGACAAAGTACCCGGGCACCCACCCAGACGTTGGGTGAAAAAGTTCATGAATGATGCGGCAAAGCCACCACCCGTGTAGCCAGTCATTTGACTTGGACAGCTTTGTTTGCGGCCTCCTTGTTGCTCAGGAGCTTGGCTTGATCTCCCAATGTGGAGGCGGGATCAGGCTTTTCTCCTGATTGGGAGACAACATCCAGCCCTTTGGGAAATATGGGTTTGGCAAATGTAGTCGGTAAGGAGAATCAGGGGGAATCCGGTCTCCTGTGGAACGTTTTGATTCAGCAAAAAACTGGCATTTTTCAGTGGTTCGTGGTGGTGGTGGAGATGATGCCACGAAAAGAGAACACACATGACACAAATTCAAAGATAAAACCACCCACACACACACACACGCGTGCGCAATAAAAAAGAAGAAGAAGAAAAAAAAAAGGAAGCGTATGTGTGAATATTTTCTAATTCTAAAAAAAAAAAAAAACAGGAGTGATCATGAAGAAAGAAGGGTGTAAATAACATGACGAACACGGAGGAGAGAAGAATGATTATGATCATCATAGAAGAAGAAGAAGAAGAATATAAGAAGAAGAGTGGAACACTGCTCTCTGCCAAAACAAAAGATAGATAGATAAAGAGATAAGGGGGGAAAAAACACGAGAAAGATGAGCAAAAAAAAGTCGGGAAGGGAGGAAAGAGAAGGAGGCGATGAAGGACAGTGAAGAATAGATAAACAGCGGATACTTGTGTATGTGTGTATATGTGTGTGAGAGAGTGTAACAAATATGAGAGGAGGGGAGGGCGGCGGCGGGAGCGACGGCTCGAGAGAACGAGGCGGGGACAACGACGACTCAGATGAGTTCAATGATGATCGGTGGGGGAAGGAGGGAAGAAGTGCAGGCGGGAGAGCACGAGTTGTGAGGAAGAGAGAGAGAGAGGTTCGCCGGGCGCGCGGGAGAGATCGGCCCGCGCGGGGGGCCGTCGGGCGGCAAAAGAGCATGCATGTTATATAAGCTACCCCGCGGCGGAAGAGAGGACGACGAGGGCGGACGCACACACAAAAAAAAAGGGGGGGGGGAGGGGGGGCAGGACGAACAGGCGATCGAGAAGCAGCAGAAGAAGAAGCATGTACAGAACAACAACAAAGCAGTCGGACACCTACTAATTCAAGTATACACCACACACAACACAACACACACTTTCACACACAAACAAACAAAACAGAGAGAGAGAGGGAAAGAGAGAGAGATAAGGAAGAAAGAAAGAAAGAGACACCGGGGAGACAATAGCACCGACACCACTGCCGCAAATATATATATATATATATATATATGGAAGGAGATGTGCGTAGGAGAAGAATATAGAAGAAGGAGGGGGGAGGGGGAGGGCCGGACAGCCGCGTTTTTTGTTTTGTTTTCGTGGCCGAGGACGGGGGACGGGGGCGGGGCGGAGCGTGTATTCAGCGGCTGGAGGTCTTGAACTTGAGCAGGGGCGCGAGGCCGGCCAGTGTGCAAGACTTCTTAAGGAACTCGTGCTGAGTGAGGCAAGAAACACGGCATGAGCGGCAAGGCCAACGGACGCGCACGCGCGCGTGAGCACAGAGAGAAAGAGAGAAGGACGCACTTGGATCAGCTCGTCCGCCGTCGCCCGGCTCTTCACGTCCACGCACAAACAGACGGCCAGGAAGTTCTTGAGTTCCTTGCTGAGACGCTCAGGTTTTTTAAGGGTAGGAGTGCCTAACGAGCAGAGGATCGAAGGATGTGTAAGCGAGCGAGCACATAAACATGCACCATAAAAATAAAATAAAAAAAGTACCGTTAGTAGCGATGAGGTAGAGGGCCTTAAGAGGCTCCTCGTCCAGGTACGGCGGCTCGTTCTCGATCATCTCAATGGCCATGATGCCCAGCGACCAGATGTCCACCTTGGCCCCGTACTCCTTCTGTTTCACCACCTCGGGGGCCATCCAGTACGGCGTCCCTACCATCGTCGCTCGCTTCGACTTCTGGTCCGTCAACTTGGCACAGAACCCAAAGTCCGCTATAAAAACACAATCATCCCTCACGTCAGCCCATCTCTCATCTCCCTCTCCACAATCTCAAAAAGAGCCCTATCATCACTCACTGATCTTCACGTGCCCTTGCGCATCTAATAGCACATTGTCCGACTTGATATCCCGGTGGATGATGCTCTGATTATGCAAGTGTTGGAGGCCTTTGCAACTCTGTAAAGGGTAGAGAGAGAGAGAAAGGTGAACCGGCTTGCTTCAAAAAAAGAAGAAGAGGGGCACGAGAGAAAAGGAGGGGGGGGGGGGAGGGGACGGACCTCGAAGCAGATGCTCGCGATCTGGTCCTCCTCCATGGTGTTATTATCGATCACGTCCGTCAGCGCGCCTCCCTCCATGAACTCCATGACGACCCAGAGCTCGTCGTCGCGGACGATGAAGGAGTCGAGGAAGTTAACGATGTTGGGGTGCTGGGACTCTTTCATGACGAGGATCTCGTTGACGATCAATTCCTTACGGGGCTGGACCTTGAGGTCCATCTGCTTGATAGCCACTTTAGCCCCCGTGGCCAGAGTTTTGGCCACATAGACACTCCCCGATGCCCCCTGTCCTACCTTTTTGATCTTGGCATAGATCTGGTTCGGGTCCTGCGGAGATACGACCGTCCGTAGTTTCGCCATGATCTGCGCCTCCGTCAGGCTCGAGATTCGCCGCTCAGACCCCTTCGCCTCTTGCTTCTTCACCGTCTGCAGCGCCTTGATCGGCGCTTGCCCTGTATTCTCTTGCCCACTACCTGCTGATGGTACTGCTGCTGCTGCTGCTACTGGCTTGGATGGGGCTGAGGTCGGGGGTTTAGGGGCAGTGTTAGTAGTACCAGTAGTAGCAGGGGCGGGGGCGTTCCCGTTGGTGCGGGGCTGGCCTAGGGTGAGGGGTTTGGGGCCTTGGGTTTTGATGGGGGCGTTAGATTTGCTAGGGTCTTTGGAGGGCTGGACGGGGGGGCGGGGGGAGGCAGAGGAGGAGAGACTGAGGGGCTTGAGGCCGCCGGAGCCCGGGGTGGCGGCGGCGGGGTTGGGTGCGTTGGGGGCGACCCGTTGTGGGACCAGGTTGGGTCGGTTTTGGCTGTTAGAGGCCCCGGCTTGTGGGTTGTTGAGCCGTGGGAATGATGACGAGGTGGTCCCTCCATCTCCCCCTCCCCCGCTTTCAGAGTGCTGCGTCGAAGGATCTGAGTGGTGCGGCCCCGCCCGAGTGTGGTAGGTCGTGTAGCTCCCACTGCTCGACGTGTTTAGCTGCGAGTTGGTCTGGAAACTTGGCGACGGCTGGGTCGAGTCCGATGTCGATTTGTGTGCCTGGTGATGTACATGCTGTTGTTGTGGGTGATGGTGGAAGTGATCGAGTTTGGAGTTATCGATAGATGGCTGGTGGTGGTGGTGGTGGTGGTGGTGGTGGTGAGAGGAGCCACCGCCGCCGCCGACGGGGGGGTAGTCCTCCTGCTCGCGCTTCTGGATGTCGGTGTAGAACTCGAGCACGTCGAGGACGGCCTGAGGGTTTTTAGCATAGTCCTCCTTGGTGATAGCGCTGCTGGTGAGGAGGCGGGTCCATTGCTCGGGGAGCCCCGTGAAGGCGCCGGAGACGGCATCGAAGCCGACATGCACCTGGTGCACAAAGTTGGTCGGGTTGGAGACCCCCATCAGGGGTGAGCGCGAGTAGATGTCGTCCATCCACCCGTACAGCTCCTCGTCGTTCTTCAATGCTAGGTTGTACGTCTTGTCCTTCGTCTCCACTTCTAGACAGTACGGCCGGAGATCCGTCCGGGTGACGTTGGTGATTTCCTTTAGGAAGATGAGAGCGGCGGCGGTGGAGGTAGTCTGTATGTATGTATGTATGTATGTATGTGTGTAGAGAAGAAGTGAGTATATTGTACTAGGAGAGAATCTGTGTAGCATACCTCGTTCTTGTGGAAAGTGAGTGTTTGCTCGCGTAGGATGAGCCATCGCTGTGACCATATCCAGGAGCGGAGGCCATCCTCCTTGAGTTTAGCGAAGCCGCGACGGACGATGGTGGTAGGGTTTGGCTGGAGTGGGAGGTTGTTAGTGGAGAGTGCGGGGCTGGTAGGGAGGGATGAAGCGAAGGGGAGTGTGTTCATGCTGCTTGTTGACTTTGATAGGATCGAGTGTGCATGGCCCGATGAGTGGCGATGGGGTAGCTGTGAGAGCGAGTCGCGTTCTTGGTGGTTGAGTGGTTGTTGCTGGTTGAGTGGTTGTTGTTGGTTGAGTGGTTGTTGTTGGTTAAGTGGTTGTTGTTGTTGTTGGTTAAGTGGTTGTTGTTGTTGTATTGTTAGTGGTGGTGTTGGTGGTGGTCTAGTTGGGATGAGTGAACCGAATGAGATGGGGAATGACATATCGAATCGGAGTAAAAGTTTTCAGTTTGCGATCTGATCGGAGAGAGAGAGATCAGAGAGAGAGAAGTTACTATTTTATCACTTTTTAGTCAGAGAGAGAGAGTATGACCGACGAGGGAATACGCGGTGAAATTGACTCGCTTGCTTGCTTGCTTGCTAATTTCGTCTACACTTTGTACTCAAAATAATATTTCACACTTCAACAACCACTTGATCACTACATATTTAATTATTAAAATCACACTCAACAACAACTCAAAATGAAACAAACACAACAATAGTACTGATTTGGGAGGCTGGATTGGTTCATCTGTTGTGGGATTGATCAGCTCTCAACATGACTGATCAGTCTCGTTTCTCTAGTACTGCACACTTATTTATATTATTTTACTTATTTTTAATTTCAATGTGGGAATAATGAGATTCCGAGTGACAGGGCCTGACATATCACCTGTGACATCTGTTGTACTTTCTTTCCATTACATAAATATCTTCCTCCATGGTTGTTTCCTTCCTTTTCTTCCTCATCCTGTTTTCTGCTTTATTCCCTAGGTCTGCCCCTCCCCTGCCCTACCGAGCCCAAGCGTCCCTTTACTGACAGTAGCACCCGTGACTGGGTTGTTTGGCGGTGACTTGGAGCTTTTGGAAGATGGTCATCTTCCGGATGAACTCCTTGTCAAAGAAATCCGCGACAGATTCAGGCGTTGGCGGGGGCAGTTTGGAGAAGAGCCGGCACCCTAGGTTGAGGGTAGCTTTGGGGTCGCGTTTGGGATCCGGAGTACCGGGTTCGATATTGATAGCGGGCGGTTTGGTGTGCAAGTTGTCAATGATGGTTTGCTGCGAGAAGTTGAAGTCCCTTTGGAGGTCATCAAACATGTCCTTGAGTTGGGCGGTTTGCGGTGCCTTCCCGGGTGCCTGGGATTGTGATGACAATGATGGCAAGATTGGGGTTGATACATGGCAAGTGAGGGAGGTGGACCTTGCGTGCAAAGAGGACCCCACATTTAAGGCGGGTCACGGCGTCCTCCAGACATGGTAGATGGTTCAGAAAAAAAGTCTAGGCTAGCAAAGATTGCGGATGGTCGTTTCCTGCGACTGACTCTTTAGAATAACTTATTGGCTTCAGCAAGAAAGAGGGCTCATGACCTGTAAGCGCTAGCCTTACACCTGGGATGTCAGTGAGACAAATAAAGAAGAGTATATTTCAGTCATGATGAGCGAAAACAGAAGGATGAAATATAAGAAACAAATAATGAAAACAGACAGAAAGAGAAATATGAGAATGACAAGAAAGAGAAATGTGAAACTTACCTGGGATGTTGGTGAGACAAATAAAGAAGAGTAAGGAAAAGAAGATTCACCGTCATCCCAGGGAGGAGGCTTTAAGAGAGAAATAAATCAATACAAGCATCTAAAATCTAAATATGCTAATAACGAATAACCCTAACCATAACACCCCCCTCTCCGGAGAGAGGTCCAGTACTTAACTGGGAGGGGATTCCCATTTCTTCTTCCAACTTCCCTGCCACTGTTTACGCGGAAGGGTGTTGGCACTGACTTGCGCGGCACAGCCGTGCCAACTATTTAGTTGCCTTCAGAAACACCTCTGTGTTCTCTTGTTGGCTCTCTGCTACTCTTGTACTAGCAGGGAGATGACAGAATGCAACTACAAAATGGGACTTACAGAGCAACGGGCAGTATTTCAGCTATGGATACCCATGGCAAGGACAACTTAGTTTAGGTTAGACCAAGGGCTATGGTGTTGTTTGTGGGTGATGGTGAGTGAACGGCACAGAAGGTTGCCCTTAAAAAGGGCCTTCTCGCATCTGCATTTGCACCAGGTTGCTCCCACCACAATCCGTAGCTTGTGCACGGAGGGGGAAATCTCAGGTGACCCTCCGCCTGAGTCTTTGACTCAACAGGGCCCAATCCACACCTGTTGTTTTGCGCAAGCAGCCACCGGTTCTGCAATGAAAAAGGCTTGGGCCATTAAACCCACAATCCCAGTTTTGGCATAAACTGGGATATTCAAGGTTTAATTATTGTGCACTCCTTTGAAATTGATGAGGGTTAGCAGGACCTGGTCAGATGGCAACAACTTCCAAGGATATAGGATTGACCTACACTTGTAATCTGGCACTCCCAAACCCAGCTCAAATGGCTTTGATTAAACACGCAGGTTTTCACATCACAAACTTTCTGAGTTTGAATGTAAGCTTGCAAGCCAAAGCATATCAAGACAACAATTCTATATTTCATTCAAACCCCAAAGATTTACACTGCCAGAAAATCTGGCTTGGATGGCTGCATCTGGGTTTATATCAGATGCGGCCATCCAATTCAAAATCAGGCGCGCGCCACCAAGTGAATTGCTGACAGATTCAAACTTGGTGGCCCAACGCCCGGGATGCTGAGTTTGAATAGGACCCCGGAGACCCCCTATATAGGTGGGTAAACACAATGTGTGAAATTTTGGCCAAAAATCATAAATGGTACTCACCAAAAAGGTATGAATGGCCATTTTTTTCATGTAGCATACTCACCTGAATGTATGAATGTTGGGTCAAGGATGAGTTTTGAACAATTTTTTGACCTTTTCTCATGCTTTTCCTTGTTCAATTCCTTAGTGGCATGAAACATCCAAGATGAATCATTCATTGCAGTATTTGGCTGACAAAATGGAATAAATCCACTTGATTGGCTCTGGAATGAGCAATCTAGCACCCAAACCCCCATATACCCAAAGTTCCCCTCCCCCAAACCCGCCCCTTGGTGGAAAGGTTACACACTAAAAAGGTAAGAAAGAGCTGTGAAAATATATGAATTTTTGCAAAATCTGGGATCTTTGGTTACCCACCTATATAGGGTGTCTCCGGGGTCCTGTTTGAATTGGTCAGTGATTCACTTGGTGGCGCGCGCCCAAGTTTGAATTGGATGGCCGCATCCGGTATAAACTCGGATGCGGCCATCCAATCCAACTTTTCTGGCAGTGGATCATACATCAACAGAGCAAACATCTTACTTTCTTTCTCTTATAGAATCTGTGGTGAAACATGCTCTAAACCTTATTAATTACTGCAAAGATCAATTGCCTTCATTTTCACTTCTTTTCTCTAGTGATTGTGTGGCCCTTCCATGAGTCTGACTCACCACACCTGGCTCACCCAATATCCCTTTTGAGTACCCTGCGGTCTCCAGGCTCATGCTCCTCTCACCACGGGCATATTGGGGTCATGTATGACATACAGGTTGCACGGTCATGAATGTCACAGAAAAAATTACAGTGCTCTGTGTCACGCACAATTCACAGGACTGCATTTCATGTAGGTAACCGGTAGTTGACAGGCCTGTGAAACCCTCCGCGCAGTCACTGCACATGCAACAGGTTGCCCATGTGCGCTGCATGTCATGATCCTGACAGCTTGTCCTGTTTATGTAACATGACCTCCATTACCTGATATGCGTACAGGACCACGTAACTTGTCTGCCTCTCATGACCCCGTTTGGCCCAGGGTGTCTATCTCAGGCTCATATATACACTCCTGTCTCAGCCTAATGCTCTCCTGTCTCAGCCTCAATGCTTGCTCTCTTGTGTCTCAGCCCCATGATCTTCTGTGGCTGAGTTAGGCTGAGTTCTTGCATTAGGGGGTTTCAAAGTTGAAACCCCGCGCGCGCAAGTCGGCAAGGCAAGAAACGTTTTGCGGGTGGTCTTGCTTGAATTTATGCAAGTCGTTCTTCACAAAATTTTGTGCAAGCCGGCCTGCAAAAGAGCAGGCAAGAGCTCCTCCTCTTGTCAACCTCCCTCTTCAACACTCGTCAACCTCACTCCTCAACACTCGTCCAACTCTCTCTTCATCAACATTTTTACATACCTCTCACAACATGGTTCCAAATTGCACTCCAACCACGCCTTCTGTCAATCCAACCAAACAAGACAAAAAAAAGCCCATTTCATGGGAACGAGATGGCGTCAACGGAGGTGATAGCAGTTCAACTATTGTCCTCAACTGGATCAGCTCAGACAACAACTACGAGAGGTGGAGAGGCGACACTGAACATGGAAAAACTAAAAAATCATTGGCTTCTGAGGTTCTTGAGATTCTCAAAGAGAATGGTATCTACCATTGCAATATAAAAGGCAAGTTTCCATGTAACTCAAACCCCATTTTCTAATCTTTCTTACATGTTTTTTTATTAGGAATCACACAAAGAATCAATGATCTTCAGACCTCTTACAACCAGGCTCGCGATTGGAAACGAAACACTGGAGCGGGTATCTTAGAGACGGACTTGATCAATGGTGTGAAGAACGTTGAAGGTAAGTTTACCATCCTCATTTGTTTCTAAGGTTAAGCTGAATATTTGATCCCATATCATAGATCAACTCCGAACCATTTGTTGCCACTGGGACATCCTTGACCCCGTCATGGGGTCAAGGTTGGTTGCTGAACCTCTGTACACGCGTTTGTCGATGTCTGCTGCTGAGAATGCCCAAGAAGATGCTCCCCGTCAACCATCCAGCAATCCCCCCTTGGATTTGGATCTATCTAGTGGTCAGAACATCAACAATATCAAAGACGCTGACGAATCCCAAACTCCAACTCCTGCTTTGGCTTCACAAAAGAAAAAGAACAAGAAAAAAAAGAGCTCGCGTACCAGTCGTAAAGGCAAGTCAACTCGAGTTGCAAAGTCAAAGGCCAAAAAGAATCCCGAAGACATCTTCATGAGGTCAATGATAACAAAGCAACAAGCTGAGATGATGAAAGCCCGAGCTGAAGTCTCTAAAGCAAAACTCGATTACATGAAGGGGCTCAAAGAGATGGGCGTGGATTTTGAAGACATAAAAAAAATGGCTGAAAAGGAATTTCCAGTCCCGACCGACTTTCTCAATGAATCGGAATCTGATTCATCTGACTCCAGTGATGATGACTAAGATTACCTTGTTTTTCTATCAACTCAATTACATCTCTACCCTTATTTAGCATGGAGGATTATGTTTCCTGATTCATTCTGGCTTCATGTTGTGGTTTTGGACCAACCGATCGGCTCTCTTTTTCTTTTATCATGCTTGCTCTCCCAGTACTGGAATTGAATTTGTTACACAGAAATCAGAGATGCAGATTTTGGGTGCGAGTGGAAAAAATTCAAACATAAGTAAACGATATTTAGAAAAATGAGTGACATGTGTTAATGTGTGATGATAATGAAAAATAACAATAAAAGACAAGAGTTTTCTAACTTCTAATTGGAGAAGCCAAGGTGTGATAACACCTCACTAAATACCTTCTCGCGAAGCTGATTTCCTGCGGGGTTGGAACCTCTGCGTGGTTGATCTTCATAGCGGAGGGAAGCTGATTCTTCTTCTGCCATAACAACCGCAGGTGAGGTGTCATCCAGTAAAAAATTGTGCAAGATGACACATGCGCTCACCCAATTGGTGAGCTTCCTCATGGCTTCGATTGATGTAAGCTCCATTCGCAGGCCTCGCAATGATTGGAAGCGTCCCTTGAGGATCCCAATGCAATGCTCATTGCATACACGTAAAGAAGCAAGGTGTTGATTAAACTTTTTCTTCATTCGCGGTATTGGACCATGCGGAGGTTTCTTAAAAGCAGGTACTAGATTTGACTCGGTTGGAAAGCCAGAGTCGGCTATGAGGTACTGTCCTGGAGAAAAACAGGTGGATTCTTTGAGATGAAGGTCGCAATTGTCCCATAGCCAAGTATCGTGGCTACAACCGGGCCACCCAGTAAGATAGTAGATGATCCTCTTGTTGTCATTGCACACAACAAGCGTCGCCAGCCCATAAGACCCCTTTTGAGAGTAGTAATCTTGAGGGTCAATTGAGGGTTTCTCTTCTAGTGGGAGTAACGTCCCATCAATGAATCCAACGCAGTTCTTGAACCCGGTGAAGCGGCCAATTCGGGAGGCCATTTCCTTTCGTCCTTGTGAGTTAGGCCAGGAAACAAATTTGCTGTTTTCTCTGTCAGCTTTCATATTTTAAATATCCACATATGGTCATGAGATTGCTTAACTTTCAAGTGACAAGATAGCCTCCACAACACGCAATGAGTAGAGGATAACGGAGCCTTCTGAGATCCTAAAAAATCAAGCCAACATTCCGACTGATGCCCCGTTTCCAAACGTCCCCATCCTTCTCAAGGCAACTGTGAGCTGATCGCGTACCGGTCATTGAGGAACATTAGATTGATTATGGAAAACCGGATGGGCTTCAATCATTGATAAAAGTTTATGAAAAGACTCCTGTGTCATTCGAAACTCTTGCTTGAAGCGACTTGAGTCAAGGCAAAAAAGGTAATCGGTTATGTCTGGCGGTCTTTCAAGTCTGATTCGTTCAGACATGTATCTTTTTTTCTTGATTGATACCAGAGTTAAAAGGAGTTCTTCCATGTCGCTGTCGTCTTTGGATGTCTCTTTGTTGTCGATGTTGAGCATAGCCTCAAAGGCAGATTGTTTTATTTCCAGCCGAAGTATTGTGGTAAGATTTTTGATGCATTCTGCTCGTTGAGATGATCGAGGCATCTTCGGAAGTGGTGGTGACAAGATAATCTGTGTGTGCTCTACTGGCACCCTATTGCATGGGTGTATGGGGTGCTCAAAGTAAAAAAAAAACGCAGGCGTCAAGTGAGTATGCAAAGTGACTTGCATGCGCACGAGTTTTTACTTTGAGTCCCGCTAATTAACCCACAACATGTATGCACTTAAGTCGTCCTGATTTTCAAGATATCAAACGCAGACAAGGCAAAAATGATTGATAAAAAAAATACACACATATGTACATACACAATAGCTTGATGGACAAAGGATAGGGACTGGGTGATAGAAAAGTGATCAGCAACAAATGAAATGAAATGGGGAAAAATCCAGCATTTTTCTGGTTCATTTCTTGCCAAGTTTCAAGGGTTGCCATGGAGAAGCTTGTTGATTTGGAGTCGGTGGGTGTAGCTATGTACAGTACTACTATCACTGCTTGCTATGTAGTAGCAGTCGACGTGACATTTTCTAGGAGTATTTTGAGGATAGATTAATGCCGATCTTTTACGGAGAGCGCTCCGTTCGGGGTCCCCCGGACCCTCCGTTCGAGTGGCTTTGTTAAGCTAGGATTGCCGATGGGATTCAAGAGCTCGCTGAGCAGAAGAGTCCCGCAACTGATTTTGTAGGATTTTAGGGCATCTTCAGTACTGTGAATGCGCGGCGAAAATCCTGAATGCTGTTCGAGAGAACACATCTCGTTATAATGTGAGCTGTCATTTGCTAATCCGTATCCCATCGCAGCCAATCGCTGACGTATAGCCAAGGGAAACCTCTTCATGAAGTCTCGGTGTGGCGCTACAATTTTATCATCTCGTCGCCGCTTCATCAGATGAAGACTTGTGTGTACTATGATGAATAGGATACGTGCGAATTCCATGAAACTTGAAGCATCCCCTTTGTTTTTGCTCTTAGTAGCACCTACACCCAGGCTTCCAGACCCTTCAGCATGTGGGCACCAAAACACCAATATCATGGCTGTTTCCAGAGGCGCTTGTGGATCTGGGTCGATCCCATCGTCGGGTCATTTGAGGTTCACACCTCAATGACGATCACGGCCCACTAGGATTAGGAGAAATGTAGTACCCGGCAGGCTGGCTTCCTGAACAGTGGCAAATGTTTCTACAGCTATAATTTGTTACAGTCCCCGACAGGCAGGCTGGCTTCCTGAACAGTGGCAAATGTTTCTACAGCGATAAATGGGCGAGCACAAATCTGAAGCCAGCGGCAAGTTGCAACCGAGGCCCAGACGCGGATTGCTACATAGGCAAACGTCAATGACGCCTCACTTCCGACACTTGGAAACTGCTTGAAGGAAGGATGTGGAGGCGCTCACAGTCTGATCAACCTCGATGAAGCGGTCTCTCCCTTCAAAATTGACTTGGCTACAGTCGCAAAAAAAGTGAGACAGATTCAACTGCTCCGTAAAATCGATCATATTCGGCGCGCACGATTAGCAACGTGAAACATGTCTCCAAGGACAATATGTGCGACATGTTTCCTGGAGGTACGAAGGCATTCAATGCTATTAATGGAGGCCAGGATCCCGGGACGTCGTGAGGTGCATCGGTCTCGGATGCGAAGTCATAATATGGCTTAACGTGAGCCGTCTCCTCGATCGCAGTTGTCGTCCTGATGCTTCAGCGACTCCTGGTTGGCTTTGGCGCCCAACTCGTTGCGCAAGCTTTTCCCGTTGCTCACACACGACATGTCCGGACTTGTCTCAATGAGATAACTAGCTGGACTTGCGCCTATTTCCCAACTTATCTTCCCCTTCAACCTGCCTCTTCGTTCCTCTGGCGCTTCTACAATAGCACACATTGCTGTCCAGAAGCTTTCCCGATTGTATTGTTAGCAAAGGCTTAGCTTTACATAAGAGCATCTTTCTTCCAACAGAAACGCCTATACAGACAAATACTCCACTGCGACATACAGACAAAGTAGCATACACCTGCAGCATATTTTCCCATCAAAGTTTCATTGACCTTTTAGTCTACCTTTAAGACACGTCTCAGGACGATAACGAGTCACTGTGTTTGAAGCCAATAGCCTGAAACGTTGGACAAAAGTCACAAGTATCAGCACGCGTTCGGTGTCAGGCCGAGCAAGAGCTGCAGCAGTACGTAGAGCTGAAAAACCTCAGGACACTACTCCAAGCCGAGGGTGTTTACTGCTAGCATCAAGGAAAGCATTTGTAGCTTCCCTGACGGTTACACGCTCCGCCTTGATCGTGAAACTTGCATATTTCAGGAGGGTTCCCTTTGTTCAAACAGCCATAGCTCCGACTGCCCTTCCAACACCACGTCATTCAACCCCACCTCCTCTTCACACGAATAGTCAGTCATCCGCTCTTCTTTCGGTGCGGTGAAGCATCGTCTAAAGTTTGGGTCTTCGTATCTTTTGTTTGTTCGTGTTGCATCCAACTGGCCGGTCAGTTGGATCCGATCTTGTATCGCACACATTGAAACTGCAGTGCCTTCGGCATCTAACCTGTTTTGTCTTACCGCTCCACCTTCAGGTTACCATCCGCTTAAGCAGCCCATTTCCGGCCGTGTGTGTTGAGCTCCGAAGGATCAAACAAATCGCTTGGCCTCCCTGCGCACCTAAAACGACGACGAATCTGAAGCGCCACAAACTATAAAAGGTAAAGGAAACACGTCCTGACTTACTGACTTGGTCTTCCGCGTTTCTTTCACCTCGCTGTCGAGAACATAATCTCTCTTAAACCTGTTTTATCTCCCGGCGCCCTGTCGCGCTGCCCCGTGACGCATACCGGCAGTCGTCACCGGCCACGCAACCCTCTCAAAGCCACTATCTCCCCTGCCATAACTCTGACCGTACCAAAATGTGACAACCAAGTACATCTTGGTTATCGGAAGGCCTGAAGGGCCAAATGATTATTCACTCAATCTTTCCCAATCCTTCATGCGGCATTTCTTCCTCGGCGCACACATACTGTTAGTCTTCGCGTTGACTATTGCATCTGCCTGACAAGTCCAGTGTTCCTGTTGATGCAGTAGGGTCTGGCCATTGGACTTGAATGTATGCTGCGGGGAATGGGTTAAACCAATGCGGCTCTCTTCAAGGCATGCTAGCAAAGTCTTGTGCCCTGACCTTAGACTCTGATTTCTGATTCACTCCGCATCGTGAGAGCATCAGGCCCAATCAATCTGTCAGGTCTTGAGGATTTTTGTGCTCACAGCATATGTCACAGCCCCGCCAATGACCCGCCTCTGATGCCAGGCGATGCTGATCGTTTTTAGTCCTTTGGTAATGTTGATGTGGATGTGGTACATAATTTGGATCAACATTAGCCTATATCAACTTGTGTATGCATGATGTAAACATTTAACGCATCCTACCAGACCACCCAGCTCTTTACAGATGGTGACCCATTTTCATCCTCGAGCAAGAAGCCCACATCCCAAATCAAGATGTAATGCCTTATCCCGCACGAAAAAATGTGTTACACCACTTCCCTCCACCGGTGCTCCCCTCTCACTCATGGCCGCGTCTATTTGGCTGATAACCTACCAACGAACCATCGAAATTCACGCTTATGTTGGGAGACCAAGGCTAACGAAGCGTTTTTGTATTGCAATCAGCAATAGCTTTTTAGGAACCACTTTGCTTCCCCCAGTCTCAAAAATCACCCGAATCCCAGCCGCCGACTTTGACGAGGGGAGAGGAGCCAAAAACGCAGAACCTTACTCGCGACGCACAGAAGGACCATCAAGTGAACGGGGTAGGGAATACATACTTGAGATTCACCACAACACCCGAGAGCATCGAGCAGGTAATCAACAAAAATCCAGTAAGTCGACGGTCAGCGCTTGTAGCCATGTCTTTCCGTATCTATCCTTACAATACAAGAGGCAGAGTATCCATTTCCCACTCTCCCAACGGGCGCAAGTTTCTGTACCACGCATTATGGAGCTTTCCTTGGGGACTTCGCGGACTTCTGTCATAGCCATCATCCATAGCTACCGTATGCTGCCATAGTCACCCCGAGTGACCCACTAATTCTTCTTTCTCTGTTCAAAAGCCACCCCGATTGTCTACAACCCAAAGCATAATATTATACATGTTGCTCGGGCGCTGAGGGTGATGTCCAATCTCCTGTGGACACTTGAGCAGGTCAACTCTTGATCACTTTCATTATTGCTGCCTTATTTTGGTGGAATAAACCCCTGAGGCACTTGCTGAGGTACAAGCAGACGACCGCGAAAGCCTTTGATCGCTATCACATGAGGCTCAAGAGCATCTCATTTCCTTCTGGTTTCCCTTGCAGTTGACGCCCACTCGGTGGGGACGTACCAACCGTGTATTTCTAATTCATTTTTCTGGACGACCGCCCCTCAGCATCCTCATCCATTCCTGAATCATTGTGGATCTCGTGATCAGAACGTCCTCACTACAGACTCTATCCCAATGGACAACAGCCCATGAGTCCATACAGTTTCTATGCACTGTTTCCAGCTTCCGCCATATTCTCCAAGCGGATGCGTCGACCCAAGCTGTCATGAAACCCTTGATATTGACTACGCCTCCATGTTCCCTTCCAACACCCAACATTTCCGTCTCCCTCGTTCCCGGTCCTCCTGTTGTGTACCTATAATCGGCCTGCCCTTTCCACCCTGATGCCCATCTGAGCTTATCCCATCCCCGTTCCACATATTTTTATTCGTTATTAATTGCTCGCATTTCACTTTTGTTGGATAATAATTGAAACCTCTACCCCGCAATCCTCTTATTTCTGGTAGCCACTCCTCTTCTTGTCCATAATATCTTTCCCTTCACTTTTTAGACAACCAAATTTTCATTTCAATCGTTCTTCACACCACTATGCTACAAGCCTTCCTCTCCCTTGATCAACCCTTCACTAATTGGTACCCTGACGAATTTTCCCAATGCTTACTGGACGAGCAGATGGCACAGGCACAGCAATTTTCTGGTCCAACTCCTGTACACGTTCTTCCAGATGGGAACTTCGCACCTCCCGTCTTCATGCCTGGCATTCCAAGCCAGCAGTCCATGCTTGAAGCCGTCGACAAACTTAAATTCTTCCTTGCTACTGCTCCCACCTCATTTGACACGTCTCCTTACGACCAACAGGATCCGGTAGCTAGAGAGGAAAGGTGTCTCAATAGATTCCAACTTCCCACTGGCGAACTAATTTCATGCGTGTACTGGAACGGCTTGTATCACGTATGTACCATCTTTGTTACCCAATGTGCGGCGACCACACTACACATAACTTAACTTGCCATTCTCCACAGGTCTCTGGCACCGATATCGTTCGTGCCCTTCACTTCAGGTTTGCAGCCTTTGGCAGACCAGTCCGAAACGCCAAGAAGTTTGAGGAAGGAATCTTCAGTGATCTCAGAAATTTGAAAAGTGGCTCAGACGCCACCCTCGAGGAACCCAAGGTGAATGATTTTGAATGCTTTCATCCCTTCATGTACGATGAAGCCGTTGTCCTCCTTGATTGTTTCAACTGAATCTTCTTTCATTGTGATCTCAGTCCGATTTCTTGGAGCTGCTCTTCAAGTACAACTGCATTAGAACGCAGAAAAAACAAAAGGTGTTTTACTGGTTCAGTGTTCCTCACGACCGTCTCTTCCTCGATGCCCTGGACCGTGATCTGAAACGGGAGAAATTAGGTGTGGAGCCAACCACAGAGGCTGTAGCCGAACCCGCTCTGAGTTTTGTCTACAACCCGAACAAAAGTCTCTTTGAACAATTTACCGAGCAAAAGGCTCTGGAAGACGGTGATGGGGCCGCCCCCGCTGAGTCAGAGAACAAGGCAGACGATGATGCTAGTCGTCATCCCCCTCCAGTGGTTGTGACCGAAGCCGGCGGGACATCTGAGACTGGAGAAGGTCTCTATCGCGTCAAACGACGACCCTCCCAAATCTCCACTGCAGCAGGCAACAATTCAAACGAGAATGGCACCGCTGTCCAGGAAGCTGACGGGTCGCAAGTCTTATTAGTACCCTCTTCCAACAACATGACCTACAGATCAGCTAGCGGCATGAGCAGCATCGCATCTGCCGACGAGTATAACCGCACGTCTTCTCCCCCCAGTCCTGCCAACACCGTTTCCTCTGCAAAGATGGTTCAAACTTTCGCGGAATCACACGCAAACTCCATTCTGGGGAACTTTAGTCTCTTTGTAGGCTCTCCCACATATAAACAAAGGCGAAAACCTGGCCAGAAGCGACCTATCAAGAAGCATGAGAGCTCCCCTGGCGTCGCCTCTCATTCTGCTTCTCCAATGCCTGGAGCCGAGTTCGACGACCACTACCACTCGCGACCCTCCTCTTCATCCGGACTAGCTCCTTCGCCTCTTTCAAATCAGACTCTCCCTGGCCCCCCGTACAACGCTCGTGACCGCCATTTACGCCCTTCGCAGATGTCGCCTCACCCCCCTCTCTCGGCAGTAAACAATAATGAGGACTTTTCGGGAGTGAACCCTCTTGACGGCTCTATGATGGAACCTAACAATACTTCACAACACGAGCAGGGCGCCTTTGGCGCATCCAGGGTATATGTTTGCCCCTTATTTTCCTGCGGTCGATTGTTCAAGAGATTAGAGCACCTGGTAAGCAGCTACATCCGCCCTGATGTGACTGCCATCCTGACAATATACTTCGTTTCTTCCCTAGAAACGGCACACTAGGATCCACACGAGTGAGAAACCATACCCATGTCCACGCTGTGGCAAGCGCTTCGCACGGTACGCCGCCCATAAACTGATGAAAAAACAACTGGAGAAAAACACTAACTTTTCACTTTCCAAAATAGGAGCGACAACTTGGCAGCTCACCTTAAAATACACGAAAAGCTCGCCGCGAGAGCTGGATCAACCAGTTCCTCTGATCAACGTGCCTTAGAGGCGGATGAAGAGCTGGATGAACGAATGTCCAATTTCCTTGAGAGCATGGAAAATGTCGAAGATTTGGAGCATCCTGGATCAATCTCTCCTCCCAATGGCCACCTTCACACTCCCAATTTTATCGGGCCGTCCAATCACACCCAACCAGGCTACTACACTTTTCATCAGGGCTTACCCACCCCACCCAACGCCTACCCAGAGCAATCCAGTTGCTGGCCACCATACCAAGGCTACCCGTCCGCGAACTCCGTCCTGACCCCAGATCAGTCCCCCGACCCGCCCAGCGTATATGGAATGCACCCACACGGGGCTCGACCTCACTCAATGGAGAGCAACTTCAGCTTCGGCCCAGACAACCGACGGTTCCAGTCCGCAACCCCGGCAGACATCCGAGGGATGGACAGCTACACAAGGCATTCTAGCGCCGGCCCCCGCATTGTGAGAGACGCACCAGGAGGACCACACTACACCCCCTCGCCGGCCTCTCCGACAATGCATCAATTCCAGGCGCAGCTCAACATGGTGACCTCCCTTCAAGCCGAAATCGAGCCAGATGGGATCATGCGACAATCCTACGTTCACGGCCCTTCGGGCGATGGACACCAGCAAGCTTATGCTGGCCACGAACCACTTCGCCCAAGAGAGCTCATCCCGGCAGGAACACACGCCACGTTCAACCACCAGCCGCCCCCAGGCTCTGCTGCTAGCTATGCATCGAACAATACGGTTCATCCCGACCTGGTCAACTCAAACCAATCGATGCCCCCACCCAGTCAGCCCGCCTCAAGCTACCAACAGTCTACACAGCATCCTTCCCAGCCACCGAACGAAGAGCCTAACTTCCGCCAACCCTCAGAACAGTCGGTCTTCGAAGGGATGTAGACGTTTTTTAGTGTGTTCATCTTCACCAAGAATCCAAAATCTCAAAAACCGCACATTCAAATGTGAGTTGAAAAAAAAAAGCTCCTCAAGACTATACATATCCATGGCCAGGTACAAGGCCAGTATAAAATTGTGCAAAACTTGTGGATAGAATTTCAAGTAAATCTGGTCCGCTACCCCACTTTACTTTAGATTTATGTAGCTTTCATTCTCTTTCGTTTCATAATCCCCGCCCACCTCACCGCTTGGAAATTTCGTTTTCATCTTGCTCATAAATCTCAATCTACTTAAATATATAGGTATCCGTTTCATTTTCTGTGTCCCATACTTGACTTCCTCTTGACCATTTAAAAAAACAAGCTGTCTCATATTTCTAGCTCCTTGTTTTTATCATATGGTCAATACATTTTTTTGGATTTAACTCGATTTCAATTGTTCCCCCATGTAACACCATTTCATGCTTCAACCTTGCATGTTCGGCTAGCACGTTTCGTCGAAAATGTGGATAATCTGCTTGACACACGAGACTCATGTTTTCGGTTCAAAGCAATCTAACGCACAATTAGTTCAACTTCAGGTAGATTTTCAAAAGCATCAACGCACACTGATCTGGTCCAGGTCCATTTAGAGCATAATATTGTTGGATGAATCATTTTTGGGATTTAGTGTTTTTCTTTGACCAAAATTCTTATTATTAATTTTCTTTCTATCCTGATCTTCTGTGCTTGTTGAACTTCTCCTTGCCTCAATATTTCCCATGCTTGATGATTCGATTGTTTTTAGGTTGGATACATAGTCACACGGGTTGAGAAATTCTTGATTGATTCTCCATGTCAAAAAATGAGTCCAACAGGGGGCATGTAGCAGTACCAGTAGTTATTCCCACTGAAGAAGTAATCAGGAGGCAGTTAACCTGTATAAAAAATGGTCCTTGTTGGGCCGGGAAGGTGTCCCACCCGTTTCCATTGACAGGGTGGTTTGAATCACACCTGGGTGCTGGAGTCTTTTCACATATATTTGTCCAACTAGATCAGACCGCTCCCGGAGAACTGTCCTTCAAAACTCTGTAAAGAGCCTGATCAGTCCTCTACATTCTCTTGATCACTGAGCGCAATCCCATCAGGAAAAACTCTGTTACAAAATGGTTGAATAAGCGACGAACTACATATTTCACCGATTCTGACTCTTTTTTAAAGTTCGCGCCAAGGAGTTAGCGGTTTCAGCGAATGAAAGTCAAAACAAGTGGACCAACGTCCGATTAATAATGTAGTTCCAGAGGCCAACCTAATCATGAGTCTGTGAACCAAGCAGGCCGTGTACATACGTTTTTGGGTCGACTGATAAAGGGAAGAAACGAGGATCAGGAAAAATTACTTTTTCGTTACCAGCCGAGCGTTCCTGCTGTGGATGGTTGAGATCAGCATAATGTTCTAATCCATCTCTATTTACATCGATCCCTTTCCTTCGAGCTCGCCACGCTTCAATTTCCAGCCGCCCATAGAATTCACGAAGGTCGACTCTTATAATCCTCACAAGTTAGGCCTTTCTCTTTGTAAGTCAGTCACAATGGTGCTTTTTTGTGACTGTTTAACTTAATTTATTACTTCATCCGTAGAATAAGATTCTCAAACACGGCTCGTAGTGGGAACTCCATAGGAAAGTCCCCAGCGAGGTTTCCTTACCGGTAAGTTCCAGCTCTATGTATTCTTTTAATTATCAAAGCAAAGTGATTTACCATGCGATCATTGATACGCCCGGTGGCTATTTTTACTTCTTTGAAATGTTTTTGCTTCATGCTTACTTAATGAAATATGATTCTTTGCGAAGTGTTTAGTGTAGTATAGCCTCTATAGGTGTCTTATAGCAAGCAAACGTATCTCCATAAATCAACGTCACCCACCAAACACTCAGGATTGGACGAAGGGGGGGGAGAGGAACATTAGTTGAAATAAGAAATCGAATAATTATGAAGGAACTAGTCCATCCGTATTATATCCAAGTAACGACTTTCGATAAGGTTATAGTTGCGGGGCGGAAGAAGTACGTGATGAGTTTCTGCATCACTCATTTGATACGATTTACAAAGGAGGAACAGCTTTTGGAGGGCTTAGAGGAGTGGGCACGATGGGGTAGTAAGCTACCAATCATTGTCACCGATTACGGCTTCAAGTGTTACGTCGGAGGTGACGAGGACGTCGGCGTGGACTGTCTTGTCCGCCAATACAATGGCGGCCAATTGAACGTCTCCAGTCGAGTCGCTAACTATAAGCCTTGGCCCTGGCCTCCTCTTCCTGAAAGCCACGGCTGGAATATACAATGACTTCCTAGAAGAATAACTTAGATATTTGCAATTCCAACACATCATGAAACTCAGTTCTATTTGAAATTTACATTGGTTTTATTTATCAATTTCAACCCACTCCCCAAATCCGCCACTTTCATGAAGTTGATTTTACTTGTTTTTTTTTGTTTCTTATATAGAATACAAATAGATGTCAAAAAATATGAAGGGAAGAATTGTCTTCAATAATTGCAAAAACAAACTAATTGGAACATTGTTCACTTTCAGCTCAAAGCTTCTTCTTTCAAAACAAAACAATCTCTTGTCTGCTAAACCTTGTAATTTTATGCTTTTAATATCATGATAGTGATCCTCCCAGAAAGAGAACCCTGGACATGGCTAAATCATCTTAATATATCTTGATTGAGAGTGGCTGCTCAGCCTCCACTTGAGAATTAGTGTTCCCACCTCTGATATTCAACTTTGGCTGCAAGAAAATTCATCATCATTGATCTTCTGGTCTTGAAAAAATGATTTTTAAATGATTCCCAGATCATGAATCTGATGGGGCAAGAGTGAAATTTTGAAGAGCCTATCTGGAATTAATTCTTGTTGGTGAGGGAAAAGACTTTTTGAAAGGCATCAGTAAGCATGGTCCCAGTGCCCACCAATAG
This sequence comes from Puccinia coronata f. sp. avenae, assembly GCA_002873125.1. Lineage (NCBI taxonomy): Eukaryota > Fungi > Basidiomycota > Pucciniomycetes > Pucciniales > Pucciniaceae > Puccinia > Puccinia coronata. The sequence continues at coordinate 332,314 of PGCI01000040.1, forward strand.
CTTTCCATCTTAATTAACCATTCAAGACAAAAAAAAAAAGAAATTTCAAGAGGCATACCCTTATATAAGATAGTTAAATTATGTGGTAATTTTGAATTCAAGAAGCATAAGATTAAATGAAATCACCATGTAGAGTAGATAAGGGGAATATTATTGTATTCCTTATTGTGCCAAGGGCACATCCTCTAGTGCAGTGGGAAACAGGATCTTAATGGAAACAGTGGTATATTAATATATGGATAAGATTCCAGTGGATTTGCCATCCATTCTTGAAAATTTTTGGGCCCAAGTATTTCAGATAATGATATAAATAGTTGCTTTACCATATCTGGTTCTTTGGAAAGCTCTAATAAATTGAGCTGACCTAGCCATAAAAATTTATCTTGTAGCAATAATCAACATTGAGCTCTCTGGTGACAGGAGGCTATTAATTCACTAGAATAGATATTTGATTTTACAGTAACTGCCCACCACTGTTTGTGGATGTAGTTATTTACCACCAAAGAAAGTATTGTTCATTTTGGCTCATGCCAAAATTAGTTTGATTTTCATGCAAGTCTCACCTATACAGAATTTGTGCCTTTCAGTTGATTTTTCCTTTTGTTTTGCCTGGTTTGAACTTCTTACAGGTTTGTATTATTGAGAAAAAACATCAATGAAACAATGAAGATGTGGCTACCGAGGGCCATTAAATTTGAAGTAACCAGGGCTGGTGCAGGAAAGCTTTAATTTGAACTATGGCCCCTTGATGCATTTGGAGCGTTTGGTGCATAGATTGGGATGTCACCTGCCTCAACCCCAACCCTGGGCAGGAGAGCCACGAAAAAACTCAACTTCAACCAAACAAAAATCACCACCTTTCGAACTCATCCAAAACCATTCTCCGTAAAAAAAAAAAAAAAAAAAAAAAAAAGTATTTTCACACTATCAGTCTCTCTATCGTCATCGTTTCTCTGCATCAAAGCCTTTTCTATTCTCCCACTCCACTCCTATTCACCCCTCCCTTCCATTCCATTCCCACCCCTCCTCACAACCGAAAATTGAGTCTTCACGCTCCCACCCGCGCGATAAGTTCTTACCCTATCAAGGGAGACCTATCAGAAACAGACCAACAACGTCTGTCTTCAACTATCAGCACAATAGCCAAGAGCTACCAGGGACTAGAATCATGGAGGACATCGACTCAGATCAGTCCGCTTGTCAGTCAACCCCTATTCCCGGCCCATCAACCCCAATCAACTTCGGGAATAACCCATCCCTCGAACAGTCGCGCCACAACCCAGACAACAGTGTTGCTAAGTTCATAGCCAAACTGTTATCCAAACCCCGACCTGACGGCAGCGTTGTCATCGCTGCAGACAAGGTCAAAGACCTGTCGTCGTTATTAGGGATTGGTAAATTGAATACGTCTATCGACAATATCAATTTGCGCCTTGACTCCATTGAGAGAGCTATCAAAGCTGTAGCTGCCCCTGTAGCAGCACCCATATCTGTACCTGTTCATCCTCAAGTCCCACCAAATGGGTGGGCTAATGTTGTTAAAAAATCAGTCAACAATGTACCAATGCGTGTTGTTCCTCGTTTGCCTCCTGTAAACCGTGTAATCAATGAATTTAAACCTTCTTTTTTTGTCATTCGTAAGACCTTGCCCGAGTCCCGTCCGTTCTTTCAGATGAGCCCTGATCAAATCACCAAGAAGGTGAATCAAATCCTCCGTGAGATCAACGCCAAAACTTTGGATAATACACCCATTATCATCAAAGGATCAGCTACCCTTCCGTCTGGTGATTTCAAGTTCTTCACGCAAACTCGATTTGCAGCTAGCTGGTTACTTGAGAACAAGCACAAATGGACGCACTTATGCGACCCTAACCTCGTCACGCCGCCATCGACGTTCCCAGTGATTCTTCACTCGGTCCCGACCACCTTTTCACCAACAAACCCAGCATCTATCTTAGATCTATGCAACGAAAATGAGATCGTACAACAAGACATCCACAGTGTCCGGTGGTTGGGAAACCCAGTAACCAACAAGCAAACTCACGGATCCATTGTGATCCATTTTTTAAACAAAGAACTTGCAAAGAAAATAGAGAAAGGAAGCCTATTCTATTACGGGCTATGTTTCACCGGCGCGCATTATAAAAAATCCCCCATTCAATGTTTCCAATGCCTTGAGATAGGACATACCGCACACACATGCAAAAACTCTCCTCTATGTAAATGTTGCGGAGGAAATCACAACTCTAGAGAATGTGAAGCAGACTTTGAAACCGAACGATGTGTCAGATGCGTTCAGAACGAATTAAGAAAAAACCCAGACTTCGACATGAGTCAAAACAATTTGCTCTTTCATCACTCACCGACAAGCATTAAATGCCCGCTAAAAACTAGAAACTTCAACCGAACCAACACCATCAACCAATGAATAGTCAAACCTCAACCAACCCACAAATTGTCATTCCCGATTCCCCTCCCCCTTTTCCCTCATTCTTCTCATCATCACCAACGCCTGATTCCCCAAGTCATGAATTCTTCCGAGTATTTCAATTAAACTGCCATAATTCTTACAATGTAACTTTAAGTGTCCTCAACTCAGAAGTAAACGCTGCTGTTCTATGTCTCCAAGAGCCATGGATCAGCCCCCACACCATGACTCTACCATATCATCAAAATTGGTCTATTACCCTTGACCACAACCACTCTCCTAAGTCCTACCAGGATAAACATCGTGTGTGTATCCTAGTAAATAAAAAGTATCACACAGAAACAATACACCCACTTCCTAATGGAACCAGACTATTGACAGCAATTGACATCGATCTCAATATAGAGAGTATCAAGACTATTCGTATTATCAATTTATATAACCCGCCAAAGAACTTTGAAGGCCTGGCAGAGCTACGCTCATGGTTACACCACGCCAATGATAGAAGAACACCTACCTTCTTATTTATGGACTCAAACCTTCACCATAAACTATGGAACCCACCCAGATACCCTCATACTCATCGCGAGGCTAAAGAACTGATCAAAACCTGTGGCCAGATGGGATTCAAAATAGTTTTGCAAACAGGTATTCCAACCTTCGTCAATAGCAGGAGCAGCCAAACAACAATCGACCTCACGTGGGCAAATGCCGCCGCCCTCAAATTCATCAACTTGTGTTTCACTTCATCATCTAATCACGGCTCGGACCATCAATCAATTTCCCTTTCCCTCAACTTTGATTCTAACATCCAAATAAACGAACGCCTCACGTGCGACCTGAAAAAAATTGACGTAGACAGATTCCAAACGGATCTGCGTTGCAGGATCTCCAAAATTGAAGCCTCTAACCTGTCATCTACCGAAAACATTGATCTTCTGGTTAAAAATATAACCATCGCTATCCAGAACTCCATTGACCAGCAAAAACGACTTGTTAATCACAACAAGACTAAAATCAAACCGTGGTGGGACAAGCATATCCTCGACCCAATCGCCAATAAAAGAAACCGTGCAAGAAAATGGATGTTATTGTCTAAATCCACTGCTGCGTTTGATTGCTATCATTTTTGGCAAAATAAGTTTAAAGAAACGATATTGGAACTGAAAAAAGGCCACTGGAGGAAATTCCTCTCGGAATGCGATGATAAAGATCTTTTCAAAGCCTACCGATACACCAAACCGTCAAATAACAACTCAGTTGCTCCCCTTCTTGATAACAATAATGTGCTCACCTCCAACAAAGAAGAGCAAGCACAACTCCTCTTCAAAGGAACTTCCGATGTCCCTATTAGCTTGAACGTGGTCGATATCCACCATAGTTCTCTAACTCCTCCCTTTTACTTTCCTGTCATTACTCCCACCGAAATGAAACTAGCCATTAGCAGAATTCCCAAGAAAAAAGCTTGCGGCCATGATGAGATTCCCAACAAGAGCATCAAATGGGGTCAAGATATTCTCCAAGACATACTGATTAAGCTATTCAATGCCTGCCTCAATATTGGCTATTTTCCCTCCTTTTGGAAACATGCCACCACTATCATCATTCGAAAGTCTAACAAAGACAACTACTCCTCCCCGAGCTCCTACCGACCAATCGCTCTACTTTCCTGCCTTGGTAAAATATTTGAGAGTATCATTACCAAGCGTATTACCTTTTGGGCGGAAAATAACCATATCTTAGCTGAGGGCCACTTTGGTGGTCGCGCCAATCGGAGCACAGATGATGCAAATCTGTTCCTTACTTCATGGATCCGACAAAAATGGAGAGAAAAAAAGATAGTTTCTGCCCTTTTTCTTGACGTCAAATCAGCCTTCCCATCAGTTATTAAAGAGAAGCTGGTCGAAACTATGATCAAAAACCATTCTCCGCCGTACTTATCGGCTATCATTTCAGACCTACTCTCCAATCGATCGACTTCTCTAAAAATGGAAGACTATATCTTACCATCTTTCCAACTTCAATGTGGTCTCCCTCAGGGATCACCCCTGTCGCCAATCCTTTACATAATATATAACTCTTCCCTTCTCATTAACAACTCTCTTGACCTCCATCAAGACTCCATCTCTCTTGGTTTCATAGATGATGTCACACATCTAGTGGCTAACAAAGACCTCGAACCAGCAATCCAACTTCTAGAGAAAGAAGGTGTGCGCTCGCTCCAGTGGGGGAATCAACACAACGCAATATTTGACCGTAAAAAAGCAAACTTCATGATTTTCTCTCATCGAAATCTTGACATAAGACCGTTTGTCTTCAGAAATATTTCTCTACCTCATTCTATATCGGTCAAATATTTAGGTATCATCCTAGACCATAAGCTATCATTTAAATTACATCTTGATAAAGTCAAGAAATGCGGTGATACAACGTCAAACCAGCTGGTTAGAATATCCAGATGCTCCTATGGCATTGGCCTTCAACAATCCCGAAACTTGATTATTAGTGTACTACGCTCTCGCATATTATTTGGCAGCTTCATATGGGCAACAGCCAGAAATGAAGCATCTGTTAAAAAAGTTATCAACAAAATTTATAACGCGGCAAATCGCATCATTCTTGGAATGTTCCGTACCACTCCCATAGCAGTACTCTCAAGAGAATCGCCACTGATACATTTTTTTGATGCGTTAAAGAAAAAAAATCACTTGTTTTTAATAAAAAAATATACAGCTCCAAATTCTCACCCAATCAAACGCCTCATCATGAAAGAACTCGACCAACCAGTGTCGTCCCACCTCTCACCCATTCACAACATCTTTGACAAACAAGCTATACCTGATTACGACCTTCTCAACATCGAAAAGATTCAGCACCACATGATCAAACCATGGGACGATTTCAAGATTAACATCAACAACATTGGCGTCAAGAAAGAAGACGCTAAAGGAAAAGTTATAGATCAAATTGAAGACCTCACCTCAAAAAAGGAACACATCATCTTCACCGACGGTTCCAGCATTCCAGGAAAAGGAACTGCATCGGCGGCAATCCTCGACCGCACTCAATCTATAGCGTGCAGAGTCAACAGCGAAGACAAAGCATCGGCATATGAAGCAGAAGTCGTCGCCGTCAAACTAGGGCTGGATATAGTCATCAAAAGACTATACGACTCAAACGACCACTTCCACCTTACAAAAAAGAACCTGAACTTCTTCATTGACAACCAATCCACAATCCTATCCATAGCACATCCACCTTTACCCCGCTCCAGCCAACTTGTCTTCCACGAAATATATACTAAGATGAAACTCTTAATCGAACTATTCGATTTCTCGATTACACTTTACTGGTGTCCAGCTCACGTTGAAGTGACAGAGAACGAAGAGGTAGATCAACTAGCAAAAGAAGCCACAGAAGGCAATCACCTTCGTCTCCAAAACTTCCAGCGATCACTTTCCAACATCCAGCAAGTCGCAAAAACTAAATTCAAGTTCATAAAGAAGCAGAAACCAATCACGCGTAATAAGATCCTCTTATCAACATATCCAACCAAGATTTTCAACGCTCTGAAAATGCTAGAAAGAGGAGAATCGTCAATAATTTACCAATTACGATCAGGGCATTCGCCACTCAACAACTATCTATACTCTATCAAACGATCCGATTCACCTAATTGCGATCACTGCAACAAGGTCGAGGACATACACCACTTCTTGATCAAATGCGCCAAATATTCATCTCAAAGAACATCTTTTCGACAAACAATTACCAGCAAAAAAATCAAAGTCAATCCAAACTCAGTCAGAGATCTCATCGACACGCCAAAGGTCTTACCATTTCTCGCCAATTACATCCTAGCAACTAATCGCTTTGAAAACCTTCGAACGTATCAAGAACTAGAAGAGGAAAAATAATAATAAGAAAAAAAATAATAATAATATATATATAATAATAAAGAGAAGAAGAATCAACATCAGCAAAATTTCTTTTGTTTCGCATCACTTTCTTTGGTTAAAAGTTATCATTTTCTTTGGTTAAAAGTTATCACTTCCTTTGTTTAAAAGTCATCACTTCCTTTGATAAAAAGTCATCACTTTCTTTGGTCTAACAGTCATCGTTATCAAAAAAAAAAAAAAAAAACAGATAGAATCACGGAGGGTAGAGTGCATCGGATACAAGAGAATGCGACGCTCGCAAAATACTTTCCTGAAAATAACCATCTAGGGTGTGTAGTGAGGGCTTCACAGCAAACTGCCTGGGAAACAGAATGCGCTGTATTGAACGAGCGTTGCAGGATCTATTTCCGAAATCACTAAAAGAGTTGGATTACATTTTATCTTTGGGCGCTATTTCTCTTTTTTCATCATCATCGTTTAAAACTAGAATCAAACACTCAAGGCGATAAATACTATCAACGATTGTATCTCATACTCAGTTCTCCAAAACATCATCGTATGTATTACTGTACTAGTATTCACCAGTAGTGCGCAATGTCAAAACCAATAAGCACTAAAAAAAAAAAAAAAAAAAAAAAAAAAAAAAAAAAAAAAAAACCCTGGGCAGGAAAAGCTTCATGCCCCGATGGGATCGGGGGCCCGAAGTGTCCAGATGCGAACCATCATCCCATTCCCAATGGGCAGCAGCGATTACAAGTTACAACCACCAACACCATGATTGCTGGTGTGTCGCTTGTATAGCAAGCGACACCCCAAAGTACAAAAGGGCCTTTGTACTCTTGTGTGTCGCTTGCTATACAAGCAACACGCTTTTTTTCATGGTGCAATATCTGTAAATCTCTCTGACAGAGAGAAGGTAGGACATCTTTGTGCCGGATGCCTGAGGTCTCCTGGAAGCTGAGATTTAGGCAAGTCAGGTAAAGAACAAGTTATATCATCTCATTGGCAGCAAAATACTGGCACGGTAAACTCTTGCATGTCCCCTTCCTTGACATGGTAGAACATTTCACAAATCAAAGAATACCGTTATTCCCCTTATGAAATTTACAACTTGCTTCTATCACCGTTTCATTTCTCAGAGAAAAAAAAAAAAAAAATCACCTTTGCTTCAACATTCTTGGCCTAGGATTGAAAAGGTGAAGCAACAAAAACTTGTGCAAGTATTCAAGTTGTTCAAGGCATCCAAGTACGCTTGAAGTATGTGGATGCATAGGTCAACATTGATCGCCAGGTCTCGCACTCAGCCGTGACCTATGTGTAAGTTACACACTAGTGCGCGACTCCGCTGAAGCCTGAAGTGATGATGGGGCGCAGATTACCTCTAGGCCCAGTAACACTAGTCAAATGCCGCTGAATTCTACTCCGCATCAAAGTATTATAAAGGTACAGTACGTAGTCCACCACCGTGTTCGACCATGATTAGGTCATGCTGACTGGTGGGCCCATCATCTCATTAGTTTTCTTTTAGGCTTTCCGCTTTGCTAGGGTTTCTTATGTGTATTGAAGCTCTTAAAACAGTACAAACGTTCCGGACTTGGTTTCCATCGGGTTACCCTTTGTCGCAGGCATCTCCTTAGCTCCGTATGTATGTATGGCCCCAGCTTAGACTGAGGTCAGGAGACTCTCTACAATTAAATACTTTCTCCCGCTTATTCTTGTTCGTTCTTTATCATCATCTCTTAAAGCCAGACCCATCATCTCTTCCACGCGTGGTATTTTCGAAGCAATCCTCGTTTTGAATTGGCGCGAAGACAACCAAACTCGCTTAAGCCCAGTATCTTGTAAGTGTTTCTTTCTTCACTTTTTCAATGTGGCTACATTGGAGGATCATCCGATTATTTAGTTACAAGGCATAGTTTTATCAGAGTGCGTGCATGTCCTCTTCTCAAGAAGAGACCCCATCGCGGTTGATTCTATCAACCCTGAGGCCTGGCACTTCTTGGATTCTCTGCAACCGCTCGGTCTCTTGTTAATAATTGCTCGTCTATCGCGAGGTTTAGCAACACGCACACACTTACTCTATGTAATGTTCCTTAAGAATATTGAGATCGATATCGTGTTATTTTCGTAGCGTGAACAACTTATTGTACCCTCGGATCTCCCCTTTCCCACTCCGTCGCCTTTTTTTTTCGATCAGCATTGCCGTGATCCTTTTTTATTATTTTCCTTTTGGATATGATTCAAGGATGATAAAATTGTGACAGATGCCCCAACTTGTTATCCAATTATAACTCTTTTTTACTCTATATAAGATTCTCTCCATGCGTCATCATGAGTTACAATGCTGGCGAGTCCAAAATGAGTGTTACGATCTATTTGCATCATCCCGCATCGCCGTCTGCTGGTCGCACACTTTCCGCTGAATCTGTCGCAATGATAATATTGACTTGCCCTGATGATAGTTAGGTGGTTGTAACTTGTATGTACGCGGGTGTACACTGGGAGTTTGATGCTGCAAAGTGTCCATGCCACTCATGATATTTCAAGATTGTCAGTGTGTAATTGGTCCCATAACACTCAGCAAATTTTCTCTTGTCTTTTCTTTCCTCTCAGACATCCGCTCCGCTACTTATTTTCTCTGAATATTTCTTACATGGATTGCCTTTCTCTCTCTTGTATATTATAAATCATTTTCATGTGTTCGCTTTGATGATACAACAAATAACTCAATTTCGCTCTCGCTGTGTCTCTCTCTCTAAGTTAGGCGCACCAGTGTATTATTTTGCTTGATCTTTCTTTTGAGTAAGGTGGGGGATTGTTTATGAGATTGATCTCTCCTCTGAGTTCAAAAGTAATACAATACTCTTATTAATTCCTCTCTGTCTTCTCCCCCTCCACTCAACCCTCTTGGCACTCGATTGTCACTGCCAGCGCTATAGATGAGTGGTTTTTTTTCCCCTTGACTGATTGATGGGGCCAATTCCTCTTTTGGTCTTTTTTCACGCTCTTCTTTCTTTCTTTTTCAGTGAGTCGTCATCTCTTATCGAATTAATCTGACGCTCTCTTCAGCAAATTGACGAGAGAGAGAAAAAAAAGAAAAAAAAGAAAGAAAGAAAGCAGCAGAACTGCTTCTCCCTCATAACCACTCACAGACACACACCCAGTGCCGTCGCTCAGTTGATCTCCCCAATCCGCTGCTCCTTACCCCACCCTGCCTTTTGGCCCCAGCTCTTCTCATATCCATTGATTTATTTATTTATTTATTATTATATATCAACGCATCCGTGGCCACTTCGCCCGGACTCAGCACCCAGCGAGTGCGTCCTACGCTGGCACTATAAACTTGTTTCCTTCTCTCTCTCTCTCTCTCTCTCCATAAAATCCACCCTTCTCACTTCTCTTCTCCTCCACGAGGATCCTTCATTATAATAATAATTATTATTATTAGAAGACTCTCCATCAACTGACGTCAGCGCTAGTTTATTTATTTCTACTCTAGACAATATCCACCCAGCTGGCTCACTCAGACTGCAAGAGGTAGTCATCCGCTCCCACTCGCGCTGCTCCTTGCTCGTCTGCTTGAAAGCCTTGACGATAGAATCCTTGGCTCTCAGTCTCAGTCTGTTGCAGAAACTCAACATTGAAGAAGTTGTGTGCCCAGTTGTACTAGCTGGAGCACTCTCGAGTTTCTTTCCTTTCCTTCTGCCTCCTCCGGTCGCCTCCCCAGCTCCCGCCATTCCTATTCTTTGACTCATATATCTGATCCACCGACCAAGTCTGCCACCCCCACCGTTGATTGACTTTCCTCCTACTCGTTCATATATCCTTTGTCTACCATCTTTCAAGTCCTCTTCTTATTCTCATCATCGCGTCCTCTTTCCTTGTCAGCATCAGCCAATCGCCGCTTCCAAAACCTCTTTTTGAAAGCTAGTTCGGGCCGCCTTGTCCACCGATCATCAGCAACTTGCTTCGCAAAGGATCCCTTAAGATCCGATCAGTTGTTGCGTATTTGGCTGCCTCTCACGTACGTTAACTACTCGCTCATCATCATACTTTCGTTTGCTTTTGCTGGATGCCATTTAAGCTACCGTGACCACCATATGTAGTATATACCACCATCATCTTGCTGATCAACAAAACTTACCTTATCGTGTTGAAATTATCCAGTGAAGAATTACTCCATCGCATCAAGTCATTGTGTTTGAATCCTGCGGTTAACTTGTTTCCACTGTGCATCACATGGATTTTACCAATCCGAACAGCCAGAGCTTTGATGAAGTCCTAGAGAAACTGAAACAAAGTATGAAAGCGGCGCGTAGTGGCGGTTGGATTGATAGCGACAGCGGCAGCGAACTCGAGATAGCATTGGAGCAGTCTCCGCATGGCAGTCAGGCGCAAGCTCACCCGAGTCGCAACGGAAGTACACCCCGATCTATTAATAATAATAATAGCCAGCATCAGCATTCATTTTACATCAAGGATGGCGGCATCTCAGCTCGGAGAGCTGATGAGACAGGGGAGGACCACCCAACTCATTCCAATCTGAACTTAACCTCCGTGCCACTTGCAAGCAATCCAAGATCCATAAACCCACGGGCCGGCGAAGTTTCCAATCTAAGGACACGCCCATTGACACTTGCCTCCATAAACCATCATCTGGTCGATCACCCCACCTCCTCCACCAACCACGAATCGCGCCATTCACCGCTCTTCGATGTGCCAAACAGTCCTTATGACCCTCGCACCCCTTCGACGCCCGTCTCAGCCGGTACTTCCTCCGGATCTCCCTACGTGCGACATCACTTCAAGTGGGAGTACCTTCCACCATCCACCACGGCTGAAGGCGCACCCAAATCTGCTCTTCAACCGCGCTTCGTCGAATCCTCATCTCCCCCGCACAGCTTGAATTACGACGAGACTCATTGGCCCAGAGGTTTCCATGCCAAGGAATTGGCCTGTCCCAATGAAGCTTCTAAATTTCACAGTGACCCCCATTACTCCCATGAAGTCCAAAGGCCAGCTCATCTTGCTAGTAATTTAGGCTTTGCCATCAATAATGGATACCGATCCGTGAGCCATTCAGCAGCGGCCCACCCTAAATCCCGATCGCCTTCCCAGCAATGTTTTGGACCCGGGTAAGCCTATATATACTACGACAGCATTTGTTCTGTCAGCCAGAATACTCATGTAGTTATTTTGTCTTTTGGTCATGAAGATACAATGGTAGAGCCTCTACTATGGGGCTTCCATCTAATCATATGGATGGCTTCAATCAGCCGGCATTTGCTCCCTCTCAGAAGCCATGGGGTATCGCGGCGCCACCCCAGGAACTCAAGCCATTGACTCAGAATGCGCTTAACCTAGCTTCGGTTTCATCGGTTCCATTTTCTCTAGCCCCCGCAGCGCCCGTCCGCTTTTCGGCCCCCGAGGTAGATGGTCAAACGAAAAACAGTAGCAGTCTTGGGCGACAAGCGAGCTCTATATACTCTCCCATCAGGGAGAGTAATGCGTCGGTTTCTTTCCGCGATGCCCCTTCCGCCAAAGCCCCATCGGCGATTTCGGCTTCAGTCAGTTCCACAGCCTCCTTGAGAGACCAAGCGGTAGAACGTGATAAGCAAGCTATTAGAGCTAGATTGATGGGCGTATCGAGCATCGATAACTTTCAAACTCGATTGCAGAGCTTCAACAATTCGCTAGGAGCCCCATCCCCGCCCACTGATCATGGTGTTCATCCTGATCAAGTCAGCAATCTTCCAGGCTTGTTCCACCAGTTGCGAGTTTCGACTTCTACCCAGCCAATTTCAGTCGCTCAAAGTCGCGTGCACTCAGCCAGTGAAAGTTCCTCGTTAAGATCAATCTCAGCTACGTACCCGAGCAATCACAGCAACAGCAGCCCCGTATTTTATAGTTGTAGTAGTCATCCCCACGGCTCAGTCAGTAGACATGGCCCTTTTGCTCTATCTATGGCCTCATTACCGAACAATGCCTCTCAAATGACTCAACTGAGTCCGCAGACCCCCATCACACCCATTGGCTTTGGAGTAAACGCCCAGCTGCAGAGCCCGAATTCTGGCTCCGTCTACTCGCCAACTTCACCAGTTAACAATAAATCACCCTTTCTTCCAGTCATCGTCCCAGCTGTTCCTGGAATCGGTGGGCCGGTGAGTGCCCCTCTTCCAGGTCAAGTCCAACCCGAGGAAGTGAGGAAAAGCGTCAAGACGCAACCTCCGGTTGTGAATACCGGAAACTCGGGAGCTATGATTCCCCAGCCCGGTGACTGGATGGTAAGTCGTGTACTCAAGGAACTTGACGGCCACGCTGAAAGCAATTCCAAGACAAACTTGTTAACTAATTCTTGACTTTCTAGTGCATCTGTGGATTCGTCAATTGGAGGCGTCGCAAAGTTTGCATGAGGTGCTTTCCCTTTGCGGATGGAAATGATTCAGTCGGGGTTAGTCATGACATCTTCCTACTCGATGTTTTTTCGTGTCCTAACGACAGTCGGGGGGTTGTTTTTCTGTAGGCGATGATGGCGCTTAATGCGCAAAGAGCTGCCTTGCTAGCTGCAGGCGTTCCGTTGCCGAAAGACCAGCCCAATGGCACTTTGCCGATGTCTAATTCTACGCCTGCGATCTTTGCCCGCCCACCAATCCCATCCTTTCAAGAGACCGCCTCCCAACAGTCACCCGCCAAGCAGTCTACGTTTGGTCAGGCACCAAGTCCGTCTGAAAGCGCATTCAAAAACTACTCCGGCCGACCGTTGGAGTTGTCGGAAATATTCAACTCGCAACCTCAGGCGCAGAGAATGGGGTTGAGTCCATTTGATAAGTCTTCACCTCTAGGTTCAATCAGCTCATCAACACCGGGCATCAGCCTAAACCGCTCCCCCGATGGGAGCCAGGGGAGTTATCTTGAAGTCAATTTACACCAGCTGACCGAGAGAGAGTCCGAAATCAACGAGACGAATATCTCTCGCCCGGAAAAGAGTTCCAAGTCCCTCCGAGCTAGACTCGTGGCCCCCGGTGAAGAGCAGCAAATGGAGAGCGAGAGAAACAGCTGGGAAGACGTTCTTCCGAAATCACCTCGACCTCGAAGCTTCTCCATGGGCGCCAAAAGCGCATGGGAGTCGGACGAAGAAATCGGACCCATCGGTGGAGGGCCCAACGGGCAACACATGGTGACCCCTAAAAAATCGGATAACCATTCAATTGGAAAGGGTACGTGAACTTGAACTTCCCGGCCGCGTCCCCGCATTTTTCTTTTCTAAGAATTTGAGAGCACGAAGAGACTGCTAACTGGATGCGATTTTAGAAATGAACGGGAATTCTGGATCAAAAGATGCCTTGGGAGTCAGCCACGCGGTCAGAGGCCGACTGGACCCGGCGGACAACAGGCATCAGGAAATCAATACCATCAATAACAAAGGGAGTACAGTAAATCAACAGCGAGCGACTACCAGCCCCACTTCTTCATGGCAGGCTATCAAGGTCCTGTGGCAGTAGAATAAGAAGAAGAAAAAAATAACCCTTCCCCCTCCCTCCCACCTCTCTCTGATCTCTCCCTCTTTCTCGAGGTTGGAATATACATCACAACAGCTCTTGCATCATCATCATGAGTCGTGTTGCGTCCTCACCCGCGTCTGCTTCTTCCCAATCTGTTTTTCTGTGTGCGATCTTCTTCTTATTCGGTTTGGCATATCACCCACCCCCTTGAGCTGTGTTGGATTCATCTCATCATCATGATTGGAAGGAGAAAGGGTTTCTAGGTACTTGATACATACATACATATACAACTTATTCTCATACATATACACACATAAACATTTATTCATCAAATTTTTTAAAAAAAATTGATAGATACAAAGAAAAATGGACATTTCATCTTCCATCCACTTGATTTTGTTTCTCATTTTCTTTGGTTTGATTGAAACACACAAGAGAAAACTATTTTTTAGTTACTTCACAAAATACAAGATTCATGTTTGATGTGATGATCATCTCCCATCCAAATAAATACATAAGAAAGTAGAAGAAGATGAATTTGTTGTATGAGAATGCATGATATCACATGTTGAGAAAAAGAAATAAGAAAGCGTCATTACATTACATACACATCAATCAAATTGTCAATAACTAGAGCTTCTTTTTTAATAAATTTGATTCAATTTTCATCCTATTCATCATTGCTGAAGTGTCTTTTTTTAGTGAGTGAGTGAGTGCATGCATGGAGCCTTAGGAGAGGACAAATCAGATTTGAGTCTTGTAAGGCAAGTATGGTATAAAAAACCACTACAATCTGATTATATGTGAAGTTATGTGGAAGACTTGGGTGGCCATAGTGTCTGATTGTCATTTATTACAAGTGCCATGATTACACATGCCCATTTTTTTCCATCTTACACAATTGTCTATGGAAATTCAATTTTCCTCTTTTTGAAGATGATCAATTTGTCTTCTGTATGGGGTTACATATTCCCCACACCACTATGAAAAATCAATTGTCACTCAATTTCAAGTGACATGACATAGCATTGATCCCTTCTCTGATGTGTAGCTCTGACTGCAGTCCATCCCAATTACAATGATGTGATTGTGTGCTGCAACTTCAAAGAACTTCAAGGGGCTGAACCAGTGATGCAATGACAGACTAAACTGAAAAAAAAGGAAGGGAAAGTGAAAAATAATGATTGAAAACAATTGTCATTCCAGTGATATCATTGGGAACTATCATATGAAAAGTAAAAAAAAAAAAAACATAGGAATACAAAAAAAACAGAAATTGCCAAGGATTATAGAACCAAAAGGCTGATATTTTCAGACAAGATGTAAAAAATATAGGAATCAATCATACCATTTTTATATCCATTAAGGCCCTTCAGGGGAAATGAATACAAGCAAACAGTTATTCAAGTGTAAGTAGACAAACAATGCAAACAAATTTTAAATCAATAGTCAAATCATCACATCTAATGTAGATAATGTTTCCTTCTAGTTTTGAAAAGTTATAATAAATGTTGGCTGATTGTCACAATTCATTGTCCTATAAAAGAGCCTAAAATCTCCATTCAAAAGTTATGAGATGATCTAGGGCTCTGTGTCTTAAAGAAGCTTAGAAACAGTTGAAGACCTTTTGGTTTTAAGATCTTGACTATTGTCTGTTCTACATTCCTTGCTTGTGCAGCAGATTCTAAACGCTTTTGGATGATTTCCAATGCTGTGGCTGAATGCCCCTGGATCAGATCTAGAGACAACCTAACTGGATTGTTGAATGGAATATTTTGATACCAGTGGGAGCTCTCCGTTTCCAGAAATTGAAGGAGATGTCCTGTGGTTGATCTTGGGCCTTTGAAGAGATTGTTAAAAGGAAATGGTATTCATATGAGTTAGCTTACAGAGATTACTCAGGAAATTTGACCATCACTTACTCTTCAACTCCTGCATGAAACCCCTATGGAAATCCATATCCTCTATGAAATATAATGCTCTTTTCAATTCATTACGACTTCCAAAAACATCAACCAATTCAGATTCCAGTTGGTCAATTTTTATTGTTGAAGGTTTATAATGAACCTGAACCCGGGAACCTGACACAAAGTCTCGGTGCAGTCCGGTCAACTTGGCTAACTCCATCTGGATGACATCAAGTTTCTCAACAATCTGCTGTTCTGTCATTTCTTGTTTCAACACCAATGTTCCAGATTTGATTTCTTCCTTGAATGCTGCTTCAATGTATGGAGCCAAAACATTCCGGTGTCCCATGAAACCAAGTAAATGGGTCAGATATTGTTGCTTCCTGGTTAAATAATTCGACTTCAGAACTGCATTTTTATTCATCAGTAAAAAGATAAGCAACCATTTGATCAGATTATCATTTTATAGGAAGGGAAAATGTGAAGAAGGAGGGAGGTGTATATCAGCGCACTTTCTCGATCCGTGGCTAGAGATTTAAACCTGTAAGCAGCCAACTTCTTTCCAAGAACTGAGACGGGATCTGAATACGTTTCCTCTGGTAGAGAGATTGATCGCATTTCCTTGGAAAGCTGTCTACTGAGTGCAGCAATTCTTTCCTCAGAGGCAGCATCTTCGGCGAAAATGTCATGCAGTCGCGTGAAGGACTCTTTCAGTATGTACCTATCAGTCAGATGCGGGCGTAGGTCATCTTGTTCTAAAATTTGCTTCAGTGCTTTGGGATTATCATCTAAAAACTTAATCATGAATCGGCTAAATGTCTGTGGATCTAGTGATCTGTTTTCCCGTATAAATTGCAATAGTTCTGGAAGTTTTTTGAAGGGAGGATCAAATGGACTCTTGGTAATATCGTGGGTAATCGATCGCAAGAAGGGTCCTGTTATAAGCAGTTATACATTACCATCAGTCACTCTATTAGCGGACGAGGAGAGGTGAAGAAATTGATTTTGACCAAATAGATAAATACTTACTTCTCGGTCTTCCCCGAGCAAATGGATTGAGATCGGAGCTAAGACCCTTCCAATTTTTATTCCGGATGGGCTTGGCTAGTGCCCCCTTCTTTGGAGGTTTTGAAGAGACGCCGAGTTCTTCAGTTATCCCAAGATCGTTGTGAGCTTGAAAATGTTCATGCAACAAAGGTGATTCGCCACTAGCTTCCTCGGCCAGATTGGAAAATTGGGCTAATTCAGTCTCCATACGCTTGTGCAGCGCATGTGAGGTAGAGAGTGAATATGATGAGTGGGCGACGGCGCATGTGACTAGGCAGATAAAAAATGAGTGGAAGGGTTGGGATGAAATTTTCATCTCTGAGCAAATAACTGTATTAGATCGAAACGAGTGGTCCAGTAGCGTTTGTCAGTTGTTCTGAAGTTAATCAAAGCTATGGATCTTATGGATTGCCCAATTCATACCATCAAGACAGCAGCAAGCATTAAATCACAGTCTGAATGAGACCCGGCTTTAACGAAGCGAGTCCCGCACTACCCGTACGCAAAAAAAAGTCATCGTGTAGCGTGAGATGGGCACCGTCAAGACAAGGCCTAGCCGAACAGCGAGTGAGACTGAAGCACTTGCCATTTTTCTTTTTTCTGTACACCGATTCGAGAAAACACGAAACAGTGATATGTAGTGAGGCTGTCACGGGAAGCCAGAGCTGAAGCATGTTGCGAATTGTGATACCTCTGTGACAGCTTCTCCGCAGTGCCGTCACCTGCTTTCGTGTTGTTGAACATCAAGAAAAATAATAAAAAAGGTATTTCTAGGTATTTCTTTCCTTCTTTCTCTTCTCTTCTTGTTTGATTTTTTCTGACTAACTTGCTTAATCACTTTCCCAGCAGACTCGCTACCATGGAAAACGTCGTCGTTCAGGAGAGCTCGCATCAGTTGACCGCTCAGATTTCTCTCCAGCCCATCCCATCGTCATTGTCATCATCACCCATCTCTGAATCAGCTCAATCAAACTATTTCTTCAAGCTCTTCGAAAACCAACTTCCAACTTCCTCCAAATGGTTCCAGAAATTTTACTCGCTTCCCATCTCACTCCACCAGTTCAATTCAACCATAAACCATGATAACGATTGCATTAGCGTATCAAATTGCTTGATCTCGACTATTAACGGACAACTCATTAACTTACGATCGATCACCAATTCTAATCACCATCATCATCACCACCACCACCACCACCACCACCACCACCACCATCATCATCATGGTCGTGGTCATTCTCAAGAAGACCAGGATCATCAACTTGAGTTCAAATCAAATAAACAGCTATTCAAGCAATCCAATCAATCAGTCTCCTCAAATTTAACATCCAAACCAATACATCCTTCTCGCCCAACACTTCCACATTTGATTCAGCTCCCCGAACCCCAAAACAAGCCATCAGCGGCTTCAATTTACTCAAACTCATCCAGATCCTCCTCAGCCTCCTCAATTGTCTCTCTCGGCCATCATTCAATCAAAGCCTCCCCAACGGTCTCAATATCAATCCTCAGGAACCCTAACTCGAGTGATATGAATGATCAACTTGAATCCTTACAACTGAACCATCAAGAATATGCACATCAACCCTACCACAAGCAACCCTATTCCCCCCAACAAACGGACGATCATCCTAATCCTCTGCTCCAGAATCATCCACACTCCCCTAAGAATCCCGAATCTAGATCTACCTCACAATCCCCTACATCATCTGCCGTCTCTTATCATCGCCGGACACCCGCTCGCAATTCGATCAGCCATCCATTCGAATCACTTTGGCAAGGCTCGACTCATCAACACTTCAAGTTAACATCTTCTTCCTCGTCATGTACTATTGTAAACGATCAATCAAAATCTGAGATCACCAGTCCATCTGATCCACAACAGCACCCTCTCTTTCCTTCCTCTACAATCTCCTATCCTCGCACTAATTCGCTCTCTCCCTTGGCGTTCTCTTCCTCCACGCTAGTGAATGCTTGTGCATATTCTGATCCAATCATCTCCATCGTCACCGCCCATGCTCAACTAAATTCCCCTCCCTCCATCGATCAGTCTACTTCCCATTCTTCATCTCGTCACAATCATCTTCACATTGACAATCCAGAAGAATCTGCCAGCTCACTTATATTCACTCTCTCCAGGTTTGGGTGAGCCACATTCTTTCAATCCATTTTCTATTGGATTGTCTCTGATAGATATTTCCACTATTTGGTACCTATTTTTCAAGCAAGTGTTCACAAATTTCGCCACTTGATGGTCACATAATCAAAACACGCGACTTATGCCATTCCGATGGTCTCACTAAGTTCGACGATTGGATCTTCCTCAATGCCCAAGAAGCCATCGCGGTCAGTAATTTGCATATTTATATGTCATCAACTCGACTTCAGTTTTTTGACTGGCTTGGTTACTTTCTCATTTTTGGAAAAAGAACAGCGATGGTGATGAGAGCATGCAGACTCAATTAAATCCATTAATACTATGCGTGTCATCTGAAGCTCGGCCATTATTATTAAATTCCACAGACTTCAAGGTACTTCCAATCAACCATGCGAATGCTTCAAACGAGAAATGTGGTAAATTTTTCAAGACAAGAGCTTGGAAACAGTCCAAAAGTGATCACAACAAATGGACAATTAATATAATCAGTCTGAGCTGGTCCCAAGAACTATGGATTCGGGAACTGCGAGTGTTGAAAGACGGGGAAGATTCGCTGAGTTGGACAATTGAAGAATCACAAGACTCGGTCTTATTGAAGAAATTTGATAGCGAATTAGATCTTGGAGAAGAACGACGCGTCGAGATTGTGGTCGATGAAAACCGGGTTGCGGTTTGGTCTACTGATCGGTTCTGGGTTTTCCAACAATCATCCTCCCCAAGTTCAGAAGTGAAAAATGGCGAGCGGCAAAACGAACATTTTCAAGCGGCGGAATCCAGCCCCCTAATTCCACATGATAATGATTTAATCGTGAACGTGTCCTTTCTGGGCTCATTCGGCTTGCTCGTTGTCACCAGGAAACATGTCAAGTTATTCCGGTCCGCTGGATTGGAAAGCTCACTCAATGGCTGGTCAGAATGGCGTACTAGACGGATTAATGAGGCCCGCTTCACGCTAGGTAGCTCCTGCCAATTCGAGTCTGCTATCAATAATTCGGTTGTCCCTTCATCTATCGACAGACACACCGACCTCATCAAAAGCATCAACCTGCTCACCGTCGATCTTGACTTTTCGACCGGCCAAAGAAGGTTCTCGGAGCTTTCTTTTTCTAATGCCGCTCTCAATGATTCCCGTTCCCATGTCGAATCAGATCTAGACGAAGACAGGACTCAGACTCTGTCTTCAGTTAATTCATCGTTCTATCCTCAGCAACGAGATCTCTATCTATCGGCGCCAACTACTTCAACTGATGAGTCCTCATCGATCTGCTCGACATGTTCGATTTGGCTAGAGGATGATCATCGACCAACAATCTTAGTAGGCGACTCTAAGGGAAGAATATCAGTATATACTTTGAACATCCCATCCCGAGTTAATCCCATACCCGAATTTCAATGGAACTTAGAGCGGCTAGTCGAGGAAGAACGGCTTGGAGGTCCGGTCTGTGCGTTGTATGCTGATCACGATTGGATCTTGGCCGGTGGCGTTTCAGGTGACTTGGGGGTCTGGCCGCGGAGAATCAGACAGTCTGTTCCTTCTGAGGTCGTTGATTACACCAACGAGCTAAAACTATCGGATCGGATGATGATAGGGGCGGTACCAGTAGAATGCTTTGGTCGATTGTCTGATCTAGAGCATGCCGATGGACTAGAAGGGCAGCCTCGAAGATGGCCTCGCTTCGTGTCAGTGATGATGGATGGATCTGTAATAGTCTTGACTTTGGTTGATGAAGGGATGGTCGAGATCGTGGGCGAGCTCAGCCCGCCCGATACGAGTCTGGGGGTCAGTCATCTGTGGTCGAACGGCCCGGAGCTCATGGTCTTTTATCGTGAACGAGAGCTTGGTGCCCAGCGTTGGTTGTGCAGCGAAAGTCTTTCCGCTCAGTTGGGAATTCAAGAAGCCAAGTTAATGGTCGAGGCTGAGAACGCACAGCCACTGGCGCATACCTGGGTGCGAATCGCATTATCGAACAGCGGCGCGTCTGCTACTCATGACCCAGCGCCAGGATCCATACTCAGTGCCAGCCTAGCGGTCAGTGTCTCAGGGATACCAGCATTTAATCTCCTTTCAGTTAGAATGAGAGATTTTGTGGAATCAATTGGCTTGCAGGACGGGGCTGCCTTGGCCGGCCGGTTGTCGATCGTACGACTAATGGTCTCTCAGCTGCTACCTTGGGGATTCGACGCCGCTCTGGATGCTGCTGCTGAAAAAGGACTGGGTATCAGACGGCCATCAGTCGAAGAACGCGCTAAGATTCTCCAGGTCATCAATGGTGATCGGGATGAACGCTCTGGAGTGGCACTCTATCAGAGCCACCCTGATTGGAAACTAAGTAGTGAACACTCGGACACTTACCGACTTTTGAATGTGGTCACCTTGTTGCGAGTTTTTCTCAACGAAGCTCGCTATGAACGGCATGCCAGCGAAGCGATTGTCGGCCTGGCAAGATTAGCAAGCAAGTCAACAAGCCAGATACGGGATGAATGTGCGTCATGGCTGGACTTGCGCATCCTAGTGCGCTATTGGCTAGATCCATCGACTGAGGTTCGAGAGGCTGCCCGATTACTTTATGGAGTCAGGTTGGGATCCATGTCGAACGAAGAGATCGAAGAACTGGTGGCGCACTGGCAAGGATTTTTACCAATACAGGAGATCCCTCCTCAGAACAAGAGCGATAAGGACTGGACTTTTGGGCGAAAGGCCGGCGCGGCAATCCATGGAGATCTACTTGTAAAGGGCGCCAATTCCTTGAGTCCTGAAGAGAAACAGGTGGATGCAGAGAGGCAGTTCAACGCGCTCTTATTAATTGGTTTAATCGTCTCGGAACGCTACAAGGTGTTGTCGAGCAAAGTGCTGAAGGATCTCTCGATCGCGGTCTTCCAGACGATTTGTCCGACAGGCGAGAGGAGTGAGAAGTTGAGCCGAACGAGGATCGATATGTTGCGAGCCGGATTCGAGATCTGCTCGAAGACTTTCGAGATCATCCAGAATTACATTGACGCCATCGAGCTCGTCCGAAACCTCTTCGGCTGGGCTACCGCTAAGGACGGTGATCTTTCCGCTGACCTCAAGGGCGTGGCGAAGTACGCTTGTTTGCATGTGGCTAGCGTCAACACTCCCCTCTTCATGACCACCTTGTCATACGATCTGAGTATCAGCCAGAATCCTGTCGATCGCATCTCGACTATGAAGCTCGTGGTATTTATGGTTAGAAAAGTAGGTCTTTTTTTTTCTTCTCAGCTTCCTTATTATATTGATTTGAAAGGAGCATATTACTAATGAGATGTCTTCACAGAGGCCATTGGTACTACATTCATCCTTGCCTAGATTACTTGAAGCGGTAGTCAAGTCACTCGACCCGACACAAAAGCAAATGCGGGCGCAAACGCAGACGGGAGCAACGGTGATCCTTCATGAGTTAGTGAAGACTTATCCGAGCATCACGTTTCATGGGCGCACCCAGAAGCTGGGGATCGGGACGCCAGAGGGAGCCATCGTGGTGTACGATCTGAAAACGGGGACGAAGATGGAGATCCTGGAATCTTTCAGGACGCCAGTCGTCGCGGCCAGTTTCTCGGCCGATGGCCAACGCCTCGTGGCCGTCTCCCTCGATGAACATCGCATCGAGATTTGGAAGTTCGCCGGCGCTGCCTTCGCGATTGGTTCCTTCTTTAACTTCGCCTCCTCCTCCTCCTCCGATACCCTCCTTCCCCGCTCCCCCGCCACTTCTGCCTCCGGAAGTGTGCGTAATGACCACCAACATCACGGCTCCAGGAAACCTTTCAAAAGTCTCTCGTTTAACGTCGGCGAAGAAGGTTCGCTTCTCTTTCCCTTTTTCTCCTCACCCAACACCAAGTGAAAAAGCTGACCCAGATTTTTCGTCTTTTTTTCTCGCTGTGGGGATATCACACCTGAAGCTCTGATGAGTATTGCTGGGACTCTAGAATGGGTGCGGATTGAGTGGTTGGGTGAACGGTCTTGTCGGCTAAGGATCAGACAATCGTCCATCACTTTTTCTTGCTAGATCTATTTCTCTCCTCCTGCGTTCATCCCTATTATCCTCTTGCTGTACATTTATTTTCCGATGACACTCTAGTTGCTTCAGTGAGGTTGTTGTGCTATTTGCGCGTATCATCCTTCTGCCACCCATATCAGCTGTCCCATACACCCCAAAACATCACCGGAGTCTTTTGGACTCTTTGTTGGTGGTCAGCGATGATTGCGCAAAAGTGAGCGGAGAAAAGCGATGAGACAGAGGGCGATGGTGGCAGCAAAATCAACTGAGCGGCAAACTGTCAATCGAGATCCGGGTCAGCCGACAACCAGTAAATCCTATCATGATGGCAGTCCAGCATCAGTTAGGCCGGTTTCTTGGCGCGTCTTGGGCCGGTCAAGGTTTCATCGTTGACGCAAACTGCAATCCCCATTACATACAAGGCTCTGCTCGGGACTACACATGTAAGCTTCGATAAACTCAAGGCCCGCCTGCTGTCTTGGGGCTCTGCTTAACTGCTCCTCATCTGTTCTCCGGCCAATGTGGGCTTGTGTCACGTTTCACCCTGCATCGGAGAGGTGCTTCCTTTCTCACAGGGTGGTCCGAAGGTTTGCAGTTGCACTCAGGGCCCCTACTCCCTTTCGCACTTGCTCCAGCAAAGGAAGTTCGGACTCCGGAGTTTGGGCCAGCTCCGCCTTACCTTACACCAGGCTCATAACCACTAGTTTCTGTAAATGGTTTACCGGAAGCCTCTACTTGAGCGAGCCTCGTCGCTCCCCGCTACTGCCCTCAAAAACTGAAACACAAGCATCCTCGGTTTGAATTAGAGGTGATAATCGTTGCGGTGCTAGTTTGACATTGTAACCACTTCGGAATCCAGGAATCAAAACATATCCGATATCAGAATTTATTGAGGGATTGCAAGAAGTCCGAGATTTCCCTCGCAACGCATACCCCAATCCAAATTAGACTTTTCAAGGAAAGCTTAAAACCATACTTGTCCAGCCCTTAGATACGTTTTCACTTGGAAATGCACCTTCGGCCGGTTAGAATGAACTGCGTTCTGGTGCAAAGAAGATCATGCATCCTACCATTGATCTGGATGGGCCTTCAGGCCGTTTTAGCCATGGAACCTCATATCGAGCCTTCCGTCAAGGCCTCTCGATCGGATGTGAATTTGCTTTCAGAAAATCGGATAGGTATGCTTGTTTTGTAAGACTTTAAAGTGCTTTAACCAATGGCAATTTCATCACCCTTATTAAGTGGACGCCTTTGACAAAAAATATCCCCAAGTGATTGCTTATCTTCTCTGTATGTTTTTACACCTCTCATCATGCCCACTTTGGTCTGCACAGTGTCCGAGAGTACAAGTAAGTAAAACCCCGCTCAATAAAAATTGCGCCTGATGAAAAATGTAGGGTTGAACGTATGCGTATCCAGGCAATGCCAGAGAGATGATACCCGTTCAAAGTAGCAGTTCTTATCGCATGGAGCGTACAACAGACGTTAATAATAGCCCAGGTGCGAGAAAAAGAAACTTTCCTGCATCAACCGATGGACTATCCTCTCCAATACAAGGTCGGATAAAGGTTTTGCTCGATTAAATTACACACGAGTTATCTGCGTATTGGTACTTACATGCCTCTCCAACCTGTTTGAAGTCATTACAAAAACACTGCAAAGAATTGCCTCCTTTGGCCAGCGCACCATGGCAGACCAGCACACTGTGATGGACCAGCGGCCTATGATATTAAATACGCCCAAGGTCGACAAAGAGGAAAGTGCGTGCATGCGATCTTCACTATCATCGTTCCGTACATGTTTCTTTCCCTGATGTCAGCTGTTTTGTTATTGCAGAGATGGAAGAAATCCGCAAGCTTCACCTAGAACTGTGGGAGCGTTACAACATAGTATTCACAAAAGTTGGAGAGTTCAAAGGACACTTGACTATGATAAAAGAGCTCTTTCCGGATTACGGGCAGCCCTTTGAAAAGCACATTTCCGATTTTGAATTTATCGCAAGCTATCTTTATAAAAGAAAACTGAAGCAACTAGAAGGTCACCTGAACAAAACCAAGCGAAGAAAAGTGACCCTGCATGACGATTTGACGGACAGGGGAGTATGGGGGAAAGCCGGGACATCTTTTCTTTCATCCTTCGATAACACGATTCTGAACGGTGTCCATCGGGGGCAAGCGGAGAATGATAAAGCAAGGTTATTCACGGCTCGTTGGAGCGTTCTCATGATGGGCTTCTTCCGCGATTGCAGAAAGTATGAAATGCTCCCCGAATCGAGCGTAGAATACGGGAGCGAATGCGCGGCCCGATTTTTTTCTAGTTACGTTCTCGGCAAGTTCCCTCCATATGATGTGGCCACCACCTATCTCAACTTGGACCTCAGAAGAAGTATTCTTGAGGACCGTAACATCAAAAGACTCAAGCAGCTGTCTGAGAGTTAGTCATCATCTCTGGATAAACGCTCAAGACCTCAGACTTACTGACTAATTTATTTCTTGTTTCAAATCATCTCCTTGGCTTGATGCGAAAAGCAGACTTTGACGAGGTCACTTGGGAATATATTGAGTTTCGAATTTTGGCAGCTCGACTGGAACACGAGGAAGATAAAGATTGGGGAAAGCATTTTGATCTCATCATGAATGCCTTCCTCGAAAGGTCTCAAGATAGAAAAGATTGGTTCTTTGAAATCATGAGTCTTTTTCAAATCCTGATCACCTACATCCCAAAAGTTAATTTTTCTGCCGATAAGATACAGGAACAACTGGTCCATTTCAAGGTTGTGTACGACATGCTTAAATTCATCCAGCGATATAACCCAGAAGTAATTTCACCGCAATTCAAGAATTCACTTCTCTTCCCACAACTCCGGGCATTTGAGGAATCTGTTAGATTGATATCAAGTCTCCATCACTTGATTTACGATGCATCCTGGTTACTTTTTCTGAATATCAAGGAGAAGCCGAGTGGGGTCAGAAACTTTTTTGACAAAGTTATCTCAATCTTTGACGAGGCTGAAAGAAGAGAATTACCCAAAGAAATTAAAGAAGCATTGAACGGCTCAAGATATTTGACTGACGCCAATGAACATTGGGAGGAGCCAGATCATGAGGAGCAAGATTATAACAGTATGCTTACAGAGGCTCATTTGGAACAAAGCAGAATTTTTGAGGAAAAACTCAAGGCTCAATTCTCATATTTATCTTACTTGGAGAAAGGGAAAGATGGTCAAATTCTATTGCAGAAAGTTGTAGATCAGAACAATAGATACCTCATCCATATTGAAAACCTGAAAAATACAAAACATGAAAAATCAGATGTTTTCTGGGAAATGCTTGTAAATCTCAGATTTATAGGAATGAGAGATTTTGATGAAAGAGCAACTGATCTGAAAGAGACCGTATTGTCATACCTCTATTCATTTTCTTTTGAAGATCAATGAGCAGGTATACTTTGAGGCTCTATAGAAATTTGGAACCCCCATTTTTTGTAGATTTCACATGTAGTTGTTTGAAAATAGAGTTGGTTTCTTGTTCCATTTTGAATTTTTTCAATTATCCAACTATGTATGAACCAAAATTCTTTCACTCTATGTTTCCCACAAAGTATCCGCTTCTGAGGAGAAACTCCCAAGGCCTTCAAGACAATTCATTTCATGTCCTGGAAGGAGGTTGGTCACATGTCAAGAAAAAGATGAAGAGGTGTTCAAAAAAATGCAGGAAATACACTTTTGGGGCTTCCTGAAATTGAATCTTTGTATGCTTGTATGGAAATTTCAAGTGCATAGTAGGATCCCAATATTACAGAGTAAGAATTAAAATTTTGAATTTGTCAAAAGCAAATTTTCACAAATACAACCACACCACTCCCATAAACGCTTCAAGATAGAGAATTGGGGCCATTGGAGGTTCATTAATAGAAATTAAAATGTGAATTTTGAATTGGTCAAAGTACTAAGAGCCACTGAATTGGTGCGGTCAACCTTTTGGTGAATTTGACTGGAGCCTGGAGGTCAAGGAACAATTAGATAACCTTGAGGTGCGTGAGTAGCTTGGCGGGAAAGATAACCTGCTCGCTAAGCTAATGAACACCATATTGATGAGCAGGATAACCTGCTCGCCAGGGCTAAGCTGGTGAACATGATCTTCAAAAATCTCAAATCCCAATGATGAATTGAGTAAAAAATTTTGAGTTTCCCAATACATGCGGGGAATTTTGCATGGAAATCCTAAATGAACTACAGTAGTTCAGTAGAGTGGTGTCAATACATACCTGGAGAGTGCCATGGCATTGGCAACTCTCCTGGTGAAATGCCTGATGTGACTTGAAGATGTAATTTAAATATTCTCCTTGAGCAGGCGTGTGTTCCTGGGGTCCGGGGGAACAGCATTGAATCATTGATCAAGCTTCTATTGAGAACTCTTCTTGAGAAAACCATTTACACTCAAGAATCTGAGGGAGAAATCTTCAAAATTTCTAAAAAAATATTTTAAAGTCTTGATCTTGTCTTGAGTTCTCTAGAATGAAGTTGTGTTAATCTTTTAATTCAAAGCTTCAGTTCAGATGGTGAGGGGAACAAAAAATGTCTTGTAAAGCGGATGATAAGCACTTGAATAAGTAATCTTACAAGGTTTTTAGATTGCGGAGGGGTAACACTTGAAAAGCTCTATGTACAAGCCATTTCAATGTTTGAAGCAAGCCTTGTTGTTCCCCGTCAGTCCCCGCAATAACTGAAACACATGAATCTAATAAGCACATCGAAATCCAGGGATGATACTATTGCATCCTCATAACTGGTGAATTGCATCCTCATAACTGGTGAATTGCATCCTCATAACTGGTGATCAGAATTTATCACGGAATTGAAAAACAATCCCGAACTTCTTTCGTATAGCATACCCAACTCAAAGTTCGGACGGCAAAGGAATGCACCATGCCATACTGTATCAGAGGCCTAGATTCTCTTTTTTCATGAACCTCAACTTGCACGCGTTTGGAATGAAGAGTGCTATGGTGAAGAGATCATGTGTCTTAGCATTGATCTTGATGGGCTTACAGACTACTTTGGCGATGGAACCAAAGATCGATTTTTTTGCTGAAGCCTCTAGATCGATTCCGAATATGAATTTGCCTGAAGGTGATAAGATAGCTATGTGTTTTTTTTCCATAGTAACTTTATCAGCATTAATGCCGGCAACAGAAAATATCACCAAGTGATTGAATATGGCTTATATCTCCCCCTGTGTATGATTCTTTTTGCCCCCCATAACGCCTTATGTGGCCTGATCAGCAGAAAGAGTACCCGATGGTACCAGTAAGTATAATCCTGAATAATGAAAATTTTTTATAATTGGAATCTTGTGATTGAACATATGTTTATCAAGGCAATGCCAAAGATTCAATGCCCTTTCAAAGCAGTAGTTCTTCTTGCATGCCGCCTGCACCAGACGTCAATAACCAAATGGGCGAAAACCCAAGAAGCTTGGTTGTATCAAACACTGGACTATTCACTAAATTACAAGGTGAGACAACGGTTTAGTTTGGTTAAATTTAAAAAAGAATGTGTCCATATTGTGACTGATATGCCCCTTCAACCGTTCAAAAGTCTTGATAAATTTGATCCAGGAAGATGCCATAGGCCTAGTGGAAAGTGCGTCCATGCACACTTCCCGATTATCGTAATTCACATGTCTACTCCTTTTCCAATGTCAAGTATTGATTTTTTTGCAGCGGCGCAAGAAATCCAGAAGCTCCGCTGGGAGATATCGCAGCGTTACTTTACACTATCCAGAAAAGTTGAAAGTTTCAAGGAAAACTTGAAAATGACAAAGGAGCACTTTCCGGATCATGGGAAGAACTTCGAAGAACACATTTCCGATTTTGGATCTATCGCTGGCTATATCTACCGAAGAAAACTGAAGCAATTAGAAGGTGATATACAAACAATCAAGCGAAGAAAAACGAAACTGCGTGATGGTTTGACAGATAGGATGGCATGGGAGAAGGCAGTAACAATTGAACTTTACAGTTACAGTTTGAGTGGTCATTTTCACTCGGCTGCGCAGGAGGGGAGTAGTGAGATTAGGTTGAAACCTAACCCTGGTTGTCTGGAGTTTATTTAGCTTTCATTTCTCATGTATCGCTTTTCTTCATTCAACTGTCTTGTTTCAACTATTCGCTGATCTCACATCCACTTCTACACATCGCCCTCTAGGTTCGTTGTGTTGTTCGGGTCTTGTTAGTCACAGTCGGTGAACTAACGCGAGAAGGATTTCTCTCAGGTTCGTTGTGTTGTTCGGGTCTTGTTAGTCACAGTCGGTGAACTAACGCGAGAAGGATTTCTCTCAGATTCCCCATAGAATCAGTCGTTCAATTGGTTATGAGCCCAGCGCCATTATAACTGCCAATACATCTATTAATTCGCTACTATGAACGACAAACCCTCCACCGCAAACATCCCTAATCTTACGAACTACAACTTCGTCGATTGGTCTATTCAAGTCGAAGGCTATCTCAAAGAATGTGATCTCTACTCATTCATAGCCGAAGACGAACTTCCTCCAATCACTTCCCCTGAACTCAAATCCTTTAAGAGCAAGAAAACTAAAATGTCTGGTATTCTTCAACGAACTATGGGAACGTCAAAATACTCCAAGTTCAAGAGTGACACCACCGAAAATGACCCCTTCCAAATGTGGAAGACCCTCAAAGCCCACTATCTTTCATCCAAGATAGCGAACCAATCCAAAGTCTACAACAATTTTCTCGACTTTGCCTTCAAGGGGACTGACATTGTCAACTTCCTCGTCGATCTAGCCGGACATATCAACAACCTCAGGTCTGTAGGTCTTCGCATAGGTATCCCTAAGGATTATGAACTCCATGAGAACATGCTTTGCGAGAACATCCTCAAGAAGATACCCTCATCCCTCATTCATACAAGAGAGGTACTGATACAGAATCGCCCTCTAACAATCAACAAGCTTCAATCACTCCTTGAAAATAGAAGTTGGGATGACATTACAGTCAAAATCAAAACCGAAGAATCAGCAATGAAAGTGTCAACCTCCAAATCTGGCAAGTCCGGGAACATGTGCAAGGACAGAGTTCATGATCCAAACTCTACTCACTCCAGAGATCAGTGTTTCGAGCTCCATCCTGAGGAGAAGGTCAAATACAAAAAACGTCGAGATAAACGTTGACCTAAAGCAAGGAAAGCATCCAGGCGTAGCCCTTCTAGGTCAAGTTCCGAGAGCGCTTGGCACTGCGTGATGAAGGCCCACTCTCAAAAGCTTCCGTCCCACACTGTGTACCTTGACAGCTGTGCTTCGCACCATATGATCGCCAATCGTTCTGTGTTCTCAACCTACTCAACCGATAAACGGCACAAGATTGAGTTAGCGGACAGCGACATAACCATGTCAGCGGGTACTGGTATCGTCCACGTCAAAACTTTAACTGGTGCCAGTGTAAAACTTGAATGTCTGCACGTTCCGGAGTTGGTCGGTAATCTCATCAGCATGGCCCGATTATATCGAAAGGGTTGCTTTCTAGTTAACACCAACGTGGATTGAATGAAACTAGTCAATGCGGGAGAGGACGTGTTCAAAGTTAAGATCAGCGACAACAATGTATTTCTCATCAGGATTGAATTTATCTCAGGCAAGTCAGAATCTTCACGACTAGCCGTTCCGACTCAGTCTGACAACATTCTCAATCTTCACAGGAGGGTGGGCCACCCAAGCGACGACTCA
Source organism: Puccinia coronata f. sp. avenae (assembly GCA_002873125.1). Classification (NCBI taxonomy): domain Eukaryota; kingdom Fungi; phylum Basidiomycota; class Pucciniomycetes; order Pucciniales; family Pucciniaceae; genus Puccinia; species Puccinia coronata. The sequence goes on from PGCI01000040.1 coordinate 363,016, forward strand.
TTGAAAAAAATGTATGATCTACCCAACTTCAAACTGTCGTGCGAGGAATGCTCCTTGTCAAAGTCTCATCGTCTTCCTTATTCTCACTCCCTTCCAAAGACATCACACACACTCGAATTTGTACACATGGATTTGAGCGGTTGTATCAGTCCTTCTACTAGTGACGGTTATGAATACTATTTCAAGATCACAGATCAATTTTCATCTTATAAATTCGTGTATCTGTTGAAAAAGAAATCAGATGCATTTTTATGCTTTCAAAACTATTACGTGTCCGTAACTGTGTCTCAAGGTCGACCTATCAAGAATGTAGTGACCGATGGGGGTGGGGAATTCAACTCAAATGAATTTAAGTCTTTTCTAGCCGACAAAGGTGTAACCGTTCACATATCGGCTCCATACACACCTCAGCAAAACCCCGTTTCCGAAAGGGGAAATCGCACGACCACCGAGAAGGCTCGCACGCTTCTAAAACAAGCCAAAATTAGCAACTCTTTCTGGGGTTACGCGGTAGAGGCGGCGGTATTCCTTGAAAATGTCACTCCAACACGCAAGAACGGCTGGGTGTCTTCGTATGAGATATGGTTTGGTCGATCATTTAAGATTTCCAGGCTTAGGCCATTTGGGTGTCGTGCATACGTCAACATCATTAAATCCAATTGTGATTCTAAATTTGCAGACACATCAAAGAAAGGCATTATGGTAGGTTACCAGCTCGGGATGCATAACTGGCGCATCCTGACGGAGGAGGGACGGGTGGAGTTGAGTCATGATGTGAAATTCAATGAAACTCTTTATCCAGGAATCTCCACGTCTCGTCCAGCTGGTTTCCTTGTTCCCTCGGAGGTGGGTGATATATCTGAATCGTTTGATGAGGTAGAGTCGCTGTCAGGTCCAGTGGTCGGTGGCAATAATAACTTGGACGAGGGAAACGTTGTGAGAACAGATGAATCTTCCAACTCCACCGATTCGTCCTCCTCAAGCGGGGACTCTGAGTATCAACTAGCAGCAGATCTGGTTCCTTCCTCGTCATCAATCCAAAAACCACGTCCTGGTTTTGATTACGTTCTTCAACCTGTCAATCAACTGGCACCCAATGATATCTCCTCGTCTGTTGACGAATCCAACATCATCACCACCAAGCGTAGGGCACATGTAGCTTTGGTTGATGATGACGTCGATTTTCATATTCAGTGTTTTCTAGCTGGGGTCCAATTCTTCAATCAGACATCAGAAGCACCAAAAACCTACTCGAAAGCTATGAAAGATCCTGAGAAAGACAACTGGACAGCAGCAATTGATGCTGAACTCTTGGCAATGGCGCGGCTAGGGGTGTGGGAAATCTCAGACATTCCTCATAATCACGAGCTGCTGAGTACGGTTTGGATTTTTCGGAAGAAATACGACAAACACGGTGTCCTATCCAAATTCAAAGCAAGGCTGTGTGCAGCCGGGAACTTTCAGGTCCAAGGCGAAAACTATGCCGAGACTTATGCTCCGACGGGTCGTCCAACAGCTCTTCGCTCGCTACTGGCCATGGGAATCTCTCGAGATCTTGATATTCATCAGATGGATGTCAAAAATGCGTTCCTAAATGGAAAGCTTGACGAATCCATATATCTCCGCCCTCCAGCAAGTCTCAAAATCCCTAAAGGCAAGTGTCTTCATCTGCTGAAATCCATCTATGGACTTAAGCAGGCGCCTCGTGTCTGGTATCATGAACTATCCTCCTTTTTCAAATCTGCTGGTTTTTATCCATCCGACACCGATCCTTGTCTCTTCGTCTCGGATGACGCCGACTGGAAATGTTGGGTGCATGTTTATGTCAATGATATGGTAATTGTCAGCAAAGATGTAGCTCGTTTTAAGAAGCTAATATCCGATCGTTACCTTATGGATGACCTTGGCCCTATGAAGCACTTGCTCGGAATGAAGATTGAATCGTCTTGCAACTCAATTCACCTTTCTCAAGACACATACACCAAGAAGATTCTAGACAAATATGGTCTCGCTGGATGCAAGTCCGTATCCACACCGATGGTACCTAATACTCGTCTCTCTCCTGCCACCGAAGCCAAAAAGTCAAAATTCAAGACCTTAAACATCAACTACAGGCAAGCAATTGGCCTTCTAAACTACCTGGAGGTTTCGACACGTCCAGACATTTCATTCACCATGTCACAGCTATCGCAACATCTAGAAAATCCCGGGATTCAACACTGGGCTGCGTGCCTTCATCTTCTCAAATATTTGGCGGGCACGGTCTCCCTTGGGTTAACTCTAGGTGGCACAATTGATCCTGTGAACATCTATGCTGACGCTGACTACGCAAACGAAAAGGATGACGCATAATCCTACTATGGGTATCTAGCCATGCTGGGTAGCAGTCTCGTTTCGTGGAAAGCCAAAAAGCACAAAGATTCAGTCTTGTCATCTACCACCGAGGCTGAATACACCGCTATGTATGAAGGAGCTCGCGAAGCTGTCTGGATCAAGCGTCTGCTTGACTCTCTAGACATTCCTCATCCCAACCCAATACCTATACTAGCCAACAACCAAGCGGCAATCCAATTATGCAAGAACACAGTCTTTCATGATCGGACTAAACATTTCAAAGTTCATCTTCACTGGATCAGGAAAGCTGTTGCAGATGGTCAAATCACTCCAATTTACGTTCCTACGCACCAAAATCTAGCCGACTTTCTCACCAAATCACTCGCAAAACCAAAACACACGGCATGTATTGAAGGAATTAATCTCACCGGTTGAAAATGAGAGGGGGAATTGAACTTTACAGTTACAGTTTGAGTGGTCATTTTCACTCGGCTGCGCAGGAGGGGAGTAGTGAGATTAGGTTGAAACCTAACCCTGGTTGTCTGGAGTTTATTTAGCTTTCATTTCTCATGTATCGCTTTTCTTCATTCAACTATCTTGTTTCAACTATTCGCTGATCTCACATCCACTTCTACACATCGCCCTCTAGGTTCGTTGTGTTGTTCGGGTCTTGTTAGTCACAGTCGGTGAACTAACGCGAGAAGGATTTCTCTCAGGTTCGTTGTGTTGTTTGGGTCTTGTTAGTCACAGTCGGTGAACTAACGCGAGAAGGATTTCTCTCAGATTCCCCATAGAATCAGTCGTTCAATTGTAACACACTTTCTTTCATCCTTCGAGAATGTGATACAGAACGGGGTTTATCGGGGGAAAGCAGAGAATGAAAAGGTAAGGTTATTGACCGCCCGTCGGAGTGATCTTATGATGGGTTTCTTCCTTGATTTGAAAAAGTACGAAATGCTTCCTAAATCAATCTTGAAACACTGGAGCAAATATGCCGGCCGATTTCTCTCTAGCTACCTTCTTGGCAAGTTCCCCCCATTTGATGTGGCCACCACTTATCTCAATTGTGACCTTAGACAAAGCATTCTCAAGGACCGTAACATCAACAGATTCAAGCACCTATTTGAGAGTTGGTCTTCCCTTGATGATGAAATCTAGAGAGAGAAGGCTTACTGATAGGGTTACTTCTTGCAGAATTTGACGAAGCCACCTGGAAAGATATCGATTTTAGATTTCTAGAAGCTCGACTGAAACACAACAAAAATGGATATTTTTCAAGAGATTTTGACCACATCGTGAATGAATTCCTCAAAAAAGGATTTCAAGATGGTCGACTTGGGTTATCTGAAATCAAAAATATCTTTGAAAATATAATACCTACATCCCAAGGGCTACATTTGCTCCAGATCAGACAAACGAAATACTTGTCCATTTCAAGGTTGTGTACGACGTGCTCAAATTAATTCAGAGATGTAACCCAGAAGCTATTCCACCTCACTTCAAGATAACGCACAAGTTCCAACAATTCCGAGCATTTGAGGAATGTATTCAATTCATATCAAGTCTCCACCACTTAAGCTACGAGATATCTTTTTTACTCTTTCTGAACATTAAGGAAGGTTCTGGTCCGCTCAAGAATCTTTTTAACAAACTTGTCACATTTTTAGAGAATGGTGAAGAGAGAAAATTGCCTGAAGAAATTAAAGAAAAATTAAATGGCTCAAGATATCTGACTGATTCCGATGAACTTGGGGACAATATACCCCGTGTTGCAGATCATGCGGCCCGAGAATATCATAATTCTATGCTTACTGAGGCCCAATTGGAACAAACAAAAATATTCAAGAAAAATCTTGAAGCTCAATTATCATATCTACCCTTTTTGCAGAAAGGGAAAGATAGTAAGATTCTATTGCAGAGAACTGTAGATCAGAACAAGAGATACCTCATTGAAGTCAATAAGCTAAAAAATAGAAAAATGGAAAAATTGGATGATTTCTTGGAAATGCTTGAAAATGTCAGATTAATAGGCATCCAAGGCTTTTATGAAAATGCAAGAAAACTGGAAGAAACCATAATTTCATACCGTTACTCATTTTCTTTTAAGGATCAATAGGAAAAATCAGCTTGATGTTAACAGTACCAAGCTCCAAACTATTGCAGTATTTCTGCACTTGTTTCCAGAAGTTTTTTTGCCTTCTGACCCATGCCAACAATACAATTATGGATTGTATCCAGCAATGCAACGATAATTGTTTGTCTTCCCTTATGATCCGGTGAGGATTCTCTGCCTTGGGCTTCCTTTTGGGATTGGTTGAGCAGATGCTTTTTTTCAATGTTGTTTGAGTTGTGGGTGCCATTTATTCAAGGGGTGGATCATGTGGTGGTGTTGATATGGATTGAGGCATCATACATCCATACAGATATCAGAAATAGTATGTCATGTTTTGGTGATGCATTATTTATCAAAAGCAAAAAAGCACGGCAAGTTGACCCAGAAGGGGATTTGCAGGCTCACTTTCCGGGATGTCAAAGCTGCCAAGAGTAGTGAGCAAGCCGAGCCGGTCAGTTTGTGACAGTCTTCATCCGACCCCGGAACCATTGGCGACCCGCGGGTCCTGTGGCACCGGTTGGAAGACAAGCAATCCCTCCGAGCCGCCAACCTTCTTTCCGCCGCCCCTGGCCCGGGCAATTTAAATGGTAGCAAGCCAGCGGCCCGAGAGACGGCTGCGGCTGCAGTTGGTTGCGGCCCGCGGGCCCAGAGACTGGTCGGGCACCCCGAGGCATTTGGTCTGGAAACCTAACCGATACTGTGAGAGTGACACAGGCTCGCTCCGCGGATGAGTGACTGCGGCGAAGCAGCGACAAGGACTGCGCTTCCCCCCGCTGGCCAGCTAAAGTCGACTCGCTCCACTGCCCCCAACAACTCGCATCTACCATCGTCTGCGTTCGACCTGCAAGAATGGGTCGGTTCCAAGAATACCAAGTCGTTGGGCGCAAGCTTCCGACCGAGAAGGATGCCAACCCCAAGCTCTACCGCATGAGGATCTTTGCGCCGAACGACGTGGTCGCCAAATCCCGTTTCTGGTACTACCTCCGTCAGCTACGGAAAGCCAAGAAGGCATCCGGTGAGATTGTCGGACTCAACGTCGTACGTTCCTGGATACCTTTCTTCCTAGATACCTGCCCCCAGATCATCTTCCTCACAGTGTTGACGCCTCATTACTTGCTTCGGTGTTAATCAGATTCACGAGAAGAAGCCTCTCAAGGTCAAAAACTTTGGCATCTGGCTTCGATATGACTCTCGCTCAGGTACCCACAACATGTACAAGGAATTCCGTGAGCTGTCCCGAGTTGATGCCGCCCAGGCTTGTTACCAAGACATGGCCTCCCGTCACCGTGCCCGATTCCGCTCAATCCAGGTTAGTCGCATCTCTGTGTGAGGCATCAGTGCCGTGTATATACAAACCGCTGACAATGACCACCCTTTCGAACAATGCTTGATTAATGACAGATCCTCCGGATTGCCGAGATCGAGAAGGTGGCCGATGTCCGTCGCCCGAACATCAAGCAAATCCTTGTGCCCAAGCTTCGTTTCCCCTTGCCCCACCGTGTGGTCAAGTACCGAAGCAAATTCCTTGCCACCCGACCCTCGACCTTCTACTAAAATGCTTCGCAACACCCGCTCCATATCTCTCGATCATCACGAACAGATTCTCCATCTCAGATGGGTGTTTCTGTAACAATGTCTTCCTACATTTCTCAACTTGTAATCCTGCGTCGACCTGGCTCGTTTTACAATAAGAAATTGTTCTCATTCTACGTTGATCGAAGATATACCCCCTTGGCACGTACTTCCCAACCCTCAGCTCACACATCAGGGTTCACCCATCTATGTCTGCATTTCCGCGTTCCTATGTTCTTCCGTAAGCCAGTCAGCTCGCTCAGAGCGGTCCAAACCAACGGACCTAAGCAAATCGATTTTACGTTCCGAACCAAGCATCGGCGTCGCCGCGCATCACTTGGTTAACTAATGATGGGTAGTTCACATGAACAACTCTATTTGGACTTCATGAGATTACACAAGTAATGCAGTACTGTGTGTATCTTCTTGATGGAGCTCTCACCGAGGAGTCCTTGACGACCCGACACAAGCAAGTACCGTTGGCCGGCGAGCCATTGGTGAACTGGTACCAGTGCGCCAGTGAGTTCTGCGGGACCCACATCCCTGTACCAGTGCGCCCGAGGGTCCTACATGAACTGGTGAATCATTGTCCTAGCTATTCCGTGAGGAACCCTTGCCAAGGATATTAGGACGCTTTCCCAGAATTTTGGTCTTTTGAACCCCAAGTGTTTTTTGGGGGGAGGGGATCTTGTTTTGAAAAGCAGGCACGAAAGGTCTTCCGGTGAGGTTTGAGGGTGGGTGTTGTACCATCCCACCCACCCGGGTTGGAGTCCCTGGTTATTGGCATAAGAGACTTGAAGACCCACGGCTGGGAAGAAAACTGCTTCACCCAACTCAGGTTCCACACCCGCACGAACTAGGGGGCGAGGACACGTCGACAGCATGAAGCGCCCCCTCGCTACGCCGACCCACAAGAGGGGATTGCGTTGAGCTGGGATGGGCATGCAGAACAGACCCTGTGGAAACAAATAAGTTTCTTACCAAATTGAGGAAGAATCGTAAAATTATTCCCCGAATTTCTTGCCCTCCAAAGGCCAACTCTTCGTTAACACAAGAACAGATCTTGAGGTGCGGTTGCAGGAAGTTTCATTTTCCTGCTTTTTGGGACCTGTGTTGCTCCTGAGGATATGGAAATCCCCTGCAAGCTTGAGCCTCAAGTGCTAAAATTGGCTTATGATATCGTATCTCGATTTTTTTTTTTTTTTCATTTTGATATCAAATCCACTTATGGCTCTAATTATGTTTTCCTTTCAGCTCTTCCTCTCATGACAAGACACATAGAATAGATGCATATTCTCGAGAATCTTAAAAAATTTCCAAGTAAACCAGGAGAAACAATTAATTTTTTGATTGCAGACTTAACATATTCACTAGATGAGCTTTTCCTTTGCTTTCTTTCCGACCCCCCAGTTCAACGACCAGCACATGAAAAGACTAAATACCCAAGATTACTGGACGAGTCTACACTCCAACTCGGCCAACAAATGATATCTCATAGGAACTCATTACAAAGTAATTTTGGATTCTAGAAATAACAGCTTTACCTTGGGAGTTTGTTGAAAAAACTTGATTTTGTTTCATGCCTAGTTTTTGGAGTAATTTGGAACTTCTGGCTTGAGAAAATATTTTAACTGGTTGCGTTTTTCGGTTTTTATGGAAAATGCAGGAAGTCAGAAGAAATAATTGTCAGATTGCATGTCCAAAGTGTTCCCGATAACATGTGCTTGGGAGTCAAACTCAACTCTAAGTTTTTCGCCCTTTAGTTGGACGAAGGGGACTGCCAACAAAAATAAGCCTGCCTGTATACTAGTTTACCAGAGAATGTCGAGTCAGGATAAAAACACTGTGTAAAGCGAATCGAGCAATTGACTAACGCTGCTTCACACCCAAATGATTGAAGTGCTCCTTTTTTGGAAGCCCACTCAATTTGAAAGTATGGAACAGCAAATCCACCTAAAATTCTTGCCTGGCTCATCAGCCTTTGTGATTTGGAAGTTGGTAAGTTCAATTATTCAATTGATCCTAAATTAACAGACTTCAGACTCACGCAGATATTTCACCGGGGAAAAAGAACTATTTGATTGAATGATCCTGCCAGTTAGTTATTTATCGTAAAATCCTAAATTTAGAAAGACAAGACACAAGATGCATTACCGAGTTATTCAAATAGTTCACTGCATAGTTAGTTCATGAACCAATCGAAGATATCTTATCAGTTCAAGGTTTTCAGTGAAGCGGAGTTCAAAGATTAAAATCTGATGCAACATACAAATGGCCACGGTCGTAATCATGATGCCGACTTCGGCCATGCCCCAACCGAACACAACTGCCGCTCTATTTGAATATTTATCAATATATACAAAATGATGAGTGTCGGCTAATAGGCTATGGAAAGAAACTTGATTTCCTATGAAACATACGGAACTTACAGATTCCACTTATACTGAAATGCTCCACCAAGAACGACGAAACCAGCAGCGATTGGAGGTATTCCAATATACAGAGTCCTACAAACAACCAAGATAAATGAATAAATAATCCAATGATTGCCAATATAGAGAAACAGGAATAGTTCAAAATGACGAACCATAGTCTCATTTCTGGCTCAAAAACACCATGATTCCGGGAAGTCAAAATAGATACTGTCTTATCATTCAGGTATCTACCAATTACTTCTCCCAGGAATACTGCGACTACTGGCGTAGCATCTGTAGTATTTTCAAATATGTAAAAAGTGATTCAGCGGGTGACTGGAACTCGGGGGGATGGGATTGACAGTTTTCCTCACAGAGAGATGCCACAACAACTTGTCGAAGCCCGTAGCCCAGAGGGGGCGGGGAAGAAGTGAATACAACTGTTATAAAGCCACCTAGTGTTAGCCCCTTGTTTTAACGCGATATGAGTGAATTCCGATATGTCAGTTCTGACTTACCATTGGTAACATTAATCCCGATAGCAAAACCAAAAACGACACCCTTGAGTAACGTCATTAAAAGTCAGGAACTCAAATCGACCGATACAATCATGCATAAAAACCACGTACCATGTATATCAAGAGGAGTAAACAGTGTGGTTTCGTTAATAGTTTAAAGGTGGGCATGATTGCTTGCTTCCAAGAGCATCTGATGTGGGCAGTCTTGTAACCTGTTATCCCGACCAAGGTTTTTAATCGAGAAGTGGGAGTAGTTCTCGCGGTAGAATCTGATCCCAATGTGAGATACCGATCATAAATTGTTTCTTCGACAAAAAATGCAATGAGAAGCACTACGAAAATTCCATAAAAGCTGCCAATCGCGTATGCCCAACGGTAATTCTGTCGTACAATATGATTAACCATTTTTTGTCTCGGAAAGTCTTTTTTTGAAGCAAGTTACGAGATGATACAATCCTCAAAAGCTCACGATATTATCCACGAGATAGCCGAAGAGCCCTAAGAAGGTTTGTTCAATCTAAGGCATTTATAGCAAGAAGAAAGGAACCGAACTCACAAGGAGACATGTATGGCGAAACCAGAAAGCCAGCACTCCAAAAGTTGAGCTGATAGATAAATTGTTTTTGTTAATAAGCCATCACGTCACATTAGCATAAAATAAGCTAGATGATTTGAAAGCGATGAAAGATAAAAATTCACCATTCGCGCTTGTAAATGAAACGGGTACATATCTGAAGTAGAAGGGAAAAGGCTGTCAACTTCTTGTTTCCATTCTCGAGAAACTAGCCAATCAATCAACGACGCACCGGTCACAGCAAGGAGCCCTGTGACTTGCGGAGCAGTGGAGAAAAAAGCATTCAAACAGCGCATCGCTTTAAGAGTTCAAAACTCGGTCAGCAAATCATTCATGGCGAGAATCTTCGACATTGCATGAATTGCCCTATTAGAAGACATAAGAAAAAAAATATTACCGGCAAAGGTACTCAAGTTTGGCGCAAAAGTACAACCAATTAAAAACGCCAGGCCGAGTACCTGTGACCAAAACAGAATCTGCAATTTGTGTCCCAAGAAAATGAGAAATCCAAGCTTTTACTGGCATGGGCAACAGATGGAAGTTTGGTAGATATGTTCGGGAATACCCACTGGAAGCCGACCATAACGCTTTGCTAGCATGACGGCGATAAGTCCTCCAGGCCCAAGAAGGAATATTGACCAACTAATCACAGCTAACATTAAGTTTGACGGGACATTTGGCACTGGGAAAATTCTTCAACAAGGACTTTTAACATACTTCGAAGAGACATTGTTTATTTTGCCTGGTGTGGTTTGATATTCCCTTGCTAAAGGGAAGAGGCAAGCAACCCCTATTCCGCTGTTAAAGTCCGGTATCTAAGCCATTCATTTAGGGCAAATTTCAGCGTATTTGCCATTGAAGAAAGTGAGGCTTAGATATCAAGGAGAATGCAACGAACAAAAGCCGCCATGGTAGAAATTATTAAATTCTTTAACTTTCGGGAGTCCGACCAATTTTGAGGATCATGCCGATCGTCGCTCGGCTGAGGCCATAAGACGACCTTGCCCGACTTGTCAAGTTTCAGCTGGGAAGCTAAAGCTTTACCGAGCTTTGGAGAAGATTAAAATTCAAATTCTGTGTTAGTCCACATGTATCATCTTATCACAAGTGTTATCTTTCAGATATTGGATGGAGGGGAGTTGATGAATTACTTCAACTTCCGCTTCAGCAGGATCAACAATAACCCTTCCAGACCCGGTTTCATACTCATAATTGAGATCAACCAGAGTTTTCTCATTCTTCGGTACTGGCATCGTATTGTTAACAATTGTTATTCTCCTCTTGGGAGTCGATTCAACTTCTGTTTTTCCACCCATTCCAATCTGTGAAGAAAATGTTATGAATCATGCCACGTTAGTTTCAGCGTATTGAAGATCTTCAGAATTAGTTTCTCACGTAGAGTTAGGGAATAGATGATTTGGGGTTGGTTAAAGTTGATTTCTTCCTCTTATTAGAGGGAGGGGAAGAGATGGACAAGTGCAGTTGACTGGATTCAGAAATTCAAACTGGATTTAGATGCTCCGATATTGTTTCAAGTCAAGATGATCATTGATATCCTAAGGCAACTTCATGGTAGAATATCGGGCAGAAGGTGATCCTCGACGATAACTATATTTTCTTTTCGAGTCTTCGGGTAGAGACAAATATGGGAGCACAACAAAGCAAATACTTATGTGCTTGGAAAAATCAAGCTGGGATTTTTTAGTGCGAGTGGAAAATAGAGCTTGTGCATCAGCTACAATTTATGATAAAGTTTTTCGAGGCCAATGATGATATAGGCGACTCTCATCAGCTCTCATCTTCAACTTTTATGCTTTTGAAAGCTTTCAGGGATGACTGGTACTCCTCACCAGTTGGCTTGTTGTACAGATGCCAAACGGAAACGAATATACCCCTATCAAGACTCTTGTTTTGCACGGCTTCTTTCAACATTGTGACTTGAAAAGGATTGCCTAGACTTGAATCCGTGCTAATTCGTGCCAGTTAAACCAGTTCCGGTGCTTAATATGACCTTTCACCGGATCCACTGAGACTGGGTCATTCTCGGAGCCGGATATGCATATGTACGTGAACAAAGGCTTTCAAAGTTTAAGGGCTCCGACAAGGCTGATGCACAACCTTCAATTGAATTAATTGTTTCAGCGCATCAAAGCAAGAAGGACTTACCATATTCGGTATAGTGGGCGCGTGAGTATCTTCTTGGGATCAGCTGCCTTTTGAATGCGATCCTTGAGAATTGTGATGGAATATGGAAATTTTCGATGGAGCAATGCTGATGTGAGTTATGTGCAGCTATATAAGCCTGTGCGATAATTCACGTCAAAAGGTGGAGGGAGCTGGAACAAGACCTAACAAGACTTTGCTCTCATCTGGCCCTAAAGCCCTCAGATAAATATTGATTGTGTGTACTTGTCAAAGGATAGATTTCCAGGAAAAACACGCCTTACTTGATCACCAAACAGTCCCCTTACGGATTAATCGCCACGCTTCATCGATGGCCTGGATGTGGGCTCACTTAAAGATGTATGATGACACCGATTAGTACCGCACAACATGTACACATTTGAATGCGGGATCCAAGCCAGGGTCACCCTCTGCCAGACTCAAGAGATTGCCGATTCGAAAACTCACATGTCCCAATTTACTTCCATGCCATCTCCGGAGGTATAGGCCACCCATTCGCAGACTTTCCTAGGCTCATGCGCTTAGGAATAAGCTTACATACCCACATATTCCTCATGAGTGAAGAGTAAAATGATGCGATCAATGATGCTCTAGTGGTAACTAATAACTTTTAGAAAGGCTTTAGTGGTAACCAATTCAGATCAGGTTAAACTTGAGAATGGCTATCGAGAGGAGGAAATTCGAAATAGAATCGCACCTGCAGAAAATATCGGCGGAGGACATTGGAAAAAAGATGGTCGTACAAACATCGCTCGTGCAGAGAAGCTCGGCGGAGGAACGAGTTGGCGCATCATTATCAATGAACATCTTGTCAAGTTAGCGAGTTCTCAGCTCAAAAAACCTAGCGCTATGGAGATGTGAAAGAACAGTTCATGCGCTACCAAGTGGCCTATAAAAATTTACTCCACTCCTCTCCTCCCGATTACCGTAAACGTGTGTTTCACATTTAGTTTCGCATTAGTGGGGACCTGAGATGAAGCTCGTACATCCGGAAAAGAGAAATGAGATGGTTTCATTCTTCCTCAATTCGACGTCATTTAGATTGCTAAAACATTGCAATCGAGCTTCCTAGTACCAAACATTTATCTTCTCCAAGAGGAAATTGGACACTTGGTGGTTATAGTAATCCATCAATCTCTGAATGATCTTTGAGCGGCTCAAACATGAATTAATGAGTCCATATATAGAGTGGGATTCACCGTAAGGATTTGAAAGAATGGTTTCTGCTTACCTTCTAGGGGTTACCGAGATGCTAAAAGAGATAAATTGACATGGGATGGGCCAAACATACTCAGTAGATTTGGAATAAACATCATGAATCATCATTGGTCAACCCCAAACACATATAGCATAAATTCGCCAGCTCATCTTATGCTTGCTTTAAATACTTCTTGCTAATATTAGATAGGGAAGTTCATGACTTCCCGGATAATACAGAGTTTTCACTCATTGGAGGACTTCCCTTGGAATCTGTAGGGTGCTACAGAGTCAGATCTAGGGTTTCAAATTCTAAATTAGACTTGAAGGGAGTCCTCCAATTGCACCAGTAAGGTTGATTATACAGTTTATGCTCAAAGCACCATCCAGTTTTTGTTTTGAAAACCAAACTTGAGCCAATGTGCAAGCTGATTGAGCACCCTTTTACATGAATATTTACAGGAGGGATGTTGAAATCTTTATAAAAAACCAACTTGGATGAGGTCATCTTTGTCAATCTGGGATGAATCCAAGTGATTTAAAAATTGCGTAGGTTTTCTGCAGCACTTGCAGAAATATGATGAGATAGGTTGAGGGGGCCCAGTTAAACTAGGACACTCAACCATGTTCAACTTGGTTGCATCTCAAACTACAAGCAACAACTGTTCTAACTCAACAAAGTCCCTCTTTTTTCTTGCAGAGTTACCTACTCAATCTTTTTATGAGCAGCAGGAGCTTGCGATCAAAGGATTTGTCCATTACCTGATGAACTTGATCTGATCACCAATCAGATTGGTCAGATTTCAGAAGCTAGGTCCTTTTGTTCAAAAGGGGTGTTTACATGAGTATAATCGCTACAACAAACCGAGACTTTGTTCAATGGTATAGAAAAAGAGCAGAGGTTACTGTGACCCAAGAATATAGCGCTGTTTACAAATCCTTGAGAACCGTCTCAGCGGTGTTCAGAAGAATATCAGCATGGATCTTTTCGAACACCAGCATAGGTCTTAGCCGAACAGTATTATCGCCGCATCTACGAGAGGAAAAAAAAATGTACAAGACAGGGTTCAGTAACAAGGTGCACCCGCCGGTCCGCGCCGTGAGCACAACATTGAGAAAAGCATGTCACATACCCGCCTAGGTTTATCCCCGCTAGCTTCATCTGGTGGATGAAGCGATCGCGGGCTTCCAAGTTGGCGCAGTCGAACGCCAGGAACGTCCCGCTGGTTTGGCCTCGCAAGTTGAGCATCTTTCCGCGGCCGACTGATTTCGAGAGCTCGTCCAACCCCTGGTAAAGGTATTTCCCAACCGAATTCACATGGTCCACCAATCTATATAAAGAGGCAAATTGCATCCTATCAGATCGTTCTCTGTGTATTGACGGCAACAAATAATATGTCAACTCCTCGAGTGTTGTGAGCACGAACCCTTCATCGTGGATGACTTCAATGATCGTTCGAGCCTTCAAGATCTCCGTCGGAGCTCCCATCCACCTGTCGTCCCAAACAAAATAAGTGAGACGGAGCCGTTGCAGGTTATACACGGTGTATGTGTGAGAGAGTGGGAGATTGACATACGTGTTATAGTTACGGTAAGGCTGGGTTGGGCGGGTCTCGGGGGCATGGAAAAAGCCGGCGGCCTGCATCTTCTTGGAGAAGGTGACGAAGTCCGGCGGGGTTTCCAACGCCCATTTCTCATGCGCCCAAAAGTGTCCCGTTGCACCTGTTTAAAAACCCCCATCCGGACGGATGGAGTCATATTCAATACTGGTGGGTGTGTCTCTTATGAATGGAGGCTGTTTTGTCATCATGATGCTTGCTCACCTACTCCTGTCTGCACCTCATCAACAATTAGATACACGCCTTGCTTCAGCGTCACTTCTCGTAGCCTGCGGAAAAAACTTCCACTCGCGTGGAAGTCGCCTCCTTCCGATTGGATGGGTTCAACAATCAACGCAGCAACTGAACGTCCTTTAGCATTCCTATATAATATGGATTTTGGATTATCAGCAGATAAGCGGACGGCAAGCAATGATTATTCATGATAGTAGCCCATGAGGTGCATTGAGAGACCAACCATTCTACTATGGTTTGCTCAACTTGACTGATTGCAGCTTCTTCAATCTTCTTGTTTTCGGCCTCATGATCAGCCAATGGATATTTCAGCCGGGGGAACTCGACGGCCGGCCAGTCAAACGCGGGAACATCGATCTAGACGATGAATCGGACAGAAGAAAAGCCTTCAGGGAGAGGGAAAAAAAAACCCAGCAGATGGTATGAACTGAGCAGACCTTGTGGATGGCTTTAGAGCGGGTCAAGCTCAAGGAGCCAAACAGTCTGCCGTGAAAGCCACTTCGGAAGCTCATGGCTACCAAGTCCGGCGATCCAGGCTGACTGTTGTTCATGCAAGACTTGAGCTCTTCCGCCGAGAATTGGCTCAAGCCACCCCCTCGTTCTCGCTGACGATAGGCAAAAAACGCCGCCTTCAGTGCACCCTCGTTCGCACAAGAACCGCACCTTTCATTCACAAAAATGGTTTGGAGTAAGAATGGGATGGCGTGAGTTAGTTGATGTTAAAGATGAAAAATTGGCCTGGTTATGTGATAGGGAATTTACATCATCGTGAACAGTTGGTTCAATCCTTTAGGGGCTACCTTGAGCAAGCCGGACGAGACGATTTGGTCCCAGTTATCAGGAGGGAAAGATCCGAGGGCCGGCCGGTTCATGCTACGGGAGAGTGTGTGTGTGAGAGAGAGGTGAAGCCAGCGCCTAGTTACACACACAATAGAACGATACGAAATAGGACCCCGAACGATGATCAACACTTACGCCAATTGAATAAATTCATCCTGATCGTCCACAGCAGACAAACAAATAAGGTGGATGATACCCCGTGTGAGCACCATCAGAACTTTCGAAGATTGGGAAAAAAAGGCTCTTTCGTACCGATCTAGCGAGCGCCAAGAGTTTCGGGTGGTTGTATCCGATGGCGATTGACGCTGTCAAGAGATGGACGGGCAGAGCTTAGTGATACAGCCAGCTCATGGCGGAGTTGAGTGGGCAAGTGTAGAAGCTTACCGATTTGGGCAAACACGTCCAGCAACTTGTTCCCGTCCACGTCTTGTAGATAATTCCCGATACTTTTCGCATAGTCTTGTGTGGATAAATTGTTACATTACAAATGGTGATTTATTGTGTAAATAATCTAAGATTTGAACAAGAGATTATTTGATCGCGTACCAACAATCAGTTGATGGGCTCGAGCTAAAATCAAGATGAAAGACAAAGAGAGAACGAGATGATATCCAGTCAGGAAACCAAGTGCAAGGATTTAGAGAGAGAGTCAAATGAAAGGGGGAAGAGCAGACCGTCTTGCCACTCGTTGATCTCTCGCGACAACTTGCGACTTTCAGGCCCAGGGATTTCGGAGGTGGAGAGCTCAGGGCGGGACGGTTCGTTGGCGAAGAATCGGGGAGTTGCGACGGTAGCATAGGCTCTCTTTCCATAGTGAGCTGTGGCGCGGGGAATGGGATGGCAGACAGCAGTGACCTGGTGGCATGCAAGACGGGCGAGGCCGGGCAGCGGGCGTCCGTCCGGGATAGTGGTCAGCCGGGCAGCGAGCCTGTGGTACGACATCCTTCTGAGGCAGTCAATCATAAATAAATATGTATTCCCGACACCGTCTGGGGAGATCTCTCCACGGAATGGACAACAGAATGAAGATTAACCGGCTTAAACCTCCTTCTCAATTGGGAAGCCCCCATTAATCAACGCACCGGCAATGTCGCGTCCCGGCGGAGCGGAAAACCAGTCCTCACCGCCCGGAGTTCATCCCGGACGGAGACGAGTCATGACACGGCTCTCACTTAAAGATCTTCCATCCCCATCTCTTCAGGGTCTGACATTTCAGTGGTCGTACTGTAGGTTGTCGTCCATATGAGTTCCTCATCTTGGATCTTGTATTGATGACCGTTGTGCAACCCACATCATACACATCGTCATCATCATTGTATTCGTCATCATCGTCTTGTTCGTGAGCTGAACAAACTAGTGAATGGAAAAAGGGTTATAAGACAACATCCAGGGAATTATTGTAGATCAAACTGGCATCCTACATATTCCTCTCTACCGTTGATATACATACCAAACCGCCCAGCTTAACCATTGTGACTGTAGACCAAAACGCTGCTGAAGCTTTCTTGGCTCAGTTGGCCGTCGTCGAACTAAGCGACCGTCGTTGCTCGCCGAGAGAGACAACGCTCACTAGTCTACTCCCGCTCTTCCCTCCACGCCAGTCCTATCCAGACTCCGCGTCACCGTGGTATCGCAAACCACTCACTCTGGTGTGCGTGGTGTTTTTTGTCAGGATATAGAACACGCCCTCAGCTGTTGGTTTTTCCCAAGCTGCCAATCCTCTTCACCTTCCGCCACTTGATTCTTTCAATTACTTTTTTTTTTTTTTTTTTTCACTATCAGCTCATTGCTTAATACTTACCCCCTTGATTCGGTTGTTTATTACAAATTTATTTACTGGATTGTTCGGTTTGTGCGGCTTCAGCAATAGAAGAAAGAACAGCCAACCCACGATAGATAGATTAGAGCCACAGCCATATGGATTCACGGTCCCACTCACTCGGTCCTGCGGGAATCAGCTTCACCGTCCATTCACCCCCTCTGGCATCCTCTGCTCGTCCCAATCTCTTGAACCCAGTCCTGCCCGCTTCGAGCCACCGTCGCAGTGCGTCTCTGAGTGGCCTCGTGAAGCGAAAATCGAGCAGGAGGAAGTCTGGTCTGGTCACTCCAGCTTCTCAAACGAATAATATAAACAACCCCCCCGTCCTCACTTCTATCCTTAATCGTGGTCAAGTCTCGGCTGAGCCTCAAGGCGACGCTCCACCCAGCAACGTCCGATCTTCTCATCGCCATTCCATCTCCTTCGAAGATATCCCTCCTCATCCTCAACCTACCCAAGCTCTTCAACCTGACGACATCCATCTCAACACGCTGCCCATCATTCAACCCCGAACGACCTCCGTATGGAACTCTTCATACGACATGGACAGACGATCCTTCAGGGTGAACTTGCACAACCCGCGTCAACAGGTGACCAGTTTGTTGGCGCTGAGCTCGGTCCCGCGGCCGCTGAGTCCCCTGTTCAACGAGGAGCGCGAGAACTCCGCAAGCGTCATCCGCGCCGCTACCCGCACGGCCATCGAGGAAGAAGCCATCCAGGCTGCTATCGCTGCCTCGCTTCAGCCCGACCTCATGATGACCCCTCTCCCTCCTCATCTCCACCGCGAGCAACAGGCCGCCTTCGCTCACCATTGGGCTGACCATCATCGCCACCCTCGTTCGGTCGTCTCTCACCTCCGAAGATCATCATGAAAATCACCGTACACGTCTGGTCACGTTTGGTGAAATTCAGCTGGCTGTTCAGCTGAACTGTACTTTTTTTTTCTTGTTCTTTTTTTTGTAAAGCCATCCCCATCGACGTAAAATAGATTTGCTAAATCAGACACGTTTGTATACACATTGATAGTGCACCAAATAATCAACCAATCCTGTTCCCATTGTTGTTCGCAGAGTCAGAGAACCCATATCTTTCTGAGATTATGATTAGCATAGTGGTTGAGAAACAATGTGAGGGGAACCATGTTTTGCAGGTGTGCCCATGCTAGATTACGCCAAGGGGATTCTTACAGTGCCGGACGTCACTTTTGTGCTAGCCCTTGCCTGCAAAAGATTTCAATAAAATTGGGAGCTTTCATTGTTTACAAATTTCACTGAAAATAAACCAAAGTGACATTTTTGAGCTCTACAGAGCTGGAGGATTCCAAAAATATGTACCCCAAGTCTGTGGCATTGCTCAAAAAAAAGTTCCGCCTTTTTGGTCAATCAGATTTGGGATATACAGGCTTATAGACCATAGGATGGCCATATGGGGGGGCATTATGGGTATAAGATTAATCTTAAGTACATATTATTCATTCAAATTTGGTTTTTAGAGCATTTCCATGCTGAAATGTATGTATGTAGACAACAGAGAAGGAAAAAGCTTTAGTACCATTTCTGTTGACATAAATATTTTTTTTCAGGAGTAAGTGTCTCTATTTTGGTAATTTTCTACTGAAAACTGGTTTTTTTTTGCAGTCTTAACCCCCGATACCCCCGGCTTCCCCGAAACCACGGGGGTTCGGGGAATTGTCACAAATTCCTCCAGCTCAACATTTGGGGCACCCCCAGGGGCCTAGCACAGAAGTGATGTCCAGCACTGTACCTACACCCTTCCACCTCTGCATGAGATACACATCCCTAAAAACCTTCCGGAGCATGGGGTTTCTCATGGGACCATCTAGGTTATAATAGTTGGTTAACGTAATAGCCTCCCATTCTTGTCAGTGAACAACCATATGCATATTTCAAAGAATACACTTTTGTGTGGCAATTTGAAGAATCAGTTTATCTGGAAATATGAGTTCCCAGATATGACATGCTTTTATCTTTGGGACCACAAATAAGTTGATCTGCTGGAGTCCTACATGCATAGTTCTTTGTTCCTCACAAAATTTTGAAAGACTTGTGGTTGAAAGAATTGATTACAAACTAGAACCAGAATGAACTGAATGAACAAAGAATTAGAAACAATAGAAAAACACAATGAAAAGAAAGAAAGAATGAGAAAAGAAAACAACAACATTATTTGGCAACAGGAACTAGCTGATAATGACGAGAAAGACTTGGGACAAGGAAAGACAGAGACAAGGACAATTCAGGAATGAAGAAAAGAGAGATCAGAAAACAACACAAAGAGAAAGCAACAAGCAGAGATGACAGTCTCACCAGACAGGGAAAAGGAACAGGTGATATAGAAACAAAGAAGAGAAAGAGCAAAAGAGGAGACAGGAGAGATTGATGAGGGAGTTGGAGCAATGAAAGTGGACAAAAAGCGAGGGACAAAGAGTGACTGAGTGAGTTGCTGGAAATCAAGTACGTTGAGGTTGCAAGTTGAGTTCCTGACAAGGAGAGGATCAACTCAAGATCAGAGAGAGACACCAAAGTCTGTAATTGCACCTAGAAAAATAAATAAATGAGCACTGAACAACCCCTGAGATCCAATCAAGTCTAAATACATTTTCACCCAAGAAATGCGCAGTTTTTGGTGGCTCTTTGGGCAGCCGCAGGACAATGGTTTGAGTCATCTTTTGCAAAGAAGCACCCCGGGAGGACCCAGGAAAGCCCCTATATATGTTAGTAATGAAAATGTATGAATTTTTGGCTCCAAATTTCAAATCATACTCATGAAAAGTGTATGAATGGCTGTTTTTTTGCTGTAGGTTACTCATGTGGATGTATGAATTTTTTATCAGATATGATTTCTGACCAATTTTTTTCATCTTTTGGCACTATTTTACATGAAAAAAATCCTTGACAGGTTTTAGAAGTGAAAAATTTGCCCCCCCCCCCTCCTGAATAACCCGGATTTACCCAACCCCGAAATCTCCCCCGGAGGAAATGTTGCTCATGAAACGTGTATGAATCAAGTTGAAAAATGTATGAATTTTGGCAAAATCTGGGATTTTACATTACTAACATATATAGGGGCTTTCCTGGGTCCTACCCCGGGCAAACTGGGGTCATGAGAGGCAGAAAGTTTACGTGGTCCTGTACGCATATCAGGTAATGGAGGTCATGTTACATAAACAGGACAAGCTGTCAGGATCATGACATGCAGCGCAAATGGGCAACCTGTCACATGCGCAGTGACTGCGTGGTGGGTTTCACAGGCCTGTCAACTACAGGTTACCTACATGAAATGCAGTCCTGTGAATTGTGCGTGACACAGGGCGCTGTAATTCTTTCTGTGACATGCATGACCGTGCAACCTGTATGTCATACATGACCCCAATATGCCCGTGGTGAAGGAGGAGAGTGACAGAGAGATGTTATGTTGCAAGGAGGGCGTCGCGACAGCACCGTGTTGCTCGCATTGCGCCTGGCCGGGGTCGCTCCGATTTGTTTTGTTCACCTGCCGATGCAATGGGAACTCATGTGCAATTACAGCCATGACGTCCATTAATCAGACTTGTGGATCCGGGAGCCCGGTCTGAAGTGGCCCTGCCACTTCACGCGCAGTCCCTGAAGCATACTCGCCTGTCAGTGACTCACATTCCTCGCGATTTCGCTGACACGAGCACGGTAAGATGTCTCATGATCAGGATAGCGGACTATGTTTACTGGTACATTTTGTTATGCTTCACTGGTCTGGCTCTGACAAATCACCACTGCGGTAATAAAGTAACGCTCATATTTCCTGAGGGCAGCTCAATATATAAACCTTTTACAGATTTCACCGGTAAGTTGCAGTGAGCTGTACAATGTGTTCAGAGATTCACGTGCTATGTATAATAATCAATCATGACTTGCGCGTGTGCAAGCTCCGGCCGTTAATCGTGGACCTCAGATTATTGGAAAACAAATATGTAAGCTGAGGTCCATCTGACTCACTGGAATCTGAGTCACAAACAGCCTCAAACATTTTCCTCCGAGTCCCACCCAAAACTAATTTGCTGCTAAAATGTTTCGGCTCTATGTGAAAATTTTGATTTTTTGCTCCATCTTAGTCACCTCTAATGTTAAAAAGGGCACCGCCATGCAGGATCGGCCTGTGTTAGATTTAAAGCAAGGGGAAACAACCTCTACAATTAATGGTAGATAATCTTTTGGAACTTGCAGTGCTGTATTGATGTATGAAAAGGCACAGGTAATAGCCCAAAGTCCAAGGAGAAGGGCTAGAACAAGAAGGGAAACTAGTCCCTGCCTGGCCTGATAAAGCCCCAACTCAGCTCGATGAGAATGAAACCTCATGCTAGTCATGCGCATGACTCAGCCTCCCTCTATCCAGGCTCTTATACCAGGATCCGGGGACTGTGGTGTCGATATTCTCCCACCTCGTCACCTCTCTTCCTAACAGCATCGCTCCGCACGCCCTCTAGCACGCAACAGAGCGTCTATCGCTCCCAATTTTTCTTGTTTTTATCCACGCCCGTTCCACATCCTTTTCCCTCGACACATCCTTTTCCCTCGACACCTAACAAGCGACCCGAACATGGTAGACAACGCAGTATCCAGAGTAACTCGCCGTATCAGGGAGGCAGGAACTGCAGCTGGAGGAGCCGCAGCAACCCAAGTACCAAATCAAGTACCGCTGGGTGGCGCCGCCACAGCTTTGGTGTCAAGCCTTACGGAGCACTTAATGTGTAAGATGCATCCTTCAAAAAAAAAGAAAAAGAAAAAAAACAACGGACAAGTGGAGTCCGGTATTAATACCACATCATAATTTGGTTGATGTAGCACAATTCGCAGGCGCTACAGAGACAGCGGACAACGGCTCAAACGAAGGAGGCGGGCACGACGAAGGCGACAACGAAGTAATGGGTAATGATCGGGCAGAAGAGGGTAAGCAGCAATCAACTCAAGCAGGAAGGCATTGATACATGGCTGTCTCTATGTCACTGAGACTAACCACGCCACATGGATAAACCCCTGTAGATGACATAGCCACAGCTCTCATCTACAAAGATACACTTTCCGCACCTCCGGATGTGACCGTGCCAGCCACAGCCCTAGGGCAGCCTAAATCTCATCTGGACCAGTTATGGGACAAGATAGTGGAGTTGTTGTCATCCAACAACCGCCCAACGGCCGATCTGTTGCTCAAGATCTACAACGACTTGAAGCAAGAAAAAGCAAAGACAGCGAGCGCAAAACCTTCCTCTATTGAATCAAACACAGATTCAAAGGTGAAAGTCTTAGAATACGTTGATGGTTCAGTCCCAACACACTTCGACATAGGCTTCACGCCTTTCTTCAATAAGAATATCGAAGAGTTAAGAGGACCCCTGCCACTTACCATCTTCAATAAAGACTGGCAAGAAGATGCCATGAACTTTCACTCAAGCAAGAAAGCCAAGTCTGACGAGAAAGAAGGTATCTATTCTGGTTTTGAGTACCCTAACGAGTGGACTCAGTCGTTTGCGACCTGGACTAGCAACTTCCGAAATTTCTTGATCACCTATTGCGACATCTACAAAAATGAAAAGATGGGCAAGTGGATCGAGAAACACAAAACCAACGTCGATCAACTGATTTCCGACGATGGCTTTATGGTTGGCTTCCGCTACAATATGTGGGTCAGACAGAATGCGTTTGCCTACAAAGTCACCACAGCTACTGGCGGGACTTCAGCGGTTGACATAGGTGTGGAACGAAAAGACATCAAGTACAGAGCTAAGTCACTCACAATGCAACTCAGCGAACTCGAACTCCAAGATAATCCCTATCGAATTGGAGGCGAGAAGTTTGGTTTTGACCCAAAGACGGGCAAACCCCGAACATCAAAACATACAACCAAGGCTCCTGACCAAGGGAAGGAGAGCACATCGTCGAGCAATAAGGCAAGAGGTGGTGGTCGTGGCCGAGGAGGAGGCAACTGGAACAGTGGCGACCGCCAAGATTCCAGAGCCAACAGCGAAACACCCAATCAATGGGGTAAGCGGCAATACGACTTGGGTGAAGATTACAACCGCGGCAACTCCCGGGATTATGGAGGCGGTGGAAACAAGTCACGCGGTGGACAAGGCGACAACAACGCCGGCAGCTCTAAGGGCAAACAAATGTGATTAAATTCCCTTCACACTTGTTCTTGTACCCTTCCCAATTCTAGCGCTTCACTACATTTGTGACGTAGTCCTTGACTAAGTAATTGTCAAGTGCCTCTACATTTGTATTTTGTGCTGCTATTGTCTTTTGTTTGAATTCTCACTGGTTGTGTTCTTTGTCTTGTGTAGCGTGAATGATGTACCTGATCCATTGCAATCACACACACTCGAATGTCCTTTATGGCCTTCATCAATCAATTGCGAGATGAATCTAGCTGAATGGGAGAAAGCTCTCATTGAAAACGGTCTTATGGGTGAATACGGCGACGTACTCACAGATTTCAAGCTGGGCTTTGACCAGGGAATTCCAGATCATTCTTTGCAAGGCATGCGGTGGTACACTCCTGAAAACCACACTTCAGCCGATGAGGTAAAGGAAGACATCCTCACAGGTATATCGGAAGAGATCAAAAGAGGACGCATGTTCGGTCCATTCACACATGATCAGGTAGCAAAGAACTTCGATTTCTTTCGCTCGAACCCTTTGGGGGCGGTGGTGAATGGCAACGGGAAAATTCGTCCCATAAACGATTTATCCTTCCCACGCAACAACAAAGAAATTCCATCAGTCAACTCTTTCGTAAATAAACACGACTTTGATACAACTTGGGACGACTATAAGGTAGTCTATAAGTTTTTCGCAACGAACAAGGACGCCATTCAGCTAGCGTTGTTTGATTGGGAGAAAGCCTACCGGCAAATTCCGACAAGGATGTCCCAGTGGAGGTACCTCATGTGGAAAGACTTCAATGGTAACCTCTTGCTTGACACACGCATAACCTTTGGAGGTGTGGCTGGGTGTGGATTGTTTGGACGCCCAGCAGACATCTGGAAGTTGATCATGAAAAACCAGTTCAAGTTGATTGAAGTCTTTCGTTGGGTTGACGACAATCTGTTCGTAAAGA
This sequence comes from Puccinia coronata f. sp. avenae, assembly GCA_002873125.1. NCBI lineage: Eukaryota > Fungi > Basidiomycota > Pucciniomycetes > Pucciniales > Pucciniaceae > Puccinia > Puccinia coronata. The sequence goes on from PGCI01000040.1 coordinate 387,544, forward strand.
ATGCCGAAGATAACACAACCATGGTCGACGTAGTGAACAAATCCCGAGTCATGGGTGTAGCAACAAACGAGAAGAAATTCTCAGATTTTGGGGACAAACAAAAATTCATAGGGTTTGTATGGAACAGCGCAAACAGAACCGTGCGACTACCCCCTGGGAAAATCGAAGAAAGAATTGAACAATTGTCAGTCTTTCTCGTAAAAGGTGATAAGTTCTCATACGACGCCGTTGAGGTGCTGCTAGGACGGCTAAACCATGTCTCATACATGCTGGAGCACCTGAAATGCCGCCTCAACTCGCTATACAGGTGGCTCAAATCCTGGGTACACAAATGGGCGCTGAGGTACATCACAGAAGACGCATTGCGTGACCTCCTAATTTGGAAGGACGCACTGGAATGCTTCGAAGAGACAAGAATTCTTTGCTGGGGTCCACCCGTCAACGTACGCTGGGTAGGTGACGCATCAACTGGATTTGGCGTGGGGGTGCTCATAGGTAAACGCTGGGCACAGTTTCAATTGTTGGATAGGTCGGTGAAACACAACATTGCCCACCTGGAGACGGTCGCCATCGGGCTTGGTCTACTCATGCTGCTACAGCTACAGGACCAATCTGGCAAAAATTTGGTTGTATGGACAGATAACACCACCACCGAGGCAACGGTGAACAACCACAAGTCCCGCGACAAGGAAGCCAACGCGGAATGGGCGAGGATCCAAGACCTGCTGCTACTGCACCACGTTAATATCATTGCAAAACAAGTCACATCAAAAGATAACAAAGCAGACCAGTTGTCAAGAGGGATCAGAAGCGGGCAGGAGGCCAGGGACCAAGTGGTAGTGGAAATTCCACCAGACCTCCGTAATCTTCTGTTACAAGTTGTTTTCTCTATTTAACGTTGCGGTCTCACGTGTTGTGCCAAACACCAAACTTGTCCCCTACTTCCTTCACACCATCATCTTAAACATTGGCCATCATGTCTGGCAACAAGTACATTGAGTACAATCACTACATCAAAGAATTTCTCTCCGACAGTTCTACATGCAAACCTCTTTCCTTGGTCGACAGGCACGTGCTGTCCGGCTGGAAGCTGAACACACTTGTTGGCTACAACGCAGCAGTCCGGAAATTTCTCAAGTTTTGGCTACGCAAACAAAAATCCCCCTTCCACTTGCCAGCCTCCGCAGCAGACATCTACGAGTTCTGCGGGTGGGCGGGTAGAACGGTTGAAGGCAGCGGACCGCAGAAAATCCGGTCAAAAACACTGTCACACTACCTCTGTGGGCTAAAAGCCTGGCATGTTTTCCACGATAGCCAGTACCCAGCGCACACCAAAAAGAAAGTAGCCCTGATGCTCAAGGCTTCCGCAAGGGAAGACTTTTGTCTACCAGTTAAACCCCAAAAATCACCGGTCATGATCCAGGACTTACTGGTATTGGCCGACAACTTGACAGGCGGGTCAGCAAAAGACCAGGCCATCTTTGACCTGGCACTCATAGCGTTCTGGGGCTTAGCGCGTCTCGGAGAGGTCACCGCGGGGAGCCTGGTCCCAGTCACGGCTCGCGACGTACAGGTGCTCGACACGAACGCCGTGATCACATTACGAGCGGCCAAGACAGCTGGCCGCGGCGAACTGCAGTTTCTCACGCTAAACGCCCTCACCAACTGCCTATGCCCAGTGGCGGCCGTGCAACGCCTTCTCCACAGCTGCATGAACGCGAACAACCACCTATTTGGTTACGCGGCCGGCCCCATCTCCCACCGGGTCCCCCTCAGCAAACCCGAGGTGGTCTCAAGGCTAAACGGCGTATGGCACTCCACCGGCCGTACAGGCCTCTCGGGGCACTCCTTTTGAGTAGGGGGGGCGTCGTTCCGCTACGCTCTAGGCGTACACACCGACGCTATCTGCGCAGCCGGCCGATGGAAGTCTGCCTGCTACAAACTTTACATCAGACCTTACACCACGGCGGCCAAAGCGGATTCCTTCTCTCTCTTGCGGGCGCTAGACTCTGCGTGGTCAGATGTATGTTAATGCCCTTGTACGATGCGGGAGGGACGGAATTATCTTGCCAGAGTTGTGGGTATACAAGCTTAGGCTCAGGCTCCGGCCAGAGTAAATGGCATGCCGCTGTATCCCCACTCCTACAGGGACTTCACTGAAATCAGTATAGTTCCTCTCTGCCACTGAGAGAGAGACCCTCTCAACAGACAGGGCTCTCTTCTTTCCCCCCCATACGCAGGCTTGACTGGACCCCATGATAGGCGAGTCAACCTACAGGAGGATGCGGCGCAGCTCGAGTAGCCAAACGCCGTAACCCCTGGAAAAGCGTGCAGAGCTGGACGTGCCAGCACTCGGATTGGATATATAAACCTTTTACAGATTTCACCGGTAAGTTGCAGTGAGCTGTACAATGTGTTCAGAGATTCACGTGCTATGTATAATAATCAATCATGACTTGCGCGTGTGCAAGCTCCGGCCGTTAATCGTGGACCTCAGATTATTGGAAAACAAATATGTAAGCTGAGGTCCATCTGACTCACTGGAATCTGAGTCACAAACAGCCTCAAACATTTTCCTCCGAGTCCCACCCAAAACTAATTCGCTGCTAAAATGTTTCGGCTCTACGTGAAAATTTTGATTTTTTGCTCCATCTTAGTCACCTCTAATGTTAAAAAGGGCACCGCCATGCAGGATCGGCCTGTGTTAGATTTAAAGCAAGGGGAAACAACCTCTACAATTAATGGTAGATAATCTTTTGGAACTTGCAGTGCTGTATTGATGAATATTCTTGTCCATGCTGATTCACCATCATTATTCCTTGACAACCTTCAAATAGCAAGAATCAGACACCTGAATGCAGAAAGTCCAGGCACTGATGTAGATCTGAAAGAGGATTCTGAACTTTCCAAAAATGCGGCTAGAGATGGGCTTTTAGGGAACAACAGACAAGAAAAACCACCCGGCACTGAGTAAGCATAAAAGAGTGACAACAAGGTACCTAGCAATGCTGCTCACCCATTATCCCATTTTAGGAAACATCAAGCAATTGATGAAGTTGAAAAAGGCCCAGATGTTCTATCTGGGCAGTCTTCTGGTCAGCATGCAGATCACCAAGATGATAAGGATATCCTGATTGATGGCTTGTTTGAGATATACCCCAAAGGAAAGAATTTCAATGATCAAGATCGTTAGTCCACTTCCTTATATATTCCAAAATCACTTAATGATTGAAAAAAAAAGTTGTGACTAATGAGTCTTCCTTTTTTTTTTAGGTGAGAATGTTATAAGAAATTGGAAAAGTCAAAGAGGTAGACTTTTTCAATGTCCATTTTTTGTGTTTTTTTTTTTTTCTTATCTGAGTAAATAGCTGATCTTGATGAAGCACTTCCTTAAAAAAAAATTCTGGAAACACAGACCAGTTGGAGGTCCTTCAGAAGTTCAAGTCAGATTTTGAAGAAATTCTTGAGATGAGTGGGAGACAAATCAAATATGTTGAAAATTATAAAAGTGATCATGAATTCATCCTGGAGAATCAAAAGGAAATTGACTTTCTTATTACATACAAGCTTGTTAAGTTAGGAAATATTGATCCAAAATCTCAAGAATCCACAATGCTAGTACATCAAGATAAAGTTGATATAGGATTTGCTATTTGCCACTATGGAGTTCAAATCATGGGATTTAAGAATTACTTGAATGATTTGGTAAAGAAAATCTTAGAAAGATCAGCTAATTCCTATGATCTTTATTCAATAAAACACAATGAAGTAGTTGCTATAAATATTTACATAATTACAGCAATGGATTTCTTGCACAAAAATAATTTCATAAAATAGAGTTCAAGGCGCCTACTCTGCTTCAGGGGCTCTGTCAGCTTGCTACTATGCAGAGACAAGCATAACATAGTAACAAAAATATAACAAGATAATTAATAACTACTAAACTAATAACAATATTGTAAAAATGAGTTCAGAAATGGATTTTACACTGAAATTGACCTAGGGTCACTCACCAAAGTGACCCCTCAATTATAACTCCTTATAGGACTTATACAATATAACAAAAATACTTATAATAAATAAATAAAAATAACTACAAAGACCTGTCACACATGTACAAGATGATTCACACATGTAACAGACCCCAGAGACGAAAATAATAATGACATCATATGATCTAATAGCTCTGGGAAAGTGCCATACAAATATGATCATCAATAAAGATCCACTACTCACGCGGATCTTCTACAGATCTGGCCCAGAGAAGATCTACCAAATGATCCACTTAATGGATTTATTGATCCAAGATCTGCTCTCTGCTATATTCAAGCTCTCAGCTTTCGTCCCCAAGGGTCTCTTAAGAATATTTAAAGACCCCTTGGTCCCCCCTTTTGAGGATTCCCCAGCTTTATCATTACCACTGAAACTTATCACTCAGCATTGTCCACTAGCTTATAGCCTTGTGTCCAACCTTGTGAACCTTCAGTATATTATTTAGCACTCTTCCAGCGTCAAAAGAACACTAACCATCATCATCAGCCACTTCTGTTACTCAATCACCAACCTTGGAGGATTTCAGTAACAAGAAATAGTGAGTACCTTTCTTGTTACCAATTCCTCCCCACCATATATATCCTGGGCACAATAAACACCCCTGCTTGCAGGCCCCAGAAGATCAGGTTGAAATTCAAAACCACCCTGTTTACAGGTCCTGATTATTAGAGGGCACCCCAAAAAACCCCTGCTTGCAGGCCCCTCTGGAATATTAATTTATTCCACAAATTATTTTATTATTACTTCCACCTTATCTATTCATTTTGCCGGCCGTGTAGCTAGAAGGTTCAGTCCTTGGCATCACGTAGCCTGACAGGCTCCAGGTCAACTTGGGCAACAATTAGATTGAATTTATTCACCTGAATCAACAGTTGTTGCCATCAAGATTAAATTTTTTGTATTTGCCACTTGTCTCAATCTTTCAGCCCTTGAATCTTCATTGCTTTTGCTGAACTGGTCATTTAGCTTTTTTCCCCACCAATGAATCACCCCATCCAATGCTTGAATTTTTCAGATTTTCACTTCTAATTCAACTCAATCTTGAAACTCAAATCATTCCAGTCAACTCCAATATCACAGTTCCTCACAATTGTTTGCACAAATCACCTTAATTGGGAAATTTATCCCTCAACCCAACACATCCATGTACCATCCAACACTTCTTTCACTCCTCTTGCTATCCCTTCTGTTCCCTTCATGCCCACTTTTTTTCTTCTTTCTGGTGGCATAAGACCTCACTCCTTTGTTCTCAAAAACCCAATCATCACCCAAATCATGTCTTTTCTTCAGGTCTTCTCATCTTTTTTACTAATCTGAGTCTTTCCTTATCAGACTGGTCTCAACATGTCTCTATGTGTCTGAATTTTAGTTATTATAGCATCTCTCACCTTTCATGTTCTCTGCTTTTCTGCTTTTTCTTTTTTTCAGCATGTTGGGTTCAGTTAGGAAATCAATTCAAAATCCCAGAATCTTTGACAGGGAGGGTGTAGGGCAAGCCAAGCATAAAGGTTGTGCTTATCTTCTATCTATTTACACAGGCAGCGGAAGAGGGGGGGGGGGGCGTCATCTGTGTTGTGACCTAGAATGTCCTAGTTCACATAGTCTCCTTGGCTGTGGCTCAGCCAGCCAGAGGAGAACACATTAAGTCTCCTCTGGCCACACCCACTGTCATCTACACTTATCCATACCAACCCATATCCATCCACTCCCATAGGTTATGATCCCTAAGAGAATCCACCCCATGTGGGTCAAATATTAGCTAACTATCCAGCCCCAGAACCATTGACTGCTACCAAGCACACCATCAACCACACCTGTTGGCATTTTGCACTCTAGATATAGCTAGGCTCCTGGCCTTACCAAGTGGTTTCCAATCATCATGCCACTCAACCACTCACTCAACAACTCAACTTGCAATCAACTCAACAACTATTTTGATCTTCCACTTTTTTGCTCACCAGTGTTTTTGATCTTCCACTTTTTTGCTCACCAGTGTATATGAATACACATCAATAGAGTTGCTCTCAATGACCAGTATGCTGATGCACACCGTTCATCAAGAAAGCTTCTCTCAATGAACAATGTGTTGATATAAACCAGCCATTGAGAGAATCAAAAAACCAGTCATTGAGATAGACTCTCATGATGATTGGTGTGTATCAGCACACCGGTCATTGAGCTAGTTGCTGCCAATGACCAGTGCGTATCAACACATATTTTCTGTTGAGCAGCAACTCTTCAATTGATGCACATTGGTCATCAAGAAATTCTCTTGCTCTCAATGAATGGTGTGTTGATATACATGTCACACTGTTCATTGAGAGAGAGTCAGAAACTCTCTTGATGATTGGTTTGTATTGACACATCAGTCATTGATACTGAGCTAGTTGCTGCCACTGAATGGTTTGCATCAACACATAAGTCTTGCTGAGCAGCAAGTCTCTCAATGACCAATCATCAACAGAATCACTGTTGATGACTGGCTGGCAACAGTTTTGTTGATATGTTGTGCAAAACTTGTCTGGAAAGTCCCTCCAGTCCCGCTTGACACAGCCAAGTTTCATTGGAGAGACTGCCCAGGCCAGTTTAGAGTGGGGATTTGGGGGTTGCCTAATCTTGGCAGGTGAGCCAAATTACAGTGGCCAGTTTCCAGAAACACTGCCAAGAATGGTGGCTGAATCAAACTCAGAACCAAATGAAATTTTATATGAGACCAGGCTGCTGAAGCAGAAGCAACAGATCCATCTACTCAAAACAATCATCAAAAAAAAAATCAAGAAATATCCAAAATAGATGGTCAAGAAGATCTTTTTGAAACCAGTGATTGGCAGCTTTGCTTGAAGTCTGCCAACTTGGATTTTAGTACTACCCCACCCAACTTGATATGTTTCCAAGCAGGAAATTAGTTGCTGCCCAGAAAGCTTTTGGAGCTGCCATGCAGGTTTTTTCAAATGCCGCACTCATTTTTGCATCTTCCCAAACAAGCGTTTCACACCATAGATGGGAAATGATGGATTGGAATGTTATGTGGTGTGCATGTACACAGCGGGTAAGTTGTGGTTGAGCTCATGGTGGAGGTTGTGTTGGAGGAGGTTGAAGGTCTTTATGATGTGTAGCAAGTTGCTTGAGGCTCAACAAAGTTGAGCTTATCAAGGCTTGATAAACTTTGCTAACTTGAGCAAACCTTGTTGAGAATTTGATTGAGTGGCTTGTTATCAATCCCTAAGCAGTACACAGAGGCAGTGAATATGCAAAATGGCTCTTTAAACCCGCTCAATAAGCAGGTTTACAGAGACAAGGGTGGGTTCCCTAAGGAATCTTGTTAACCAGAATTTCAGATTAGCTGAAGAAACACCAAAGATCATACTGGCTTATCTCATTCACCAAGAATCATATCAGACCTATCTCTTGACTCACCAACTCATCTTTCCAGTTCATTTCTCCCATTTTTCCTTAAAATAAGCACTAAAAAAATCTGCTTCAACTGCCACCAGTTGACATGCAGTTACTTTGATTTTACTTCTGCTGTTACTTGGATGTTACTCAAATAATACTTCAAACCAACTTCAATGCACAGTCACTGTGCATCACAATGCACAGTGACTGTGCAAGAAGGGTTTTTTTGGATTGACTTGGAAGTAAAAGGGGTAGTAAGATGGGATTAGCCTGCATGTAAACTGGTGGCAGTTGAAGCAGATTTTCTTGTAGTGCAGCCCAACGTATCATCCCAGATCTTTCTTGCAATTTTCATCATTATGTATTTCCATTTTCTCAATTAACATTTCTCAAGTGCTCCAAGATGGACTCCTATACTCAAGGTTCTTACAGTTGGATTCAACTGTTCCTTGCATATTTGAATCTAGTTTTAGGATCAAGTCCAAATGCTCTCAATGGTCATCCTCCCAGACTCCAGCCTTTTGCCTATGCAAATCCCTATGGTGGACATCTCCCTTCTTTCAATCAGATTAATCTTCCAGGACAGCGTCAGCAATTCACAAGGATTTCCTTCTGCTTGTTTGTGATCTTGGAAGAGAATTCATAAGAAAAATTACCAAGCAGTAAACATTTGTCAACCGCACCCACAAGTGAATGATAGACTGACAGTCCAGAACCAGACCAAGCAGCAACATCATCACCTTCCCACCTTGGAGCTACTTCAGAAAAGACACATACCATAAGAAATTTTTCAAGGAGATCTTGGTTTTCCTCGGACTAATCAATATAAACAAGAGCTATAGTACACTGTTGCAACTCTGATTGGCAAATGCTTGAGGAAGCCAGAAATGTCAATGGGGCCAGAGTCTATTTGGCTTTTGGTGGAGATCTAGTTGGTGCTTATGTAAATAATCAAGAGTCCAACTTGAAGATGAAGTTGGCACCTCCAATCAAGTTTTTTTGGCTTTCCACCTGGACCGGTGCCCAGCCTTGAACATAATGAAGATCATCAGTCCAATGTTGATGGAGCCCTAATTCAGAGAGCCAATCACTCTAGCAAACAGTATCAAGAATCTAAATTGAGTACATGTTCTTGGTCCAACAATGATTTGGAAGATATGGAATTGGATGATCAATCAATTTTGGAAATCAACACTGAACCAAACTATTTTTGATTTCAACCATTTGAACATCAATTGGACCAATGCAACTCAAACCCTATAGAGAACAATGATTAATCTTCACTTTATGATTAACTCTCTTTGGAAGAGGATGTTGACAGATGCTTGCATCAAAAGGATATGGGCTCTGCAGGATTTCTGGGCAAGATTAAACACTGGATAAGCGCTTGGGTGATCCTCCACAAATTCATCCTTGCCAATAGCGCTCCAGACATTTACATTCCACCCAAACTAGAGGGAAATGAGGAAAATATTGAGCAAGAAACAGACATAACCAGGACAGGACAAACAAGCTCTATTTTTGACCAAATATTTCAAGAATCCATCAACTACTTAGAGTAGAATTGAATTGCTTCTTGATTCACTCACATATCTGTTTCCTCATCCCAATTCTTATAACTCTCTTTTTAAAATAAAAGAGAATTTTTTTTTGAAAGCAATTGAATCTGTGTGTCCACAATGAGAGAGATCAATCTTCTTCAAATTGAATTGATTGGTGTTTTGCAAGGCATTCTTGTTTCAGAAAAGATAACAGACATGAGAAAGAAATAAAAGAAAGTTCTGCCAGCAATGGGCCAATGCACTACACAAACGTTATTGGAAAATAACTGTTAGTGTAGCCATTTTATTGACTGCAAAATTCATGTTATTTGTTATCTCAGATACAATTATCTGAATTAACAGTAACAGGAAATAACAGCAATAACAACAATAACAGGCCTTTTATTAGTACTAACAGGATAAAATATCAGTTATTTCTGTTATCTGTCACTATTTCTTGGGCAGTTCCTGTATTGTTAGCAGCAAAAAAAAGAGATAAAAGGAAAAATTGTTATTGTTATAAGATGGTTTTGGCTACACTACCCTACACCAACAAATAATGTCAGTGTATTGGCCCACCGTTGGTTCTCTTCAGTTGATCATAAGAAACTATCAAGGTCAAGCTATCCAATAGAGTCATTGGAATTGGATGATGAAGATCCGGAATTGTCAGGATTCTCCATGTTGGGAAGTGATAAGGGAAAATTTTTGGCAAGTTTTTCTCAATCTCCTCAAGGATCAACCCCTGACTGCAAAGCTCCTTCATGTAGGAGACTTTCACTTAACTTGCTTCTGCTTGTTCCCTAGTAAAATTGGCTTGTTGTTTTCTGACCATGGACTTCATGTAGAGTTCTTTGGTTGTCATCTTCTTTTTTTTGGGTCTTTTTGTGTTTGCTTTGGAAAAACTACTGCCAGCCGTTGATACTTGCTTCTTTGATTTTTTTTATTCTTTGTTGCATCAGGAGTTGCATTGGAATCCAAGCCATCAAGAGGATTGTTGGGAAGATCATATTGATCACACCCACCACATAAAAAGTTTTGTTGCTTGTTGACAAGCAACATCAAGAGAGTTGTGTGCAGCTCTGTTCATGCTACGCACCAAGCATGGCTCAAGCTATAGCCAGTATGTACATATGTTTTTATTTCAACTAGAGGACATGGAGGCTTTGCCACCTGCTATTCAGATTCATCCTTCATTGCCTCTCCCTATGGTGTGTTGTGATAACCACCCAGGCCCTAACTCTGCCCACAAACCCAGTACTTTTTGAGCTACAACTGCATTGGCTAGTGGCTTTTATCCCATCATTGGAAGCCACCCGCAAATATGCTGGCTTCCAGCCTTCCTCACCTGAAGACTGCAACATACTGCCCACACATCCAGCTTGGTGAGCCAATATGCCCTTTGGTGAGCTGGTACACCTTCTCAATGGGCTGGTACACAATTCAGTCTATGTTGAAAAATGAGTTTACCATCAGATGTACCTGTCAGGTTTCCAAGTCCTCCGCTCACAGTCTTCCCATTCTATGTCCCTGTCCTGTCATCATGTCCTTTCCCCATCCTTTCATCCTGTCCCATCAACCTGTCCTGTCCCTGTCTTGGCACCTGTCTCATCCAACATCCTGTCATGTCCAGTCACCCAGTCCTGTCCTGTCACCTTTCCTGTCACCTGTCCTGTCCAATGTCCTATCATCCAGTACTGTCCTGTCACTTGTCCATGTCCTGTCACCCATTGCCTATGTCACCTGCAAGTTGTACTGCCCCAATGAAATACAATCATCAAGTCCAAGCATTTCTCATCTAGAACCACCTTGGTTCAGCTCCTTGGTCCTATCTCTGGTCCCCTCAAGATAGCCCCCATCCATTTCTCTTTTTATTGAGCTGAAATCTTGACAGTACCACACATCTTAGGGTCCTCCTTACTATTGTCAATCATGTTTTCCCTCTTGATCATCATTTGGATTCCCCTCAACCTTTTTTCAGTCATGTCTGGCAGTACACCCTTGTCTCAAGGTCAACAACTTCTCCAAGTTTGTATTGGCAAACCTACCCAACCCAATTTACCAATGAATGACTCAAAGTTATTCCTCTGCTGGGGTCATCAAGGGGTCAATCCATAGATATCAGTAATAACCTGTAATAATATCATGAAAAGATTATGAGTTAACATCTCAACATGCTTAATCATTCCATCTATATTTGACTGGGTCATTTCAGGCGTCTGCTGCTTTCCCGGAAAATACCCTACATTTGTTTGAAGCTGCAATCAAAGATGGTGCCAAAGGGATTAAAAACGGTGAGGGTGGCTGTATCACTTTGTTTCTTGGTTTGGCTCTGGGCTTCCAGTCTCTGATATGCACAAAATCATCTTACAGATGTTCATATTTCTACCAATGATGGAGTTTTAATGTTCCATGAGTAAGGGATTCACTGGAACAAAGCCTTATGGGATGTAAAAACCTCATTCTGTTATTATTGTGTAGCCCATCTCTGGAGTGTACAACGGATGACAAAGGGAAGATTTCCAGTTTACCTTAATTTGGTGGTATAGACGCTGTCCAAACTCTCAAGGCACCCCACCAAAAGATACCCACGTTTAATGAGACTTTGGACATGCACATATGGAAAGGTAACCAAATTGTGATATTCAATAGTGATTGAATTTGCACGGTCCCAACATCTATCTTCCATCATCCACAGTCATTATGAGATCACACTCATGCTTGGTGAGCAGGTCAACCTTCTCGCAGGGCTATTACCAGCTGGGTGAGCAGGTTAACTTGCTTGCTGGGCTTTTACCAGCTCGGTGAGCAGGTTAACCTGCTCGCTGGGCTGTTACCAGCTTGGTGAGCAGGTTGACCTGCTTGCTGGGCTGGTACCAGCTCGGTGAGCAGGTTAACCTGCTCACTGGGATGGTACCGGCTCGGTGAATCGTTTAACCTGCTTGCTGGGCTGGTACCAGCTAGGTGAGCAGGTTAACCTGCTTGCTGGGCTGGTACCAGCTTGGTGAGCAGGTTAACCTGCTTGCTGGGCTGGTACCAGCTTGGTGAGCAGGTTGATACCAGCTTGGTGAGCAGGTTAACCTGCTCGCTGGGCTAATACCAGCTGGGTGAGCAGGTTAACCTGCTCGCTGGGCTGTTACCAGCTGGGTGAGCAGGTTAACCTTCTTGCTGGGCTGGTGCCAGCTTGGTGAGCAGGTTAACCTGCTCGCTGGGCTGGTACCAGCTGGGTGAGCAGGTTAACCTGCTTGCGGGGCTGGTACCAGCTTGGTGAGCAGGTTACCCTGCTCTCCGGGCTGATACCAGCTTGGTGAGCAGGTTAACCTGTTTACCGGGCTGATACCAGCTTGGTGAGCAGGTTAACCTGCTCGCTGGGCAAGTACCAGCTTGGTGAGCAATTGTACCCCTGCTCGCTGGGCTGGTACCAGCCCAGCAAGCAGGGGCACACCTTCTTGATGGGCTGGTACCGGCCCAGAGAGCAGGAATCTTCTCACTGCGGTGAACGTTGCCAAAGAATTAATAGCATGAGGGTTCCGAATTGTTGCTTTGTCGGAAGCAAGTGGAAACCTTGTTGCTGCAACAGTAAGCATGCTTCAGTTGATACGGACCCCAAATACACAGAAAGCTTGACAACAGGGCAAAATGTGAAACACATTGGGGCATGGTTGCAATAATGGGGAAAACCTGCATTCCAAGGCTTTGTGGCGGGCGCAACACCTTGGTGATGTTGACCAGTAGCCAAGCATGGTTTTTCAGAGGAAAGAAAGAACTTGTGGCTATAAGAACAGCCACTAAATCACACATTTAGCGTCAGGAACCTGCCCCACATGTTGCTGATGCGCATGGGCAGGGACCTGAAGGATGCATCCAGTTTGCAAAAGCAAGGCTGGATAGCAGGCCAAATTTGAACTGCACTCGCGCAGGTCAAGCAGTAGGGGAAACCTTGGATCCAGTTTTCCTGGATCTGTGGGTTTATTGAACTTGGATATGTATGTACATACAAAAATGGGCTGGATAGAAAACAGGGGACATCCCTTCAATGACTGGGAAACCTCTAAATGAGATGACTCCCTGGGGAGTCTCCGTGCTTGATGGCCAGCACATACTTGCCATCCAGCGGTCTCCCCGCCCAATGGCCAGTATGTACTGGCCATCAAGAAAGGAGTTCTCCCAGTGTGGTGGCCAGTTGATCAACCTACAAGCAGGAGGACATCATCAAGTGGGGAGACCTCCCAGCTTGATGGCAGTAGACTCTGGTCAACGTGCAGGGAGGTCCTGCTGCTCAATGGCCAGTAAATACTGGCCATTGGCCAGGGAGACCTATAACCTGCTCAACGGCCAGTACGTATTGGCAATTGACTCCCCGCCCAATGGCCAGTATGTACTAGCCATCAAGGAGACTACAAACATTTGCAATTTAACCCAGAAAGAAAATGTGAACTTGGGATGGGAAAAACATATACCCAATTTTACAGAAAATGGTCAGAAGTGAAAAATAAGCTATACTGAGCATGCTCAGCAATTTTTTTTATACAAAATGTGCAGAAATCATTTTTATTCATTCTGGCGACTTTATAAGGGGATTTTGCTGAGCATGCTCAGTTTTGCTCAATTTTTATTACTCATGAGCCATTTTGTTAAAAAAAGTTAACATTTTGCTTAACCCAAAAAGTAGTTTTTTTTGGGTAAAATTAAAAATGCTTTTAGTGGGAGGTAGGCCCTCCAGCTCAATGGCCAGTACACTCTGGCCATTGAGGAGGGAGGCCCTCCCGCTCAATGGCCAGTACACACAAGCCATTGGGTGGGGAGACTTCCCTTCTCAAGGCCAGTACATATGGGCCATCAGGCGGGGAACCCTCCATGCTTGATGGCAAGGATTTAGTGGCCATGGAGCCAGGAGACGGCTTGAGGCCAGTATACACTGGCCATCAAGCAGGGAGGTCATCCTGCTCAATCTAGAGGGATCCTGGCCCCTACAGAACCAGAATGATTCAGGAGGGGTCCTGGCCCCTCCAGAATGATTCAGGAGCACCATGAAAAATCAATTTTCCCTTGTGTACAAGTGACATCAAAAAGTACAAAGGCCCCTTTGTACTCTGCTATGTCACTTGTATACAAGAGACAATTGATTTTTCATGGTGGAGAGGTCCTGGCCCCTCCAGAATGATTCTGGAGGGGTCCTGGCCCCTCCAGAATGATTCTGGAGGGGTCCTGGCCCCTCCAGAATGATTCTGGAGGGGTCCTGGCCCCTCCAGAATGATTCTGGAGGGGTCCTGGCCCCTCCAGAATGATTCTGGAGGGGTCCTGGCCCCTCCAGAATGATTCTGGAGGGGTCCTGGCCCCTCCAGAATGATTCTGGAGGGGTCCTGGCCCCTCCAGAATGATTCTGGAGGGGTCCTGGCCCCTCCAGAATGATTCTGGAGGGGTCCTGGCCCCTCCAGAATGATTCTGGAGGGGTCCTGGCCCCTCCAGAATGATTCTGGAGGGGTCCTGGCCCCTCCAGAATGATTCTGGAGGGGTCCTGGCCCCTCCAGAATGATTCTGGAGGGGTCCTGGCCCCTCCAGAATGATTCTGGAGGGGTCCTGGCCCCTCCAGAATGATTCTGGAGGGGTCCTGGCCCCTCCAGAATGATTCTGGAGGGGTCCTGGCCCCTCCAGAATGATTCTGGAGGGGTTACAGACCCTCCAGAATGATTCTGGAGGGGTTACAGACCCTCCAGAACTGCCCCCCCCCCAGAATCATTCTGGAGGGGCCAGGACTCCTCCAGAATCATTCTGGAGTGATTATGCCCCCCCCCCCAGAATCATTTTGGAGGGGTTTTGGCCCCTCCAGCATCATTTTGAATGGGTTTTGGCCACTGTGTTTTGTTTAATGGATTGTAATGATATTTTTTCCTGTTAGTAGTATAGTTATGGTAGTTGGTGATCAAATAGTCTTGCTGTGTAAGCTGGATCCTCTTTGGTTCATCATGATTGCCTGAGGCTGTTGGGCTGAAAATTGAATAATTACATTGTACAATTTTAGCTTTTGCAAGATAAAACTCACAGACACCTCCTGCAAAATAGCTAATAATGCAGAAGATAAAATATAAACAAGCTTTTGACGCCTGAATGTGAGGATAAAGTGGGTATTTGTCATGGACAAATGTGATATATAATAAAATGAATGGAATATTGTAATATTCCAGAGGGGCCTGCAAGCAGGGGTTTTTATGGTTCCCTTTAATTATCAGGACCTGTCAACAGGTTGGTTTTGACTTGTAACCTGATCTTCTGGGGCCTGCAAGCAGAGGTTTTCATGGTGCCCAGGATATAAAGGATAAGGAGGAATTGGTAACAAGAAAGGTACTTACTATTTCTTGTTACAGAAATCCTCCAAGGTTGGTGAAAGGGTAACAGAAGTGGCTGATGAGGAAGGTTAGTGTTCTGTTGACGCTGGAAGAGTGCTAAATGACTTACTGAAGGGCCGAAAGGTTGGACACAAGGCTATAAGCAGTTGGACAATGCTGAGTGGTAAATTTCAGTGGTAATGATAAAGCTGGGCAATCCTCAAAAGAGGGGGGAACAGGGGTCTTTAAATATTCATAATAGACCTCTGGGGAAAAAATAAGAGATCTTGGAGATTGCTGGGAGCAGATCTTAGATCAGTTTGATCTACTTAGTGGATCATTGATAGATCTTCCCTGGGCCAGATCCGTAGAAGATCCATGTGAGCAGTGGATCTTAATTTAAGATCACATTTGTATGGCACTTTCCCAGAGCTAGTAGATCTTATGAGTTCATAAGTATTTTTGTCTTTGAGGCCTGTTACATGTGTGAAAGGTCTTGTACATATGTGATAGGCCTCTTTGTTTGTTTTAATCATTTTTTATAAGTAATTTTGTTATATTGTATAAGTCATATAAGGAGTTATAATAGAGGGGTCACTTTGTCAAGTGACCCTAGGTTGATTTATGTGTAGAATCAATTTATGAAGTCTATTTTGTGATGTTGTCAATTTTTGTTAAGTTATTTATTATTTTGTTACTATTGTTAAGCTTTGTCTCTGCATAGTAGCTGCTCAGCAAGCGGGATGACCTGCTTGCTGGGCTGGTACAGGTACCAGCTTAGCAAGCAGGCTGACCTGCTTGCCAGGCTGGTACAGGTACCAGCTTGGCAAGCAGGAAGACCTTCTTGCTGAGCTGGTACCAGCTTGGCGAGCCAGTAGACCTGTCCTCTGGGCTGGTACCAGCTTGGCAAGCTGCTAGACCTGCCCGCTGGGCTGGTACCAGCTTGGTGAGCCAGTAGACCTGCCCAACTGGGCTGGTAGCAGCTCAGCAAGTAGGTAGACCTGGGCCTGGTACCTTGTTAAGCAGGTTCACCTTCCACTGGGGGTAACCGGCTGGGCTGGTAGTATGTACATATTTATGTATCACATCTGATCATTACATAAATATGTACATGCATGGAATGTACAAAGGAAACATTGGTCAAAGCCTGGCGAGGCTACAGACAAGCTACACCCAGAGCTTTCTTGATGTCGCTGGTTGACAAGCAACACACCAGCAACCATGGTGACCGCTAGTTGGTTTGCAGATGGGTGCATCAGCACCCTCATTGCTGAATTTGGTGACCGCTTGGTGTTAGGTCTATCCTAGAGAGGAGAGGCAGATCTGTGGGTCTAAGGTGAGTCTGGTCCTGATAAGTAGATTGCAGGATGAGGAGAGCTCAAGTTTCTCTTCCTCCACGGATCTATAGTGTCTGATCTGTGACATATATCTACAGGTATGACATGGCTCATAACACTTGGTTGCTGACCTCTTGATTGGTCACCAGTGAGAGAAGATTGGATGTGGAGTGGTTTTGTAACATATTGGCAGCCCATTATAGGATCATGAAAATCCCAGAAACAGAAGATTTTCAAAATCTTGGCTAAAAATTGAGTTGATCATCAAACAAATCAACCTGAATTTTATTAAGGAGCTCACCTTCAACAGTCTTGATCACACTGTTGATCTCATCCCTGGCCAGGATACCTGCTCTTCTATTTTTTTCCAGTTGCATGTGGTGTTGTAGGACGCCTGGAGATCACCAATCTTTTGGCGGACTCCTAGAGAAAAGACAGAGAAGAACTAGTCAGTAGATGCATGGTGTAAGATGAATAGGAATGAACAAACATTTGGAGTCACACTGTGGTGTGCTATTTTGGTTTCAAGTATCAAATATGGTAAAAAGGACCAAATATTAGACATATCTATAATCTTTATACACATAGATCATTGGATATATACAAAGATCATTGGAAATATAAATAGCCTTTAAATTATATTTTCTTTTAGTTAGATAATCATTTTCAGCCGGCCAACATGTGGTATCCAGACTTCAACTGTCCAAATTGTGGTACTCACAAGACCTCAAACTGGCCAACTTGTGGTAATCAGACTCCAACTGGCCAACTTGAGGTAATCAGTCATCAATTTCTGACCAAGCACAAGTAAGGGTTCAGTTCAATCAAAAAAAATCAGGAAAAACTTGAACATTTTGGGGCAAAACAGG
This sequence comes from Puccinia coronata f. sp. avenae, assembly GCA_002873125.1. Lineage (NCBI taxonomy): Eukaryota > Fungi > Basidiomycota > Pucciniomycetes > Pucciniales > Pucciniaceae > Puccinia > Puccinia coronata. Next base: position 405,066 of record PGCI01000040.1, read on the forward strand.
CTAAAAACCATCCAAATTGTTCAAATTTGGACATGAAAAAGGTAAACAAAGTTCTTCATACAGTGTTTCAGAAACTATGTGGTGCTTATCAGAGGCAAGAACTGCAGTAACAATCCCATTTATCATGGATTTGGGAGGTTTACTATGGCTTGTGAGAGGGATGTCCAAAATTCTCATGGTCAGTAATTAGGAAAAAATAAAAAACTACTGGTCCAAATACTTAGTTCTTTTATTTTTGGAATGTGGACACTTGCACAAGTCCAAAAATGTAATAAAAATAATGGTATAAGTATATTGGCCCTAGGCAATAGGCCCCGCTGTGGTAGTCATTCAATGACAAAAAATTTCATTTTTTTTTCTTACTCTATTTTCTTATCATATTTCTTTCTTTTCTTTCTTGTGTCTCATTTTTCTCACACATCCACTCACATATCAACTCTTATTATTCAAGAATCAGATTCTACAGCTAAATTTACCCTTAGTCACCTCCCACAGAATCTCAATCACTCCACTGGATCAAAAGTTACAAATACACCAACAATCTTACTTGGCCAATCCCAGCTACAGACACCAAATTACACAATCCTCAAACTCTCAAATATGATGTCAAAAACACATTCTACAGCCAAAATGATCCTAGGAAACAACTCACAGAATCTCTGTTACATGACTGGATTAGGAGATATGGCCAATACTAGTTCCCACACCCAGGTTTACCTCAGGAACTCCAGTTTCACCGCATCAATCACAATCACACATCTGTGAAAAAGCCTTTTCTCATCTTTTATACCTACTTGATAACCCATATTTTGGCTAAATGCATACTTTTCATTTCTCATTTGATAGTGCACAGCCTTATTTAGCTTAATACACACTTTTCATTTCTTATTTGATAGTGCACAGCCTCATTCACCTTAGTGTATACTTTTCCACTCTTATTGCATACTTTATAGTTTATTTCCATACTTTGCACTGCCCTGGCAAGCTAAAATCCCTCATTTGTACTTACCTTGGAGCTGAAATGACTCATTTTTGTCCATTTAAGAGGCTCTCCTCCAGTTGTTTTTCCCCCTTCCTCACCAGATTCTGTCCCCAGAGTATATCTCCACCTTATATTTTCACACACCCTTATATATCAGATACTGGTTTTACTATCCCCTATAGTTGACTACTGGTCACTTCTCTGTTGAGGTTTTATTACCCTTTAGCAATTACATATTATGCATCCAACAACTCTTAGTTATACTAGTCACCTTGATTGGTGTAAGACTGTTGAAGGGTAACCTCTAACAGACCCTTACCCAACTAGGTTACCAGACCCATATATAACTTTACACCCCTCTCATATATACCCACTTACCATTAGGTAGCGGGTTCAATCCCTGGTTGTACCGACAGCTCCCAAAACTCATTTTGCATTACAAACCATCATTATCATCATCCATCCATCCATCCTTGGTAGTAGTGTCAGCTCCCAGAACTCATTAGCTTAACACATCCTTGTCATACATATACACCCTTGTCATTCATCATTATCATCATCACCTAACCTCATCACCACTCATACTCATCAACACTCATACTCATTAGCACTCATATCCTTTAACCTTCTACACATATCATCACCAACTATCATCATCATCTATTATCATCAGCATCACATACTTATCTCATCAACATCATCAGTCCTAGTCAACATCATCAAGCATCATCAACATCAATAATAACCTTCAACTATAAGTATCATTCTGCAGACATCTTGAACCAACCATTCCTATCATTATAAATAAATTGCCAAGCAAGCTTTGTGGTCTTGTTTTCCTGATAGTATAGAAGGGCAGAACTTGCACCTCCATCATCCCCTTCTCCATTCAGCAAAATATTTTTACTAATACTTTTGACACTGCGCTCAAAACAAAAGTTCTGCAGGTGTCACAGGGTGGAACTATGCCAGATCTGCAACTGTAAAACTCAGGACTCAGCTCTGACCAATCAGGAAGCATCACCAGGAAAAATCCGATGACAATGGGTAACAGGTGACATGAAGTGACATACCTTGAAACTCCAGAACTATTGTGACAATTCTCCACTTTCCCTACAATGCCCCCTTTGTTGTCCTCAGGGAGTTCAGACACTTTGAATTGGATTTTGGGATAGAATAATGGGTGGAATCACCTGCATGTCACCTGACTACTATTGCTATCATACTTTTCCTGGTGATGGTTCAGAAATCAAGTTCTGACCAATCACAGAGCATGGTTCAGTTCACCACCAGCAAAAATGCCTCATCTGAGGTCACCACCAGCTAAAGATGGCAGTTTAGACCCAGGTAGCTGTGGCGGGCCCAGGTACCTCCCATGTTTTAGGTTCAAAATCAATACTTGTACCCTTCCACGGCACCCGCTGGACAGGTACCCAGGTATTTTTTGGCAGGTACCAGCAGTACCTGCATTAAGTATGGCAAGCAGTTCATGACCTTGGCAAACAGGACATGACCGGAAAGCAGGTCCTTGCAGGTACTGGCCTGCTTGGCAAGTAAGTACTGACCTGCTTGCCAAGTAGGCAATGACCTGCTTGGCAAGTAGGTCTTGACCTACCCACCAAGTGGGCAAAGAGCTACTTGGAAAGCAGGTCTTCACCTACTTGCTGAGCCATTACCTGCTCAGCAAGAAGGTCTTGGACCTACTTGACAATTCAAGCAGGTACTGACCTACTACCAAGTAGGTCAGTACATGCTCAGCCAGTAGGTCCAAGACCTTCTTGCCAAGCAGGTATTGACCCACTTGTTGAGTAGGTCAAGGACTTGCCAAGCAGGAAGTCTTGACCTACTTGCCAAAAGGTCCTTGACCTACTTGGCAATTAGCAGGTCCATCTACCTGCTTGTCAAGCACCTACCTTGACGGGTACCGGGGGGCAGTAACGGGGTACACCATCCAAAATTGATGAAAAACCAACACCCGTACCCGTACCTTGTACCCCTGCACCACTGATGAGTATATGGAGGCCCTGAAGCGCCAATTTGGACAAAATATGATGAAATTCCACCATTCAGGACAGCTGAGCTGCCACATACTGGCCATTTCCCCGCCAAATGGCCAGGCATACTTGCCAAATCTCTGCTCCGCCAACCATTGCCAAAAGCGTCAGCCTGTATGCTTATAGGCTGTAGGGTGTATATGTACTGATCTGCCCTTGCAAGTGTACCACTGAACTGATCTGCCCTTCCAAGTGTACCACTGAATGTACACTGCAAGCACACATGCAATTGTACTGGTGGCACATCTGTACCCATACCCTTTACTCAATGAGTAGCTGTTAGTACGGGTATGGTTGTACCATTAATACCCTTATAAGCAGGTACAATCTTACCGATACCCTTATAAGGGTAAGGTTGTACCAATACCCTTACAAGGGTACAGTCATACTGAAACCCCTTATAAGGATATGGCCCTTATAAGGGTACAGTTGTACCAATCCCCTTATAAGGGTACGGTCGTACAGGACCCAGGAAACCCCCTACAGAGGTGGGTAACGTAAAATCCCAGATTTTGGCAAAATTCATACATCAGGGGGCACCGGGGAATGGCTTTTTTTGGTCAATTCATACATTTTCGTGCGTATGCTTAAGGCAAAATGCCACCGGGAACCCGAAACCCCCCCGTATAACAGCCGGGTTTATAGGGTTTTTAGCGGATTTAACTGAATTTCATTGGAAATTCATACATTTTTGCCACATTTGGTGTGTACCCTTTTGGTTTTTAACCCCATTCATACAAATTTCGTGCGTATCATTTTGCCATTTTTTCCAAAAATTCATACATTTAGGTTACCCACCTACTTCGGGGGTTTCCTGGGTCCTGGTCGTACTGAAGCCCGTATAAGGGTATTGGTGCAACTGTACCCTCATAAGGGTATCAGTATGACTGTACCCTTATAAAGGTATTGGTACAGCCGTACCCTTATAAGGGCATGGGTATACGACTGTAGTCCCTTATAAGAGTACAAATATGACTGTACCCTTATAACGGTATGGGTACAACCATACCCTGATGAGCTTGGGTATGGGTACAACCGTACCCTTATAAGGGTATGTCCATATGCGTATCCTGCTGGGCACGTGCAATGTATCATGAGGGCTTTTGTCAGCCTCTGTGATGCCAAGGGCTAGTACCTTTTAGCTACACAAGGTGATAAGAGTGCAAAGGATGGGTAGAGTGGGGTATTTTCACGTAGAAAAGTAGTAAAGAAAGAAATAAAAAGAATATAATTCTTTTTTTATAGAGGGGCCTGCTGGCGCAGGGGTGTTTGTAGGTGCCCTCTAAATCAGAGATCTGCTAAGCAGGGTGGTATCTGATTAAGCAAACAATGGGTTTCTGCGTAACAGAAGGTGGTACCAAAGTGCTTTTCCAATTAAGGAACCAGAATGGGGACAGAAGGATAAAAGAAGTACTCACTATTGCTTCTTTTAAGCCAAAAAACCACGTAGGGGGGTGAAGTAGAGCTGCTGGGTAGATTGGATGGTTTCTGCGCAGGAGCTGGTCACGTAGGATGGTTGATTTAATAAGAACACCAAGGATAAAACAGGCAAACAGGGCAGAGTAACTGAAATAAGGACAGGACACGGCGTAACTGATTGACTGTAATAATAATTGATGATGATGAACAACATTTGGTGGAAAGAGGGCTCTATATATACTATTTTCACTCATAGTAGAGGACCTTTCTTGCCTGTGTGCGTGTAGTTGCTATATTTCAGCGCAATGTGGCCAATTTGGGAGATTGGCACTAACAAGGCTCATCCCAATGGCACTGCTGATCATTATTTCAGCGTCACAAGTGTTTATAATGACCTTAATAACCTATTTGGTCATTGTAACTAAGGTACATAGCAACACTGACGTGTATTTGTATCTGAAATGGGCCACAAATGACGCAAATGGGCCACAAATGGCTATGGCCAATCATCAAGGCCACGCTAGCTATGTTACTCTTATGTATTCAAGGTTTTTATTAATGAAACCTTGTAAATAAACCACGTAGAATCTACTAGTACCCTAGTTACACCTGTACACGTGTGGTAACTAGGGGATTAGCTATTTCCACGCATTTGGCCAATTTCCAATTAGATTATATAATCCACGCGCGGGGTTGGAGGATTAAACCCCAATTGGGCCTAACTCCCAAACTATACACAACACCTCAATTATAAGTCCATAATTGGTCATTTCACATATAGTATGCATATATGACAAGTACCTACGTGTGTAATGTCCGTGTGACATATGTTCGTGGCCAATTCTTACGGGTAATTGGTTCAAGGTGAAGGAGTAGGAATTTAGGGGTACTTCCAGTGAGGGACCCTACATTAATTTGCATGAGGATTCAGAATATGACATAATATTCTAAGTTATCCTCAAGGTTTAGAAGTTATTTAGTATTTTTGTAAAAAGTAGTTATTATTTTAATTTATTACTTATTTTTATGGTGCCAGGACTTTGCTAAGCTTATTGGATAAAAATAAGTAAACTGAGTTTTTTTGTACATTATTAGTCATATAAATGGGTCTTAATATTGTGGTAATACTGTCTCTTTTTATGTTACTTTTGTCAGGTTGGCTCTGACATAGTAGCAAGCTGACAGCTTTGGCCGGTATGGCGGGGGGAATCAATAGTTTTTTGTCCCTTTTGGCGGGGGGTTTCAATGCGTATTTTTTTTTAAAAAAAAGGCCGACATGTTGGTTCAGGGCCTCCATATGAGAGTACCCGCTGGTAGGTCCTGCGGGTACTCTTTGCCATCTTGACCACCAGCAAAAATGCCTCATATTTTAGTATCACAGCTGGTCTTCTCACCCCCTTCCATCCTCATCCACTCAGGCAAATCAGGACTGGTGTGTTAAGTTAGCAACAAATCCAACCACCAGTCACTGACACAGCCAAACGGCCAAACGCAACGGCAGCATCTCTCATGAAGAACACCAATCCATGCTCATCCATGACTGGATTATAAAGGCCCCTGCAACAATGAACACGAGCACACATACATATATATATAACCATACAAACAAGCAAACATACATGAGATCCGGCGCGCTATGTAAGACATATTTATTTATGTATGTTCCTATATGTGAAAGAGGGAGAGAGAAACATTATTATTATTATTCTTTTTCAAAATATATATAAA